>JARHVA010001555.1:1657500-2222500 GCA_037957365.1 Torreya grandis | reverse complement strand
TTTCTGGTGAGTTGGATGCAGAATTTTACCCAAATTTTGCTGGGTGCAGTATTTTACCCACCCAGTGACTTGTGTCTGGTATTTTACCATTTCTTGCTGGGGTGACGACCTGGCGAGTTAGATGCAGTATTTTAATTTTGCTCCAGTCTTGCTCCGTGGTATTTCACCCACCTGGCGAGTTTAATGGGGTATTTTACCCAATTTTCTCTTGGTGTGGCATTTTACCCACGCAGCAAGTTGCAAACTGCATTTTACCCATTTCCTGTTGAGTACAGCGTTTTCCCATCTGCCAAGTTGGATACAGCATTTTACCCCAATTCTTGCTGGGTGCGGTATTTTACCCACCTGCCAAGTTGGATGTGGTATTTTACCCAAATCTTGCTGGGTGCAATAGTTTATCCACTGGGTGAGTTGGATATGGTCTTTTGCACAATTCTTGTTGGGTGCAGTATTTTACCCAACTAGCAAGCTGATGTGGTGTTTTTCCTAACTCGCAAGTTAGATGTGGTATTTTACCCAATTGGAATGCTTTATCACTTTGCTTGGGATTTGAACTTGGAGCTCCATTATGAAAACCCCTATGCTTCTATCACTTGAGTTCATCCCATTCAACATTATAAAACATTAAGAATTGTTTAGGCAGGGTGTTGGTTTTACTGATTACATTACATTACATTGTATGCATTTTTTCCTTTTTTGGATGTGGTAACTGATTTGAAAGGAAAACTTGATGGGTTGTTGTTTGGTAGATGAGATCCATGGCATTATGGAGGTAAAACTAAAAAAAATTAATGCTTAATTTTTGTATAAGCAGTGAAAAGTTTCTTACATAGTATTAATCCAAAAACTCTCTTCCAACAATTTACGGACTGGGAAAGCTTAAATTCTTAGCAATTTTTGTTTTGAAAAGGGAATGCACACATTATTAGAAAATATTTTTGAGAACATATAAGGTGACATTCATCTTTGTAATTAAATTGAAATTGTATACATTCTAGTTAAAATTCTGGGTAGTATTTTAGGGGTAAGTTGTGTTAGCTGGAGGGGTTTAGTTTGAGAAAATGTGCCCCAAAAATACATCTATTTGGCAACAAAATGGCAATACAAATTTTCTGGTGCGTTGAGTTTGCTCTGTTACTTATGGTATTTGGGTGTTGGTTGAGTTGTGGTTTGGTGGTAAGTCAGTGGAAGGTTACAGTGTCTAGCGGAGTTTTGATTTTTTGATGTACCCTCAACAGTTGCAGGTTCTGCTGTTATGCACTAAGATGTAGGAGACACAGGTCCCCCCTCACGCCCAATATTACTGCCTAGAAATGTCTCAGAAGCGAAATCTGTATCTGAAACCTGTCAGAAACGTCCTGAAAATGCTGTGTTTGCCCGGGCACGTGCTGGAAATGGTACGGAAATGACGGTGACTTTTTGTACCATTTCTGGCACATGCCTGGTCATTTCAGGCAGTGCTGCGCTGGGTTTTAAAAACATAAAATTAAGAAAAAAACAAAGCTATATATTTTGAAAAACCATGAACTTATAAAAAGTGGAACACTAAAACCCAAAGTGGTGTTCATAGTGCTATTGATAATAATTTTGAAGAGAATTCAGATGATATATTCTAGATTATAATTCTCGCATGGTGAACTAGTTTGAGATTTTGCATTTACATTTTGAAGTTTGAATGTACATGTGAAATTTTAAGCATGTTAAATGTTTTGAATTTTTGTAATGCTATATTATTTAAGTGTTTTGTCTTTTATGGACTGCAAATGAGTATTATGCATTTTATATATATATTTATAATTTATTCTACAGATGTTTCTGTGCCATTTCATTTCCAAGGGTTTTTGGAAAATCAGCATTTCCATGTTTTTGATTCCTTTCTGTTTCCGTTTCCAGGCAACGTAGGTTATATGGAGTTTCTGGCCAAGAAAAAGGGGTTTAGTGAACCAAAAATAACTGAATGCAGCTATATCACAATGAGATTCACTGTAGTGGGTAGTGCTTTATTCACACGACTCCATGGGATTTGTAACCATAATCTAAGTCACAAAATTCACTGAATTTGAATGAAAAAAATTGAAATTTGGCAATTTAAATCAGAGGGCAAAAAAATCGTTAAAAATCATCCAAGAAATTAATACGGATCAGAAAAAATAGTTTTGTTTAAAACCCTGAAAATTGTTGCTAAAAAATTAAAATTATTGAAAAGTGGCAGCTAGAGTTAGGGCCTCAGGTTTTTTAAAACCTGCTGAGCGTTGGAGTCTAATCCTGCAACTGTTGTGAGAATAATCTGATCAGAAATGGGATTTGTAACCATAACCTAAGTCACAGAATTCACTGCATTTGAATGAAAAAATTTGAAATTCGGCAATTTAAATCAGAGGGCAAAAAAATCATTAAAAATCATCGAAGAAATTCATACGGAGCAGAAAAAATAGATTTTGTTTAAAACCCTGAAAATTGTGGCTAAAAAAATTAAAAAATATTGAAAAGGGGTCAGCTAGATTTAGGGCCTTGGGTTTTTTAAAACCTGCTGAGCTTTGTAGTCTAATCCTGCAACTCTTGTGAGAATAATCTGATCATAAACGAGTTTAGACCTGCAACTGCCATCCAAACCTGAGATCGGATTAAAACCCTGCCATCAAAATCCTGTGCGTGTGCCTCTGTGCTACTGCTGCTAAGTGCGTGAGAAGCTCCAGGAATGACTATGCTACATTAGAAGATTGTGTGAGGAGGTTGAGATGTGGGAAGTGTTTGTGTATTAGTGACATCAACCAGTGCCGTTGACCATTGCTCAAGCCTTTCCAAACATTTATTTAGTTTTTAAAAGTTTGTTTGTTCACATCTTACTAGGTATATGGGAACTTAGGTTAGGTTTTTATTTTATTTTTTAAAGTTTTTATTAGTTACGGAACTCAGGTTAGGTTTTAATTTAATTTTTTTAATTTTTAAGTTTTAATTTTTGAATATGGGGAAATGTGAGGGTTTGACGGGGGCCCACAACCCAACAAGGGGAGCTTTTACAGAGACTGGAGCTCCAAACTAGGACTGGGACACAACAGCCCAGTCCTTAGCAACACCAACCCAAAAGGAAATACTAAAACACAATAACAAAACCAAGACCAACCTAAATAAACCAAATAAATCATGTAGAAAAATAAACCTAGGTGAAAAGTCAGCAATAAAGTTACAATTCTTCAGCAACAAGTCTGCAAAAACACCCAAAGCACAACTCATGAACATCTCCCAGCTGACCACAAGCAACACCACCCACAAACGAGAAACAACAAGACCAAGAAACAAAGAAGAGGAGAGATAACTTGTAGGTGGGGATCAACCTTCTCGTAGTAGGGAAGTCATCCAACTTTCTCTGGGAGCCGTCTCTGATATGAACTTCAGCTTCTTCTCGTAGCCTTTCCACCTCGGATCTACGACCTCTCCACTTGGCTGAAGTGCTTAAGTTTGCCTTTGGAAGCCCTGTTGTGGTTCTAATAGGAAAAAGGACCTCGGAGAAGCGGATTGACCCTCCTGAACACTGACATCCAAGGTCCCTCCATATGAGTCATTCGGAATAGAACATGATTCTCCTCTGCTACCCCCTTTACAAGAGGAGCTTCTGTAGGATCAGCAAAGAGAGGAGGGCTTAGATCAACGATCTGAGCATAGAATACCCCATGGTTGCGCTAGTCAAAGTCATATTTTGGAGGACCCTCTTTCTTCTTCCAAACTTGTTGATGACAAGAAGAAACATAAGTAGAACAAGAGGCAACAAGGTGACCAAAAAGGTTGCAATGAAAGCCCCTGAATGGAAGGCCTTCAAAGTTGAGATATTGAGTCTAGGAGCCATGAGAAGATTCCACCTTGATAGAGTGAGAAAGCAACTTGGAAAAGTCTAAAATTGCACAAACCCTTGCTGATCTTTTACCCCTAAAACTCTCATCCATCATGACAAACAAAACCACCAAGTTAGTCAGCTGTTTGATATGGTCATTGCTATAGAGGATAGGTGGAAGATTGTAGAATCTGAGCCAAAAAGAAGCAACAAAAATGGTCACTTTGTCCAAATCGAAGAAAGGAGACCAAGGGCAAAAGAAGCAGCCGTGAGTGCCCCCAAAACCAAGGACTAGATGTCCTAACAAAGTTGTAGTCCTCAGAGCAGCTGAAGGTAACTTGGAAGAAACCTCTACCAAGCAATGAGAAGGACAGAGGGGGGATAATACTCCATTTAGAGGATGCCCAATCTATCAACTTAGCTATGGAAAGAGAAAGGCCCAAACACTTGCCAAACAAGGTCCTTTTGCCAATCTCTAACTCTGTCGCCAAAGTGGCCGACTCTGATATAGAGAGAATGGGAGAGTTGTCTGAGAGGGAAACAAGAATGTCTCCAACTAAAAAACTCTTCTCGCTAATTCCGGGCTTGGTTTGGGAAGGATCCTCGATTGGGAGAGCCAATTTGCCTAGAGGAGTGGAAGGAACTGACTGAACGTTCTGCACCAATACCAAATTCGAATAAGAGGAAATGGATGCATGGAGCCGAGACAAACAGAACTCAGAGCCGTTGTGGAAAGGGTTAGAGGAGTTAAGGCAGCCCTGGTAAACGTGTCTTTCCTCAGCGACAAGACCAACGGCGGTAGCATCAACAATATCTGAGAAGCAATTCGATTTGGGATGCTCTGGGGGCTTGGATTTGGAGGGGACTAGAAAATCACTAACTGGGCCTTTAGCAGAAGCTACAGTCTTTGCACCACCTCCATCACTGTCTATGAAACTCCCTGAAACAATGTTTGGAGAAGAAGCAGTCACTGGAAGCTCCAAACTGGCGTGTCATCCTCATCTTGATCCTGAACACAAAACATAACCAGATCAGAAGCTTTAGAGCCGAAGAAATGATGCAACGAACTAGGCGAGGATCGAGTGAGCGTTTTCAGTTTGAAATTTCTTTTGCCGCCCTTCGTAGTCTTCATCGTTTTCTCGTGTCATTTAAAAAAAAATAATTAGTTATGGACTTTAGATTAGGGTTTTAAAAACAAACATTTGAGCAGTTAATATTTATTTAATAATTTCACTAGTTTATGTTAAGTTAGGTTGTATTATGCAGTTAGCATTGATTAAGTATTTAGTATTACTATTATTAGTTAGTATTTATTTTAGTAATTTATTATTAATACATTATTTATCACTAGCATTTAGTTTTAGTATTTTAATTAAAAATTATTGATATTTAGTTTTTATCACATTTATATAGATCTTTATTTTTTTTGATCAATCAATAAAAGGGCCTGTCTATTAAAATATATTAATCAAAAACACTGAAAAATCAGGAATAAGAAGTTTTAGAGCCTGACTGCTGCAAGCAGAGCCAGTACAAAAACAACAGCCCGAAGGCGAATACAAAGCACTACATTACTGCTCCCTAGAGGAGTTAGAGACCACCACAATAAGATTATCATTACACACTTCCTCCTTCCGATTTAGAGCAGCAAGGGATGCTGCCAGCTTGGAATTTTTAAAGCCCAAAGAAGGGATGCCAAGCCTAGCACAATTTCATCTAACTTGTGCCCTTGCGAGATGTATTTGACTGCCATAGCTATCATCAACTCCCAAATTTGATCGAGCTTGTTCCCCAGCTCTAAACCAAGGTGTTCAATGCCTTCACGAACAACCCAAGAATTAGTAGCGCCATAAAGTAGAGTCTTAATCTCAATAAGTTGACTAACCTTGAGTATCCAATCTAGGGGTAGATTGATTGGGATCAGTTATAGCCTGAATAACAGAATCGACATAAACTCCTTCACCAAGCCGGGTGACTAGCTGAGCACAAAAGAGATTTGTGGCCATCCACTTCAATAATTTGTCATCCTTGATACCCTCAATTATATAGACCTATATTATAATAATAATAAATATATATTTATATATTCAAATTTAATTGCAAATTCAATTCAGTGGAAAATTTGTTTCGAATTTTATGTTGCCGAACATGAACATGAACACAAACCTTGTGACTTAGACCATAGCCACTAGTTGGCATGTGCTCCCTTTCAGTGGATGCCCAATCATGCAGGGAAAGGACTACTTGTTGGGTAAGCAGAGGTCAGGCTATGGGGCTTTCATAGTTCCTTGGGCTGGGGTGATTCCCCTCGCTATTGGGTGTAATCCCTAGGTCAGCAAATTAGCTTGGCCTAGGCCGCCCGTGCATAGTCTCCAACAAAAGAATTTCATTGTGTTGGAGCTAACTGATGTTTCCAAATTAGGTTGGGGGATAGCCTTTAAACATTGAGTCTCATGAGCACAAAATCATACAAATGTTGCTTTAGTGGCAAAGGCTTATTCAGATTAAGCATGATGAAATTCACCGATTGTATCTATTTCAAATGTCCAATTTGTTGAAGTCATTCACAACAGTGGGTTTCAAATGTAAATAAATTAGGGCTGGTCCATACCTTGTATATTTAGCTAAGTAGCCGATATGGGTGTGGGTACGAGTACAAGTATCGGGTACGTGGATACGATGGATTTTTTTTTGGGGTTTGGGTACGGCTGTACAAAAATATATATAAAAAATTAAAAATATAAAAATACAGCCATATAAGCAAAAGTAACCACATAATATGCATAGAGGAAACAAAATAAGTTAAATAACCACGAAACATACTCATAATTTCAATGCCAAAGGTCGAACTTTGAATAGTTTTATAAATTATAAATAGGTACATAGTGCAATTGTTACAAATTACAATGTATGGAAAACAATAAAGACAACTTAACATTTGCTATAGTCTATATTAATTTAAAATTTTTCATCTTCGGCTGCGATGTCTTCATCATGAAATGGTTCATTAGAACCACAAGCAGCAATAGTGCCACTCCCACTAGCTCCACTATGCAGGTCCTGTGAAGCACCCTCCAAATCCGTATCAAGTAATGAAAGGTAGGAAACAAAGGCATCCAAGTCGGTAGTCTCTGGGTCCACATCCCAACGCTTTGTTGCACCTTCTGGTTAGGTTGCTTGTGTGAGAGAAGACGCAAGTTGGAATGCACATAGACCAAGTCCTCTGTTTTTTTCTGCCAACTTGTTGCGCTTCACTGAGTGGATAAAGTTGTAGGTACCTCAGTTTCGCTTGGCAAAGGAGGAACTTGCAACCTATTGAGGCAAGCCACAAAGTCAATTTATATTAGAATTTATAAAAATAAAAAGGTAAAACAAAACATAGAAATGAACAAGAAGGGTAGAGAGTTTTTAAAAAAAAATCATACATGTGATAGAATTCTAATAGCAAGTGGTTGGAGGTGGGTGTGTGCTTGCCCATGGAGGTACCATCAAAATTGAGCTTTCTTCTTGTACTTGTCACAAATGGCGGCAAGGGAGTGACTTACGGAGGATATGAAATGTGCAAACTCTTCCCTAACTTGGTCTTCGATTTCTGGATCCAGGAAGAGTCTAGAGAATGCCGCCTTATATCGCTCGCTAACCTCAACATCCCTACATGGTGCGACCCTCCTAGGCAAAGAAAGGATCTTTGTACTAGAGTATTTGGACGTCAAGGCAAAAGCAAGAAGATACAATGGGGTGGTCATTTTGTTCCACCTTTCAATGAGATGTGACTGCACTTCCTTGAAGAACTTCTCTGTGGGATCTTGCTCTTTGGCATTTATGATGGATCTAATGTTCTCAATCATTGAGTCGATTTCATCATAAAGCTCACCCAAACATGGATGCGCCATGCCCACATATCTCAACATGATGACGATGGGCTCAGTAAAACTCAACAAATACTCCACACGTTTTCACCATGCATCATCAAGAATCCATGCTTTCACCTTTGTGGCCCTTTTAGTGTTTACCTGCCTCCATATGCTCCAAAGGGTGTTGATGACCATGCTACCCAATGCCTCACGCCCCTGAACAAGTTGTCTCAAGACGAGAGTGTGTGAGGCAAACTGAGTCTCAACAACCTAACACCAAATCAAAACAAATTAAAATTAAAATTAAAAAAATTGTTCAAATTACAGAATTATAGAATTAAAAATAAAAATATACATGATTCATGAATAAAATTAAAAAATTTAAATAATATATTACCTTCAACAACTGCAATTTTGAGAAGGTCCTGAAAATGCCTTGGGACAAATGATGGTTAGATATGAACATTTAGATCTCGCTTGCCTTCTCATAGATTTGTTTGATTCAATCAATTTTTGTACCAAATTTTTGCAACATAAGGTTGAGGGAATGAACGACACAAGGTGTCCAAAATATGTGCCCATATCTCTTCTCAACCAACATGCCCACAACTTTACATTTTTTAGCGTTGTCTATTATAACTTGGACAACATTTTGAGGCCCCATTGCCTCAACAGACTCTATCAGGATGTTGGCAATGAATCCTTCACTTGCCTCGCACAATCCATGGCCCTCAAAAACATTGGCCCTTTAGGGCTCACTGCGACCACATTAATCAATGGTCTATTTGTTGTATCTTTCCATCCATCGGAAACGATGGACACCCATGTCTCGACCCATGAATCCCTAATGGACTTTAATGCATTTTCAACTTTTTTCTTTTCTTTTGTCAATGAGGTGGTTTGCATCTTTTTATACCCTGGGCCAATGAACCTTTTAGGGGCGGCATTGATAGATCTCACCATATTGCCCCAGTATGATGATCTAACAACATTAAATTGGCAACCCACATGCATAGAGACAATGTGCAATACTCCGCTCTACTACGTCCCTTGACTCATTCTGGAATGGCCTTTCTAATGGGCTCGAATCTTTTGTTCTCTTGCGAGCAAGAGGTGAATTATCTTCCCCTACGGCCATGTTAGGTGTAGCAAGAAATGGGTGTGATGGGGCTGCCATACTAAGACGAGATTGATCAATATCCATAGGGGTCGATCCTTTCTTGCTCAAAGGATGGTTATGTCTTTTATCAAAAAGGGCATCTGCTTCTTTTTGCTCTTTGATGTATGCAAGAACCTTTGCATGTGGCAAGCGCTTTCCTAGCTTTCCATTTATACTTGGCTCAACACAAATTTTGATCCCTTCACCTGGAATTGCACACAAATAGGCTTTCACCTGTTTACATGAGCTCTTGTATTGATAGCCACATTCTGAACATTGCCAAAGGAAACACCCTCCACCTAGTAGTTGTTCAAGCAATGTCACATACTTCGAAAGAAGGGCACGAGCATTGGCTCTAGAGGGTAACCTTTGGCCCACTGAACTAGCACTTGCATTGGCAGACATTTTGGCAAATTGGAAATCCCTATAACACATGATAAAATTAGAATACTAATTAATATTGTTATAATTTGCATTTGTTGAAAGAATCTTTAAAATTTATTAAAAAAACAATAAAAAAAACAAAAACTAATTACAAACAAACATACATTTAAAAACTAGAAAAAAAAAAAAAAATCTTCAAAAAAAAAACTTAAAAAATTGAAAAAAACATACTTTGAATGAAGAATCCTCCTTGTTGCAAGCTCCTTAAGGTCTTTGATGCAACATAGGTAGAGGTAATGGTGTAGATTTAGCAAAAGGAAAGAGTTTCAAGCTTATGCCACTGAAAAAATGAGCAAGCGTGAACAAATATGCAATGGGAGGTAAAAATGCAATGAAAAGTAAATGTGTTGTTATCTTTTGATAAAATGAGTGTGATTCATTCTTTTAGGGTTGCAAATGCACTTTAAAATGTTTTTTGAGGTCCATATTTGACTTTGACTGGCGAAATAAGGAGGAAAAACATTAAAAAGACATTTTTTTGGGGTGGTACGTCAGGCCAACGCCCAGGGTATGCCCCAGCTCCTACGGGTATGCCCGGGTATGTCCTGAGACGTGCCCGGGTGCATCCGCAGGGGGTGAGGCGTACCTTGGGCATAGGCTTGGCATACTGCCCCTCGTTACCCGTACCAGCACATTGCGTACCTGTACCCAGGGGGGCGTAGGGGCATATCCAGTAATGTAGGAAATATTATTCCAACTGTGGTGCACCTACGTGTTATCACATGATTCAATATGTTTCTACATGACTTGTATATTGACTACTTTTTGTTCAAACATTAACTTTAAAAATTCACATTAAATAGCTACTTTTCAAACAAGAAAAGACCCTCAACTTTTCAAACACCATCACAATTAATGGAGGCTGTTTGAGTATTGTCCCCTCCACAAACTGAAAGAATGTTATTTTTTATGATATATTTTTCTCATTTTTATTTTGAGAAAAATATTTAAAAGTTCTTTGTGCAAATTCACATTCTTTTTCTGAATTTTGTCTGGTTTTACAACTGCTGAAATATTAGCAAAGCAAATTGTCTCTCCCAGAAATATGTTTTGAAATGTTATGCATTCTGACTACTTAATAGAAAAATATTGGCTCTGTGAGCTTATGTCATTGTCTTATGTCTCATATCTGCTTAACTTGAGCTTCTTATCTGTTACAATTTGCCTCAAATTATTCTGGGTTTGGACAGAACTAACGTGCAAAGAAAATTTTGGACCAGCTTCTGCTCTACCAGCAACGGTAACCACTGATGGTAGGCGATTTTCAGATGTGACGAATACTTTTTCATCTTATTCAAGAAGAAAAAACCTTGAGAGTTTTCATCCAACCCACTTTTATGATGAAGACAATTCAGAGCACCAGGTTTATAATTGTTTTGTATGTGGATTATTAGAGGATTATAGATCTAGTATTTGCACAGTCCAAATTGATAAGAAGATTTTCTGGAAAAAATTGTGTGCAAGTATTAGAGGATTGCTTCTGGAGTTGGCTTGTTTCAGCTCTCTTATCTCAATTTGCTTATGAGATTTTCTTTTCTTTTCTTTCGTGGTGTTCAGGAGATATATTACTTGAAGAACCTCCTTGCACAGAAAGAGTATCCTTTGATTTCTTTATAAAAAAGCTTGAGATGAATTTCCAAATTTTCTATTTTCCTGATTGGACTTCCAACTTTGGGTTTGGCTCATTCCTCTTGTATGTTTTCCATAACCATTCAGAGCCATTCTTGAATCCACCAGACAAGAACTGCAGAAAGCATTGTGCTATTCACACAAATCATCGCAGCAAAACAAGCAGCTGACTCAAACCAATGGCCAAATGTTTGCGGTTTGTATGGATTTCTCTTTTCATTGTATTAACTTCTTTGGGATAAACATAGAAGTAGGCATAAAGAATTGTGGAAACAGCCCTGAATTGAGTGTAACACAGTATTCGGCTTGTTGTTTTTCTTGTGTTTTGTCAGGAATTGTGCATGCTTCGAGAAAAGGCAAGCTCTTCCTCATTCTAAGCATTTAATAGTCTGGCGCTTAATCAGATGTCTTCCAAGTTTTCTTAAAAACTACCAAATCTATTTGTCAAAGATTTAGAAGATTGGCAATTGACTAACCAATTGAGCGAGATTTGTTTACATTAACTATAATTTTGCTACTTTATTGGTATTTTTGTTTCTTCTGATCAAGTTCCTTATCATATCTTAGCAAAAGACTAATAGAAAAAGTAGATTTGAGGATCAGAAGTCACTAATATGCTTATTGTTATACATCTTCAAAACTATTTTATGTGTTGGCAGTACAAGCTGCTCGAGCATGAATACAACCAAATGACATCAGTGTTCAGAATTAAAAGAGCAGAGCTTGAGGTGAGTGTGACTTGAATTCTATTTTGTTCTATTCCACTGACAGTTTAACCTTAGTGGTCTTGTATTATATGCAGGAAACAGTGAGGGACTTGTCGCATCAACTGGAAAACAAGCACCAAATCCTAACTAAGGTACATCCAATGCCCATTTAGAGTTTCTGATTCTGGATTAAATAATGCTAATTATATAAATAAAATATGAGTGAAAAGTACTACACTTTTTCTAAGTTAAGGTTTCTTTGGAAGAGCAAATAGTATGGGTATTTCCACGTTTCAGGATTCAGGACCAAGTGAAAATCTATTCCAATCTACACCACAGCATTTTTCTTCTATACAGAATCAGAATTGTTACAGTGAAATACCTGGTAACTCCCTACAACTTAAATACTTCAAGGCGATCTTAATTGTTTTCCTTGGCAGATTCTAACAATATGAAACCAATTCAGGTGACGAGTCAAATGGAGGAGAGAACAATCCAGGGACTAATTTGTTGACAAAGGAAGGAAAGATGGATTGTAAAAGGTATAGTTGGGGTATTGTGTTAATGATAATTCCTCAAAGACAGTTAGATATGAACTTTTTGAAAATGAGTCTATTATGATGGGATATATGTTCAGATAGACTTGAAATTTCTTTGGTTGATTCTTGATAGGTGTGTATAATTCCTTATCTTTACTTAACAAGATCCATCATTTTAAATGAGTTTGATTTTCTTACATCATTAATGTTCTTAATTAATTATGCTTGATACCTAAACTTGAATTTTTTTTCTTGAAGGGCTTCTTCAAAACGACGTCTGACCAGCAAACGGGCATCACATCTGACGACAAGGTGTAGGCAGGGAGGGCAAGCACTATCTATGCCAACATTGAACCAAACTGATCAATCCAATGCTTCTTTTAGTGAACAGGCAAACCTGGAGGAAGCTATAGCTGGTAACATCTTGCACATGCCATGTTGTGATTTTCTTTGTAGTTAAGAGTAAAATGATCTTCTAGTGAACACTACAGGTGACACTTGTAATGAAGTCTACGGTTTGTCAAGAGCAAATCAGCCCACAAATGAGGAAGAATCAAAGGGGAAAAGGTAGTCCAGACAGGTTGATTGTTGCGAGTTTACAATTTTTTTAAAGTTCTTGGTGTGAGGAAGATATTCAATGACAACAGCTTGAAGAATTTTGCCGTGCTTTATTCAGGACATGTTTAAGAAGAAAATTGACTAGTGTTAGTTACAACGAATCACCTCTGCATAAGAAAGTCAGGAAGGAAGAACCAGCAGTATCTACTCCAACAATGGACCAAAATGACATGTCCAGTGCTTCTCTTATTAGAGTGGAGACACTGGGAGAATTTTGTGACGGTAACTCCTTTTTCTCTAGCAATATTTATTTGCTTTTCTTTCTAGTTTTAGGTTTTGACTATGTGAAAAGATTACAGGTTATATCCCTACAGAAGGTGAGTGTTTGCCAGGAGCAAATATACTAATAAATGAGGAAGCCGCAAATGAAAAAAGGTAGTCAATTATTGAATTTAATATTATAATTTAGTTTTGAAATAATTTTAAAATCTTAAAATCTTTGAACATCTTTAACTTGAGAAGTGTTTGCTGGATTTATTCAGGGTTTCTTTGAGAAGACGTCCTGCTCATGTCAGTTACAAAGAGCCTCTTCTAAATACTAAGCTTAGGCAGCCAGGCCCAATTGTGTCCACTAAAAATCTGTTCCGAAGTTATAAGCACAATACATCGAATGAATTAGAGAATCTGGAGAAAGCAAGAAAAGGTAATTCTTCCTTACAATCCAATACTTGGGTTGCTTTTTCCTTATGGCAGCATGCTTTGACATTTTGAAAAATTTCCAGGGTACATTACTGACGAGGATGGTAGCTCTTCAAGGATAAATGTAGCAGTAAATGAAGAGAAAATTTTTGGAAAAAGGTAGCCTGAGCTGGGTGCTTATCACAGTCAAACTTTCTAGTCACAGTCAAACCCTTTTCAAAATGAGCTCGATTGAATTGATATCTTTAATGCACTTGGTCATCCTTGTGTGGAAGTATTAAGCGATTCTCTGTAAAATATGATAAGCTGTAATCAATTCAAAGACTGAGATTTAGTCTTAGAGTTTTCAGTCTAATGACATTTTGCTTTCTTCAGGGTGTGTTCAAAACAATGTCCAGCAATCGGTACCAACGGAGAGTCAAATCTGAAAGCAAACGCCAAGCATGAAGAGCAAACTGTACAGATTCTGGATAAAGTTGGTGAAGACCATGCCCTTCATTTTGATGTTCCTCAATCAGAGGCTGTGCATGTAGATTTGAGTGAAAGCCCCGAAGGTCTTAAAACAGAAGATATCATAAGCAAGGCAAATAGAGTCGAGCAGCAGCAATTACAAGAAACTGGTCCTTGTCATGCTTCAGCATCGAACACTGCCTTGGAGGCAACGAAAGTAAGGCCATCAAATGGAAGGCCAGCACCAAAAGCAGTAGAGTCTGTGACTTCTTCAAAAGAAATTCCTCTCAATAAAGTTGGTGAAATTAAAGAACTTCATTGTAGCGTTTCAAGGAAATTTGGAGATTTGAGCCAAATATCTGAATCTACCCAAAATTGTGATCTTCAAACCACAGAAGTTATCACAAGCAAAGCGACTAGAGTCCAGCAGCATCAAGTACAAGAAACTGCTCCTTTTCATGCTTCGACATTCAACACTGCTCTGGATGCAACAGAACTAAGAAGGCCATCAACTGGAAGGCCAGTCCGGAAATCAGTAGGGACTGTAGCCTCTTACAAGGAAATTCCTATTAAGATTAAAATGCGAAGATCTCAATGACTTTCTAGGTTAGTAGGAGTAGTTCTTTCAGAATTGTCTAAATTTTCTTTTTATTAGAAACTAGTTTTAAAGCTTGATCATTTATCTATAATGTGGTGATCTGAATGATCTTCTGACAAATTCAGCTATTAGCTGATAAAGTTCTGTAAGTGTACATACTTCCCTTCACAAAAATGTCACCCAAAGGCCAAGGATGGCTGCTCGGAGTCTGGCATTCGATTTGTTCTGAAACCTAAGAAATTATTAAATATTATCTTGTACAAGCTGAATTGATTCATTTTGTAGGATGTGCTGCTTCTAAGTGTTCCAGAAACAACTATGATTCTAAGTTTGAGCAAACACATCTGGATGCTTCCAGTCATATTCTGCATTATATGCAGTTATGACACTCTGTCCATTATCAAACAGAGCATCTGAAACAGCTTTTTTTAAACACATGTTGATGACCTTTCAATACCATGGGGCTTCTGATAGCTAGCAGAGGGCACTATGTATGTTGCTGATAGATATTGGAAAAACAAAATTATTTTTGGTGGAAACTTTGGTTATTCTTTGAATTGAAAATCTGTGTATGGTCAACAAAAGTTTATTGACAAAATACATGACGGCTTGAGCTTTCAGCGTGTGATCAGACATGCAGAACTGATGAAACAAAATTTCTCTCCAGGTAGTCATAACTTTTGCATCTCTTGAACAGAAAATCAGAATAATCTTATGACCTAGTTTGACAAATCAGGCATTTTAATCTGTAAGTGACAACTAATCCAAAATTCTACAAAACTTATACAGATATCCCTTGTTATCACTAAAAGTTACTTTTCTTCTAGGGTGATAAATACTAGCTTTCCTTAGCCAGTGCTTGCCATTGTGTCACAAATCACACAGTAGAATTATGTGGAAGGGCTTCTCCTCCATGAAATACTTGCCATTACTTCACAAGTCACATTTGGTATAGTTATGAGGAAGGGTCTTATTGTCAATGAAATACTTGCCATTACTTCACAAATCAAATCTAATTTATTTGAGGCAGGGCTTATCTTCTGTGGTCATTGCGTTCATTTACTCATCCAAGATAGCTTGAGACTTATTTCTACGAACAATTGAATTGTCCTGAATATATGGTATTGGCATTTTGGATTACTAATATTAAAACTAGAAAGAATACTTTCATTTGCAAAAGGTTATGCAGGATTACATCTTAAGAAGTATTTATGCAACAAACTGAATTGACATAAATGATCATGACATTTTGGTGCTTAAGCCTTTACGTTCCCTATTGTAGATTATGCCTGAACCATGGTACTAGTATTTGTTTTTTGAAAAAGTTAAAGATTATTATATTAAAGAGGAGGATTAGAGGAGAATCTAATCAAGAATCAGGCCACTTCAAAGGCAAAAGAGGGGCTGGTATTTTGCTTGCTGCAAAAGATTTTGACCAAGGAAAAAAAGCAGGCCCTGCTGCATTCTCTCGTAGAACTAGAAATGACCATCTTATGATATCTATTGCCATCATAATTACAAAAGATGAGCAGAGTTTTGCCAAAATGGGATAAAAAAAATGTTTGGCATAATGAATTCACATGGGAGTAGTTGTATTGAAACTAGAAACTCTTAAAGCTTTACAATAGGTTATGCATGGTCAAGTTCTTTTGATGTGGTTTTGAGGCCCATTTGCTTATAGTGGCTTATGATTGTTTCCAGAATTACAAGTGTATTGTTGGAATGTTTTGAGCTCCAAATGTTAGTATTATAAATTGAGGCACTAAATATACATGCAGTCTCTCATCTTGATTATCTTCCAAGGCATTAACGATGGCATTTTAACAAGTTGCAAAACAAGAAGTCTTTTGAATTCGGTTGTAATTAACAATTGAAGCTTGTTTCACGAGGGACCATTTAGTGAAGCGTGTTTCACGAGGGATCATTTAGTGAAAGCATGTTTCACGAGGGACCATTTAGTGAAAGCATGTTTGGAACATGTGAGTTCAAAGGCTTGTAAACATTCTTTTGTATTTTTTGAACTTACCACCACCACATATTCTTGGGATCTCCTTTCAAACTACTGCCCTTACTACCCCTATTATTATTTGCATGCCAGTTTTGAAGTGCAAATTAACCAACTATTGCAAACAAACCAATTATTGCAAACAAACCAAGAAAATACCAACCCCTGATGCCAACAAGGAAGTTTTTCTTAATTTACTCAATTTTATTGGTAGTCCAAACATAAATTTATAATATACACTCACACTAAAATCTCCAAGCTATTCTAAACCTCTTCCTTAGATCTAATCTTAATATTAAGAAAATAAGATGTTTTTGAATATACCCTCTAGTCATTAAATTTCCGAAGACCTTGAATTTATTATCTTGACATGTTTATAATTTGTTACGTCTTTTCCTAGGCATTTCAAGTGGAAAGGGTACAAAAATTGCTATAGAAAATATCATCACATGATGAGTGGGAACTGAGGAAATACCAAAGCTTAAAAGAATAAGGCTGTTATCAACTTCTCTCATACATACTCATTTAAATCATTTGGGCAGTTTTATTTTTGGCTACAGAACGGTGAATATTTATTCCAATTGGTTTGGAATGAATCTGCTTTTTAGATTGATAGAATCAATGTTACATAACAAAATACAATAAAATTATCACAGATTTCTACATCTTAATTACCATCTAAATTATTGCCGAGTAGTTTCACTTTCATTTCTTTGTGTAAGATTTGAAAACTACAAATACCATATCTGTTCTATACTCTAAAACACTTAATACGACCACTCGTTCAAGTACGTTGTCCATTGAAACTATATAGATCTTTTATTATGTGCTTTCTCTTTGAACAATAGCAATTTAATAAACCATTTTGTAATTCAAGCAAGCGGTGATTTAAGTTGAGGGAGGATAGAATTAAGAGGTTGTAACATTATTAAAAGTAACGAGCAACACTTTGCATGATACAATAAAATCCTTAAACTATTTTAGTATTAGTTTGTAATAAGCAATTCTTTTTGTTAGATTATTCAATTATGTGTTGTGCGTATCATTCTTCAATGGGGTTACTTTGGTATTTAGGTCTCTTCAAGTTATGTAAATTGGTTTCCCTTATAACTAGTTTAAGTTTCATTTCTATTTTTATCCAATAGAAATTACAATGCGTTGAAGTACTGAAAAATGATTTTGAAAGTGGCTTGAAAAGTGCACTTGTCCTATTTAAAAATAATAAATATTTATTTCTTTAAATATAAAGTAATAGGAACAAATGAGAGCATTAACATTGTGAATTAAATCATAAATCATTCCCACTTATAAATAGCACATACAATGCCAATTTGTGAAAAATTTGCACCATGTGAACAATTGCTTATTTAAGTCCGTAACTGTTTTGAGGAAAGCCGAAGCCTCATAATCCTACCATAAGGTGGAGTAACATCTAACAACCATTTGATATAATTCAAAGCCTTGAAGTAAACTTAACACTACAATTAAGCATGTTGATGATAGATGATTTTATTTATATTTTAGCATTAATTTTGTTTCATAGCTATACAATTTTTATTTGTGAGAAGTCTACCTAAATTAGTTGGCTGACTTCATTTTCTTTACAAACCATCTAATGTTCTCTAATATATATTATAACTAATGCTTTTACTATCTTAGATGGCTAAAATATGTGTATTCATATAATAATCTTCACAATTCCCTACCATTGCTTCTCAAAGCAAATATTCTAGATAGATTTACACATAAATGCTCAATTTGCACAATATATTGAGCCTTTAGACACCATACAAAAATAACTAAATATGAACTTTTAGGTAGGAAGAAGTGACAATGAAGGGAGAAAATAAATGAACAATAAAAAGCAACATTTAGACTCAACAATAAATATGGCAATCAAATCGCAAATAAAGCTAATAATAAAAAATATATGCATTATAGTGCAAATTAAGCTTAGGGTTTCCCCACAAAAGAATAAACTAAAAAACAATCAATATTAATAACACCAATAGCTTGTTACATGTACAAGCCTATAATCTTCAAGATAATTAGATTTTAGAGAAACATGCAACAAATTTTCAAAGCTAACCATGGAATAATTCAATTAGAATGACAAATATGTTTCCATGAATGCTTTTGTCTTGCTTTCTCTCCAATTTGAAATGGCTCCATGCCAATAGTACGAGTCAACTTATCTTGCAAGTAATATTTTATAATCTCAATTCGGTTATGGACATTGAAAAATTAGACAAATCTATAGTTTTTGCTACCAGTAGAGGTTACATTGCCTATGTGAATCAATCTTTTAGAAGGCATAAACACACATCAATGTAAATAAATTGTACACAACTCAATCGTTGTATACTCTCCATGCATACTCTAACCTTATGAGGTTATAACACTGTGAGGCTAACACTTCAAGTAGAGATGCCAAAAGAAGAGTATTACCAAGTAGGTCTTTTTAATGCCATCCTTGACTTTCTATTTGATGGATATTTGGACACTGCAATCTTTGGGTATCCGCCTTGCAAGTAATATTTTATAATCTCAGTTCGGTAATGGACATTGAAAAATTAGACAAATCTATAGTTTTTGCTACCAGTAGAGGTTACACTACCTATGTGAATCAATCTTTTAGAAGGGCTAAACACACATCAACGTAAATAAATTATACACAATTTTGTTGTTGTATACTCTCCATGCATACTCTAACCTTATGAGGTTATAACACTGTGAGGCTAACACTTTAAGTAGAGATGCCAGAAGAAGAGTATTACCAAGTAGGTATTCTTAATGGCATCCCTAACTTTCTATTTGATGGATAGTTGGACACTGCAATCTTTGGGTATCTGCCTTAGAATTGTATTAGGCCCCAAAATGGATGTGTACATACAACAAACTTATACATAGGTAAAATGTAAAATACCATTCATATGCAACTATATTTTTCACTTATCGATGATTTCTTCACAAGACTTGTCAGCTCATCAATATCCTTGAGTGCATGTTCTAAGGAGTGCATCAAGATCGAGGTGGGCTGATTTGTGATGCTCTGTAAGAGATTCTCCAGTGATCATATATTTCATCATACTACCTTATGCTTCCTATGATGTCTCCCCGACACCCTGAATCCTTAAAATTTGGCTAAGTTTGAAATTTGATAGGATCCTCCTAAGCCTAAATTTTGCATCATAACTCCTAGAGGTCAGAAATTACTCTCAAACATCCTAAAAGCACAAACACACACACACAAATATATATCACTTAAAGTATAAGAGTCTTCTTATACTTGAATATATATTTTTAAAAATATACTATCTTATTTAGTTTCGTTTGGCCCTCTTCTTCATGTTTGCATGTATTTTCTTATTGCATTGGCCATATCGAGGTAGTTTTGTTGTGTTACCTTCATTTTCCTACTGTAGCGATTGGGCTGATGTAATCTTGATTTGCCGACACTTTTCTTACTGCACTCTTGTATCTGTAAACACTTTTCATACTGCATTGGTTGGGATGATGTAGTATTATTCTTACCAACATATTTTCTACTGCATCAGTCGGACCAACGTAGTAATCTTTTTACCATATTTTTATTACTATTGTATTGATAGTACTGATATTGTTTTCTTTTTAGATGTGTGACTTTTATGGATTTGACATGTATTTATCACATGTCCAAATGATAATTTTGATAAGAAACACATCCAATTTTCCCTGCTCCTGCATATAAATCCAACTAAGGATACTTAAGTCTTCTTCTTTACATCTTGAGCTTCACCTACAACATCTCTCATAAAGTGCCATTTATGACAAGGGGGAGATTGATGTACCGACAAGTCAACCCAAGGTAATTATCTCTATCCCCATACTCTTACTTTATTTACTTTGGTGGATATATATGTGTCTATGTGCTAATTGATATGTTGTTGTCTTCCATGCTTAGATTGATATATGTTTGTTAGTACGTGCTATCTTTGCATGTTGTGTTACTTTGCATACAACTCTTGGTTATTATCCCTAGTTTAAATACCTCTTGGTTACTGTTAGAATCCTAGATTTCACCCTAGCTGAGCAAAGGATTGTTCAGGTCCTCTACTCAAATCTAGTCCAACATGGGAATGACCCTAGGCTGTGGGTTACCTAATCTTGGGTCAGACCTCTAGGACTTTTAATGAGGCTAGCTCCTCTGATGTATCACTTAGCTCATTTCCACTAAAACCTACTAATTGCTGGAGTGAAAAGGGAGAGAAAGATAACTGAAAGGGAAATCTAAGCTAATGTTGGTGATGCACCTAAATTGATTACTCCTCCACTCTATTTTAACTTTTAAAAACACTAATGAGACAAGCAAAAGTCTAAATCCATAACTCCAAATGTCTGTTATGCATCAATATTTCATGCATAGGTTCACCAAGTGATCAAAACCTGAGGCAATTGATGAAAAGCCCTGCTTCAAGGCACTAACTAGTCAATGTATCCACTTACTAGCTTCAATCAGATGACATTAAACACTAAACATGACCTGCATAACAAGATAAACTAGTAGCTATGTGAGATCAAGACTTGACAAGGGAGATATTTCTACCACATATGCAAATCAAACTGACATTAACACACTATACCAAAATAATGAAATCTAAAACAATCATCTATTTATCTTAGGAGGTTACAAAGACCAATCTTGGTAGAGTCTAGTCATGCCCAAGAGAGGGATGCATTTCAAGGCTTAGAAGCTTGTATTTATAGTAGAAGGGAATGAGAGAGATGGGGAACATACGTGGGAGAATGGAGTCATCAATGATCAAGACAACAACTGTATCAACTCCTCGAGATCCTCATGCATTAATGTCACTGGGACTTTACACCATCTTCTACTTGACTTGCTTATGAGGACAAAATCCTCGTATCTTTGGACCTAATAGAGCCATGACCATATCTGCTTTAAGTAGCTACAAGTACCTATTTTTTGAGGCTATAGCTATTATGAAAGTTAAGACACTCTTCCATATCTTGTGTATATTTGCCCCTATTCCAAACTTGAACATAGCTTTACTATAGATGAAAACCACTACCATTATTGGTTTTCATATATCCATAATTGCAATAAAGATACTCATGTTGCTTGATCTCATTTCAACAGCTAGCTACCCATCTTTGATCTCTATTAGGCCTAGAAAGACCTATTTGTTCCTCTTGCAGAGCTTCAATGGTGACATTCGATCTTGGAACTATCTGTTCTAGTTCATCTTAGGATCGTATTCAACCTTGTCTTATGCATCCATTTGCTTGGGTCTGGGTCAAAAACTACTTCATCAACCTCCATCAGAAATCTCCTAGGCTCAACTTTAATCTTTGGCCATCGATCATTGATTTAGGCTTATCAAATTAAGACACTTGGTAGCTTCGTGCCTCTTTTGAGCCTTATTGAATTTTTAACCTCAACTCGCACCATTGATTCTCTTCTGTATGAATGGATATGAGCCATATATATTCTGCTAGTTTAACATAGTTGAGACACTTGTCACCTATGCATTTGCTCTTAGGATCCACTAACCTTTTGACTCATCACTCGTCGTTAGATCTGCTTTGTATGATGGATCATGTAACGTTAGATTTTTGGGACCCATTGACGTCATCAAGTTGTCACTCATCATTATATCTTCTCTAAGATTTCATGATTTAACACTTGTCAACTTCTCATTTGCTTTTGGGATTGTCTAATTTGTTGACTTGATACTTGCTGTTGATCTGCTTTGGTACGATGGATTGTGCACCATCGATTAGCTTGGACCCACTATCTTCATCAGTTGTCATGCACTATTAGATCTCTATTCAGGTACCTGAGATCTTGACACTTGTCAACCCTACGCTTATCCTTAGGAACATTTGAATTTAAATGACTATTTTTTGAATCTTAATCTTGATGTCTTTGTGCACATCTCAGATTGCTGGTTTAACTATGAAGCTTTATATCTTGAGATATAAAATACATCAAGATATGAAATTTGCAGAGGATGATCTAGGCATGAAAAACATCATGTCCATGCACTCCTTCAACTCTGATTGACCTTCCAAGTGTATTTATAAAATGTGCAATCAGACTAATTTGTTTGCTTTTGCATGACGTGCTATGACAATTCAATTTTTCTAGGCTTGTTTTGAACTATTATTCTGATTTCCAAGGCTCAGATGAAATTATAAGGCTTGTTTAAACCTATTATGATCACCTTGGAAACATATTTTCTCAAAATTTGAAAAACCACATTTTAAGTTAAAGTGTTTTAAAAGCTTTGTGAGCTGCATGTGATCTTTGGACCACTCATTCCATCCATAACTCTGTTTGGATCATCCATTCAGGCAGAAGGTTTGTATGTAGGCAAAAATAGCCAACATCTCTAGTGACTCATAGGGAAGCATGCCTACTATGCTTGAGAACCTAGACTAGTTACCTTGTCTAGTCCATTGGGCATGAAGTCTATGCTCTGGGTCAACGTATTGATTTGAAGCTAAAATTGGCTGCCAACCCTTGGATAACTCCTCTTGAAACAAACAAGGACCAAAAGGAAAAAAAAAACACAAAGTGCCCAAGGCACTTATCGAAGGGAAACACAAAATAAAAGGGGAACTAACCTAAACAAATCAAGGACCACTAACCTAAGGAAATAAGGAAAACAAGACAAAAGGGAAGCAAACTACTACTTGTGCTAATCACTTATTGAAACAAAACAAATCTAGAACATCTAACCTGTAGTGACAAGCTTCCATCTAGGGTCAAATAGAAAGCTATTTGGTGTACCTTGGAACTTTGAAGCATGCTTGCCTTTTCTTGATAGCTTTCTTCTGTAGCTAAGAGCAATTGGATACTCATGTCTTTTTGGGGAATAAAATGGTTCTTTTACTATCAATTTTAGGTGCATGAATTGTAGACATGAGTCCAAGACCCAATCATGTTCCTCCCAAATTTGTGTATTTTGAAGGAACAACTTTAATTCTTACTCATTCATGAATTTTTGATCATGAACATATAGATCAGATTGATCTGTCTCCTTTGACATATCTGCAAGGCTGACCTCTAAGGGAGATGGATCTAATCTTGTGACTTTTGGGCCATTTGAGATCATTTTTAGCTTCCAAAAGTAGATAAATATCTAAAGTTAAAGAGAAAAGCTGATGACCATGTTTGAAAATATCAAACATGTCATCTCCTGAGAGAACAACTACTTCTTGCTTGATGAAAGCACTTTCCTCAACCTACAACAGACCACATTCAAGTCAAGAATAACCTGAATGAAAGACATCAAACAAATCTAAAGATTTGTTCTCATGAAGCTCCAGTTCAATTGGGGTTTCTTCAAGCTAAATGTCAGAAGCAAGCACATTAATTCCTTGACCACAATCATGAGGCTATAAATCTTCTTTTGATATCTTAGATTGGTCAATCAAAATTGCTCCATCTTTAACATCAAGTTGATGACTGAGCATACTCTCAAAGTTAGCTTGTTCTTCACCTTCTTTTGCTAATTGGTACTTGTCTTCTGCTACTTATGCAAGCTCTTGTCCTTCATGATGAATGGAAGCTCTTGAGTCATCAAAGAAATTATGGAAAAAATATTCAACTTGTCCAATTGGAGTGTCTTCTTGAACATCAACAACCTCTTCTTCATGTATTTGTTCTTGTACTTGTATCTCAACCTCTACCTTAGCTTTCTCTTGCACTTGTTCCATCTTTGTATTATTATAGAAGACTGAAACATGTTTGTCTTTGCCAAGAGGTGTCCCAATCATGATTTATTCTTCTTGGTCACTCAAGTCACCTTCATTTTCTATTTCCTTAGCTACATCTTCTTGATTTGCCTCATAAAAGGGAGACTCTTTCTTAAAGAGTGGCATAGTAGAAACTAAAAATATTTAGTAAGATGAGAAAGGTCCAAAGAAGTTACCATAAATACCTAATTTTTCTCATGGAGTTGCTCTTCTTGGATCACCTTCACCTCCTCTCTCGATTGCATTGTTTCTTGAATGGCTTTCCATGAAGGAAAGGCTCTTGGATTTTGAGGGAAAAGGAATGGAGGCTGAATGATCACTGACTTGATCTTGACTTCAATATCTTCGCTTATGATTGAATGTTATTCCTTATTTCTTGATTATTGAATCTGATTCCAAGTCATAAACTTAGGTTAAGAAACCTCTACTTTTGCACTTATTTTTGTTATGGGTGGGAAAGAAGAAATTTGCTACTGTGTTGCCTTTGCATCTACTATTGAATGTTGGAGATGCTGATTTGAAAAATCAATTTGCTTGGCTAAATTAGCCTCAAAATCATGGACCATTTGGTTAGGGATGTCTCCTTGTAAAATTAAATATGAATTCTTCTATATTATCTGCTGAGAAACATGGAGATTAGTCTCCTAAAAAAATGCTTGTTCAACATTCTGAGGCCTCTCTTGGATAGACTTCTAGGTAGGAAGGTTAGACAAGGTTTGAATGGGATTTTGAGGGATATGATAAACATTGGTTTGGGATTCATGAAGGGAAAATGATAGCTCTATGGGAACATGATGATGATTATGATGACCTTGGAGTTCCTCATAAACTAGTAGCCTCTCTTCAATACTTACTATTAGATCACTTATGTCTAGAATATCAACATTGAAATATGAGTGGCCTTGGATTAATAAAGATGCACCTACATCTTTATCCTATCACAAATTATCTCCCATATTCTAAATTTCATGCTTATAAATCTCTTATCCATAGCTCTTTTGGGTATCTATGATTATCATCTATTTCTCATAGCTAAACAGGGTTTGTTTGAAGCTTGAGATGGATTGATTTACAGTTTGATTAGGTTGATCAGGGAGACAACATGATTCATGAGGGTTATCATAGGAAAGGTATGGGTCATCATATTATTGGTAAGGCTCTGTACATGGTTGGTGATGCTCACCATAAGGATGATAAAGATCATGGTAGGGATGATATGGGCCATGAGGAAGTAAGAGCCTTGCTCTCAATAATAAGGATCATGAGAAACTTGATAAGGCTCATCATAGCTTTGATATAACTCTTGGTAAGGTTGATTAGGCTCATATAGATCATGAAGATCAAGTTGAAACTATTGATAAGGAGGTGAATGATAGGGGTATTCACCATAGCTATCCATATCAACCTCATATGTCAAATGAGATGCAAGAACTGATTAAAATCTTTAATGAAACATACTTGCGCTGCTTACAACCAGAAGCTTTAATTCAGAGTCACCCTTAGTGCTAATTTGCTTGCTTCCAAAAGCTGATTAAGGAAAGACATACCAATAATATTTCCACTCTTTTGGATTTTGTCCCATCGGGTGTGTGAGAACTGTTAGAGACCTAGATTGTACCCTAACCGAGCAAAGGATTGTTCAGGTCCTCTACTCAAATCTAGTTCAACATGAGAATGACCCTAGGTTGTGGGTTACCTAATCTTGGGTCAGTCTAGGATTTTTAATGAGACTAGCTCCTCTGATGTATCACTTAGCTCATTTCCACTAAAACCTAATAATTACTAGGGTGAAAAGGGAGAGAAAGATAACTAAAAGGGAAATCTAAGATAACATTGGTGATGCACCTAAATTGATTAATCCTCCACTCTATTTAAACTTTTAAAAACACTAATGAGACAAGCAAAATACTAAATTCACAACTCCAAATGTCTATTATGTATCAATATTTCATGCAGAGGTTCACGAAGTGATCAAAACCTGAGGGAAGTGATGGAAAGGCCTGATTCAAGGCACTAACCAGTCAATGTATCCACTTACTGGCTTTAATAAAATGACATTAAACACTGAACATGACCTACATAATAAGATAAACTAGTAGCTAGGTGAGATCAAGACTTGACAAGGGAGAGATTTCTACCACATATGCTAAACAAATTGACATTAACACACTATACCAAAATAATGAAATCTAAAACATTCATCTGTTTATCTCAGGAGGTTACAAAGACCAATCTTGGTAGAGTCTAGTCATGCCCAAGAGAGGGATACATTTCAAGGCTTAGAAGCTTGTATTTATAGCAAAAGTGAATGAGAGAGATGAGGAACATGTGTGGGAGAATGAAGAAGGGAGTCATCAATGATCAAGATAATAACCGTATCAACTCCTTGAACTTCTCATGCATTAATGTCACTGAGACTCTACACCATCTTCTACTTGACTTGCTTATGAGGATAAAATATTCATATCTTTGGACCTGATAGAGCCATGACCATATCTACTTTAAGCGGCTATAAGTACCTATTTGTTAAGGCTATAACTATTATGGAAGATAAGACACTCTTCTATATCTTGTGTATATTTGACCCTATTCCAAACCTAGAAGTAACTTTACTATAGATGAAAACCAATCCTATTTATTGGTTTTCATATATCCATAATTACAATAGAGATACACAATTTGATTGATATCATTTCAACAACTAGCTGCCTATCTTTGATATTTATTATGCCTAGAAAGACCTATTTTTGCCTCTTGTAGAGCTTCAATGGTGACATTCGATCTTGAACTATCCATTCTAGTTCATCCTAGGATTGTATTCAAATTTGACTCTATGCATCCATCTACTTGGGCCTGGGTCAAAAACTACTTCATCAACCTCCATTAGAAATCTCTTGGGCTCAACTTTGTTCATTGGCCGTCGATCATTGATTCAGGATTATCAAATTAAGATACTTGGTAGCCTCATACCTCTTTTGAGACTTATTAACTTTTTAACCTCAAATCACACCATTGATTCTCTTTTATATGAATAGACATGAGCCATAGATCTTCTACCAATTTAATGTGGTTGAGACACTTATCACCTGTGCATTTGCTCTTAGGATCTACTAAATTTTTGACCCATTGCTCCCTGTTAGATCTACTTTATATGATGGATTGCACATTTTTAGATATTTGGGACCCACTAATGTCATCAGGTTACCACTCACCATTAGATATTCTTTGAGATTTTACAATTTAGATAGTTATCAACTTCTCATTTGATTTTGGGATATGCTGACTTGTTGACTTGATACTTGCCATTAATCTGCTTTGGTACGATGGATCACACACCATCAATTAGTTTGGACACACTATCTTCATTAGTCATCACACACTATTATATCTATGTTTAGGTACTCAAGATATTAACACTTATCCTCAGGAACATTTGAATTCAAATGGCTATTTTATGAGGCTTAATCGTAACATCTCCATGCACGTCTCAGACTGCTGGTTTAACTTTGAAGCTTTATATCTTGAGATAGAAAATAAATCAAGATATGAAATTTTTAGAGGATGATCTAGGCATGAAAAACATCATGTCCATGCACTCCTTTAACTCTAGTTGACCTTTCAAGTGTATTTATAAAATGTGCAATTAGACTGATTTGTTTGCTTCTACATGATGTGTTGTGATGGTCTGGTTCTTCTAGGCTTGTTTTTGAACTATTGTTTGGATTTTTAAGGCTCAGATGAAATTTTAAGGCTTGTGTAAACCTGCTATGATAACCCTAGAAACTTGCTTTCTCAAAATTTGACAAACCACATTTTAAGTTAAAGTGTTTCAAAAGCTTTGTGAGCTGCATGTGATCTCTGGACCACTCATTCCATCCAAAACTCTATTTAGCTCATCCATTCAGGTGGAAGCTTTGTATGTAGGCCAAAATGGCCAACAGTTACAATCCCTAATTAGATACCTCTTGGTTAGAATTATTAGCTTAGATACCTCTTAGTTATCGATTAATGGCATTTATGTCTCCTTAGATTAACTATTTTACATCATAGATCTAGGTGAGTCTTTGTTTGTTAGTTATTTACATAGACTTTATAATTATATCATTGATATCCATATTACAAATAACTCTTTCTTACAGCTCCACCCTAAATTGTGGTGTGACATCTTTTATATATGTTGGATCTAATATAATATTATCCATTTCCTATAATAGAGGATATTTATATCATTGACCGTATTCTACCTACATACGTTTTGGTAAACTTGATGTGAAATTATAGCTCACAGTTGTATTGGGTCATCTTCACATTTGATTTTTATAGCTTCTTAGCTTTTCACCATCATTTAAATGCAATATTTCTATCCCCATAACTTTTAATTTTTTCCTTCGGATCATGTCATACCCTAGGATTCCAATCAACCAAGAAATTTGCATCATTAAAGTTCTAGATTGTAACATTGCTTGCATCCTTACTATAGATGTAAATCTTGAAATCATTCCCATAGATCTTGACACTTATAACATGGCTGAATATCTCGTAGATGATCTTCCCATTTTGGATGAATATTCACAAGAAAATCCCATCGTATTTGAAGTCGATCCTTATGATCCATTCCAATACCAACCTTATAATCTTCACTTTGATACATATTATCATTCCCCTACTGCTCTGCTCTCAGAAAGTCCCACTTGGGTAATTCAAAAAATCTTAGATTATATAAATAACTACCCCCACAATTATTTTTTAAAATCCCATAAAATTTTAACTGCATCAACCAAGTTGATGCAATTCAAAATAAAACATGAGAACATTACAACTATATTGAATATGTAGTTCATAAACAATTAGAAAAATTCAATTACATCAGCTAGACAAAAAATTCAATTGCATCGAATGACCATAAAATCTCAACTACATCAATGGCTCATGTAGTTCAAAATAAAACATTAGAAAACTACTATTGCATCGACCACATAGAAAAGTGTAATTGCATTGACCATGTAGTTCATAACATACTACAATATTATAATCGCATTGGCCGACCATAATATTTCAACTTCATTGGCAAAGTTGATGCAGTTCAAAACAAAACATCAAAACATTACAACTACATTGATCACCCAAAAAAATTCAATTGGATAAGACATGTAATTCAAAAAAGACCAAAAAATTACAATTGCATTGGAGACACAATTTAAAATAGAGCAAAAAATTACAATTACATTGGCCACCTTAAAAAATTCAATAGCATCAACCATGCATATGCAGTTTAATACAAAAAAGTCAACTACATTGGCCATGCCAAAGTAGCTTAAAACAAAGTAGAAAAGTTCAACTACATTGGCCAAACTAATGTAGTTTATAAATATTTATAAAATATTGTTATCTCTTAAAATGTTACCTTACATGTTCAGTCATTGATATGAGACTAATTCACCAAGAAATTAATAACAAATGAAATCAACACATAAATCTAGAATTTCAACACAATCTTACATTACCTCACCATAACTCACATGTTGGGTAATCTCAGGATATCTGTCATTTTCTCACTTAACACCTTGGGGAATCTTATGATGTCCACTCTTTTGATACTTTTATATTTTGGGGTATCTTATGATTGCCATCTTACCTCAATTCACACTTGGGGGCATCTTATGATGCCATCCTAACCCTTCCTCAACCTTGAAGATATATCGTGATAGTTTCCTAATCTCAACATCTCCCATTCATAATGAAGTAATAATCAAGAATCTTTCACACATTAACAACAAACAAAATCAACTTCAAGAAATATTTAGAGACAAATGCTCTAATTTTAAGTGTAGACACCTCATTTTAACCATTTCAGTGTCTAAACTATATTTCAAAATGATTTTTGTAATCACAAACAAATTCGATCAGAAATTAGTATTAAACCCAATTTACTTGCACAACTACTGTTTTAATCTAAAATCACAATAACACATCCCTAATTGGGGCAATGGATCATCTCATAATATTTATCTGATCAAATGCATCCAATATCAATTCTAAAATTTTAAACATTATCACAAGCCAATTAAATGAATATTTGATGGACAAAATAATATTTTAAAGGTCCCATTCTTCTAATTTCTAATTAATCTCTTATTAATTAGCCTAATCTTCCTCTAATAGGAAATTCCATGAATTTTTGGAATCATCTTGTTTTCCTAAATAAGAAATGCTTTATTACCTTGCATGGGTGATGCCATTCAATAAAGGCAATGAGAAAGAATAGGGGTGCAACCAAGCTCTTACATTTCTCTTATACACTCTTCCTCTTACACCCTTCTTACACACTCCAAGAGGTCATGACTGCACTTTCTTCCAATTTTCCTTCCACACTCCAAAAAGGTCTTAAATGGCATATCTTACACACTCCATGTGTGAAATCATGAGTGTGAGGACTCATCCTCCACTATTGATCTTGATCTCAATTCAGTGGTCCATAATCATCCAAAAAGTCTATAAAAGTAAGGTTGAATGACCATTATGGACAAGTTTTTAGAGTGTAGAGTTATTATGCCAAAATATAACAAGAAGCTTCACCTTCTCCTCTCACGTGCCAAGCCAAACCAAAAGTGAACAAGGGAAAATTCTGCCCACAAAGCACTAACATTGCCAAAGACTCCTAGCTCACAAGTTAAGCGCCAAATCTACATACTGATCATCAAACAAGTTTTCAAAAGAGGTAAAAAGGTTATATTTATCCTTCCAATTATATTCCTTGCTTTGTATCCTCATAACTCACCCAAGGGATTGGGCTTGAGTGGTTATGTCTTTAAGTTGTTTTTGGTTATCTCACTAACTATTGACTAACTCCCTCTTGGATTCTTAATCTACATAATGGCATGCCCGATAGGACCCCAAGGATTGGACACACTCCACAAACTATTTTAAACTGTTTACTATCTTTTAATTACCAGAATTGGTCTTTTGACAAGATAATTATCTCTTTTCTTCTAAAAAATTATTCAAGACCAAACTACGAATTCATGACTATGAAATTATGAATTTAGAAGAATCTTTGATGAAATCACTCAGGGAAACAACAAAATTGTCTAGGAGAATAATGAAATTGTCCTTATTCTAGATGGTTTCTATGTAACCACAATTTTGAAGGAAAAAAATGAAATCATATTCATATATTGTGAAATTATTTATGAGATTATCTATTTTTACTATTTTCTATGTAATTACAAATTTATAACTATTAACTATGAAATTGTTTCTAGTATTTATGAAATTATCATTTATGTGTTCTACATTTTTTCATACAGGTTTTTGAAGAGTTTCAAAATCATGAGAAGAGTTGCAAAATCATCACAAAGAACTATGAAATTGTTTCACATAACAATTAGATCATTCTCTTCACTACTTTCTTTTTTTTATCATTTTCTACACAATTATGAAATCAACACACATAATCATGAAATTATTCCTTGTATTTGTGAAACCATTTCCCTCTATTTCTCTATATTTTTCTATACAAGATTAGATAGTTATGAAATCAAAAGACAAAATTGTGAAATAGTCAACTTAAATTACAAAATTTTGAAAGACAGTTACGAAATCATTTACCTTAATTGTGAAATCAAATACTTGAGAAGCAAAATCAATTTACTGAACTATGAAATCGACATATAAAATTATGAAATTAGCATATAGAGTTATAAAATCATCATTGTAAATTTTCTCTGTATTTTATACTACTCTTTTGTGATTTACATTGAATTACAATTTCATAGTTTGCCTTGAATGTGTAACTGCAAAATTGTTCTAGAGAGTAAAATTTTTATGGTTTTCTAACTAACTTTGTAGGTTGCCCTTACTATTTTTGTCCAATTAGATTTATAATGAGTTCTTTTAGGTTTTATTAAGGTGAAACAGATTTTCACCCTAACAAGCACATCTTTCACATTTTATTTGGTGTTTAAAACACATTCACATTTCAAAATTGGTGTTTAAAAATTCAATCACACTTCCATTTGGTGTGTAAGCAAAAGAAAATTTACATTGGTTTTCACTTAGTTTGATTACTTGTGTGTCTACCTGAATAAAATCGTGTATGCTCTCTCCTCATTCTTAAGAACTTAGATGACTTAGAAATGATCCCTTTCTTCCTTTATTTCTTGTTCAAATTAGTGAGTGAGAATTCATCACCTCCTTACAAGTCCTTTAGGGGTGTGTTGACTTGGGGTTTCATCACCTAACATCGTACCAACCCTACTTATCAAGTGGAGTATATAAATTGAGCATGCTATTCAATTGGATAGTGGTTGAGCGGTTAACTTGACAAGTTGAGTAGAGCCTCAGAGCATGCATGTTCTAGACATCACACTTCACTAAGTAATTGACAGATGAAGTGGTTACAAAAGGGACAAAACCCTTTCGTAACAAGCTAGATGGCTTGATATCCAATTGATGGATATTTATAAAGTGCCCATGTACAAAAAGGTATATCAAGACCAACTAGTTTTCCATCAAAAACTTGAGGTAGAATTCCACGTTTATCATACATAAATGATTGATAAATGGGTGTAAAGGTTAACAACCCCTAAATATTTCCTTTTCTATATGAAATTTTGAGAGAAGGGGGATGTAAAAACCCTACCAATAATAACATGCAACACTTAATTCATTTTAATGAACCTTAAATTTTATCCTCTCAAAATCAAGTATATCAAAAGGACTCAATGACTATTTTGTAACCTGTGTTAGTTTCCATGTGATTATTTGGAGTGATTTTTTTGTTAAAACCTATTTTGTGTTCACAACGCTATTTGAAAACAAAAACACTAAGTTATTAGTCCAAAAACCAAAACACATAGTCCATTTCATAAAGAAGATTTACGCTATCAAATTTTTGTGTAAACAAAATTAATGACGTTCTCAACTTGGTCCAATACCTATCAATTTTTTTCTGACCATGATGTTATGTTGCCAAATTTGAGCTAAAATGTTGACCTAGTCTAATTGCAACATTTACTTACCAATTTCAAGGCCAAATCTAAACTTCTTGTCAAACTTGCATTGTTATGCAATTTAGTCCAAACCTAAGTGTAAGTTCAAGCCTATTATATTATTCCTTCATTTCAAATTAATAAACAAACAAGTTCTTAATTTAAAGAGCAAACTTTTTTTTTTTGTTATACCATTTGATTTATTTCACTACCAAGTGTTGATCCTAATTTACCTTCTAGTTATAGTTATATACTTTAAAGTTTTGAGTTTGAAGTCGAGTTTTAATTATATCTTGATTTGTTCCTAGATCAACCCCTTTTAGAAGATTAATATCTAAACCAAGTTTGGATCTTGATTTAACATTTCAAGACCAAATTTCTAATTCTTATGCCAATACTTTACACATTCCAAGGTCCTAAAATGCCTTAGATCAATCAAGTCTCCTTTTTTATTCACAAGGTCAAGTTTCCAAGATTAAACCTTTAAAATCAAGACCAAAAATTTGAGTCTTTGTCTAAACCATGTCCATGTGTCATCCATTTGGTTCTAAACATATGTCTAGTTCCAATCCAAAGTCAAATTTCAAACCAAATTCAAAAACCAAAGTTCAATGTCTCATCTAAATTATGCCATCCAATTTGAACCAAACCCTAATTTCAAATGACAAGTCTATGTCCAAATTCCAATTCCTATGCCAAATTGTGTGAAAGTTAACATTGATAAAACTATTCCACTTGGATATTTGCATTGACAGACCCAATTAAACATTTAATGTCTACCAAAGTCAAATTCAACTTCAAATATTGTAATAGACCAATTCTATGCCAAACCATTCAAAGTAAAATCCTATTCATCTTGAACCATGTACCAAACCATTTATGTGCCATGCCAATATTTATTTAGTTCATCTTGAGCCACATGCTAATGCAATTATTTACCATATTAATGTAATTCTGTACCATGCCAACATAATTTTGTACCATTCTAATATAATTTTGTACTATTCTAAACCAATTATGAATCATTTACATGACACTTCAAACCATTTTTATCTTTCCATTCAATCTCCCAAACATGTCGGTTAGGATTGACAAAATCATAACATCCATTCATTCTTTCATTCAAATTTCATATCTGTGCCAATTCACCATGTTTGGGACCAAACAAAGCAAATTCCTATCTAGACCAAGATTGCCATTTTGAGGGCCAAACCTAAATATAATTTGTGTTGAGATCACCCTTTTTGGGGCCCAACATATCCCAATGTAGACCAAGACCACCCTTTTTATGGCCTACTTAGTTTTATGATCAAAATATCCTCTTTTTGGTTCCAATTCCTTCCAATCCAAATCCTGTTACATAAATCCTTGCTTGGGCGCATTAATCCAAGGTTAATTTAAGTCATGGCATCTCATAATCTTAAACTTGTTTTAGCATGGCTATCCCTATGTCAAAAATCAATCGATCAAATCATTCAACTTAGTCAACAAATACACTACTTTACATCTATTTTAGACACTTCAACCATTAATATAAAGTCCAAGATGGTCTTACAGTTGCAACAAATCCAACCAACCATTTTCCATCAATAATGCCTCCTAAATATGTATTCAAGTGTATACTATGAACAAGAATAATTTGATCAACAAATATTTTACAATAAGGATGAATATCTTATTAGATTGTGGGAAATGGCTGCTAAACTTCTAGATGGATTTCTAGTAGAGGAATTACACTATTTGATTAGAGTTCCTCATGAAACATCACAACAAAGCTAAAAACCTAGACCTATTATACCTTTGCCTAACCAATAACCCTTATTTATTGACAAGCCAAGTGTGCCCAAGTTTGATAATTACTCAATCAGGATATGTCATGATCCTCTTCCCAAACATGATCGTATATGTCCACTTATAGAGCAAAATCATGATAGTTAAATAATTGTTGACATTTTTGTCAAATCACTCATATTTAACCAAAAGAAAACCATATTTGAAAGGCCAATTATTCATTTAATTCCAAAAATTCCCTATTTCTAAACATTTCTTCATCCCAAAGCCTTCATTTCCAAGAAAAAAGGTGAACAAGGTACTTGGAAACAATACCATTCAATAGGCCCCCTTTGTAACTAATTCAACATTAGGATAAGGTTTTATTATAGAATCAATATTAGAATTGGGTTCCATCCCAAAACTAATATCAGATTTAACATCAGAAGCAAAATCAACCTCAATCTGAACATCATATTTAGATCCTCTCGAGTCATAATCAACTTCAAAATCAAAATTTATCAACAGATGTTGCAACATTGGCTGCACATTTTTGGCATATCCATTTGAAAACATTTGTGATCCTTCCACAATTTTTGAAGAAGCTTCCTTCGACATTGACATAGTTCTCATAGTAGCCTCTATGATAATTGTGCTACCTTTTCCCCTTCCATTGCATTATGCATGCCTTTACCATTAATTAACCTAGCCATTATATTGACATTCCACTTCCCACAAACATTGATTGGGAATGATAGAATCACACATTGGTGAACTCTTTTCATGGTGACATTTTAGTGGTATATTTTTTTGGGAAATAAGACACTATCAAAGCAGAAGAACAATATCCTAGTGAAACCTTGTTTGGGAAGCTAACAGATAATAAAAGTCTAAATTCAACATCTTATAGTGAAATTTTATTTAAGGAGATAACAAACAATCAAAGTCTAAATGTAACATCTTCTAGTGAAACCTTGTTTGAGGTGATAGATGATCATAAAAATTTAGAAGCCTTTAATAAAACCTTGCTTAAGGTGTTAAGGGACAATCAAAATAAATTGTCAACATCCCTTAGTGAAATTTTATCCAAAGTGCTATTGGATAATTCAAACTAGAACAATCAAGAAGATTTTGTTGGTGAAAACCTCTTCAATGTGCCAATCACTGAGCCAATCTATTCCTCATTACTTAATGAAGACATTATTGAAGATAATATCGGCCCTGCCACAACCAAAATTAAGTCAAATCCAAAATCAACAATAGTGTGTGTGACCAATATCCTAATCTTCATTATACATTTCATTCTGATCTTATTACCCATTCAATAAATTTAATCCATTATCCAAATAGACCATTTATCTTATGCTTGTCCTTCTTAGAAATACTCTTTTTCAAAGAGGCTAAAAGGACATCTTGTTTAGAAGTTGAGGAAAATCAACGACTAAAGAAGATCAAAATAGTGGCCATAATATTCACATTAGCAATAGGATTCACACAGAGCTATCATTCTGAGTAAGTATTGGTTATACAATAAAAGGGTCCACATTACACATCTTGTAGTCCTCTATTGAGTTGAGATGCTAGAAAAATCCCCAAAAATCATAAAAAGCAATTAAAAATATAAAATAAAAATAAAGTGTTATCTACAAGTACCTTAAAACTTAGGGGTATCCCTATCCACATTATAGATCATTATTTCCAATCATCTTGGCCATTATAGACCATGCCATTTAGGTCATTTTAGCCATTCAATCCTATTTAGCCCAACCTATCTTATTGTGACCATTAGTTTTTATATCTTTACCTTGTTATGGAAGTGGAAGGTATCTTGAGACCTATTTGGGAAATATCCTATGACATTAATCCCATTGTGCCAATTCTGTACCATTTTTTCCATTCGTATACCATTCATATTTCCAACCTTGTTGATTCATGGTAATTTATACTAGGGTTAAACTATATTGACCTAAGGTCTATTTGGACTATGTAGGTAGTGCTCAATTTTTGAGGTCAATTTGGTCACCTCTTTTTAATGCTTTCACCATTTTTTGAGCAAATTAAGCCATACTCTCACCTTTTTATGAGTTAACCCATTCTGCATCTCATAATCTGCCATTGATTGGAGATGCCAAAATTCTTAAAAATTAAAAAACCCCAAAAATAACCTAAAAATTAATAATTTTTTTATAAAGGTTTAAAATATCCATGAGAGATATTAAGCTACAAAATTTATGCTTGCTTTGTCATCCTATTCACCAATGATTTTACCTCTATTCTAGATGGTGCAATTTATTGCATTTACTAGATGGGAACCTCTTATCCAACCATGACCATTTCCATTTGCCTTTTCAATTTCCTAATAGTGTTCAATTCCTTTTCTGGGAGAACTACATCAACCTAAGGACCACATGACTATGTAGGTAGTACTTGGATGTATGGGGCATCCTGGGTCAACTCAACCACTCTTATTACATTGTCATTGTTCCTAATTTTCATCGAATGGTCTCATCATTTTACAAGTTTACCCATCCCATTGTTCCTGTATAATTACTTTCCTACCTATCATCATTTTTATTCTATCCCATATCCATGGGAGAAATACATTTGGCTTGAAGTTCATGTTGGATCTGGTGTTCATAAGACTACGTACACAACATCTACTTACCTAGTGCATTTAGAGTCAGCTCACCCACTCCCTTCCTATTATTCTAACCCCCTCTTATTTAATTTACCATATTGTCTTGATAAATTTCCAAGTGTAACACCTCATGATCACACAAGCACAAAATTTGAAGAGTACTAAAAACTATTTGATGCTTTCTATTACATTTTTTTTCCAGTTTATGTTTGCTTGATTGCTTGTTTATTTATTTATTTATTTATTTTTCCTTGACTCAGTCCATTATGATAACTAGGGCATCACCATGGTTTTCCTTGTCATACAATCACACTTGAGTCCATATCTTGACATTTGTTAGCATTACCATCATGGTTTTTATCATCATTGCTTTATTCTCAATTTTCTATTAGATCGGGATTAGTCTTTATGCACATTCTAGTTAGGTCATCATGGTGTTTTATACCATGGCGCATAATGTTTAGTACTATATCAAAAATATAGATCTAGGAGTCTACTTGGAAATATTGTAGCATAAATTCTCCTTGTTTACTTAATCCCCATCAATTGAACCACCATAACTAATTTATATGCTCCTCATGGTACATCTGAGCATATACAAAAAGTTATAATTATCTTAACATTCTTATAAACTAATCAAATCATTATTCAATCATTATTATTCATATATTCCTTCACCATTTGGACCATTCTAAGATCAACATTAGCTTTATTGGGGTAAACTTTTTCAACCAAATAACATTTACATCTGCCTTCTTGGGGTAAAATTCAATTTTACACTAATCAAAATTCACCCTACCTGGACTGCCCTTTTGGGGCCTGTACCATCACTCTACCCTACTGGGGCAATTCATTCTAATTCCAAGCCTAAAACTTTCACCCTATTCTGGGGAAGGTCAAAGTGTGCCACTTGTTTTGGGATCCATCCTTCCCACATTCCTCTCTTTTTTGAGAGCCCATATGTATATTTCATCCTTGCATGTCCTCTCAAGGGGGAATCATGGGTCTTCTATTATTTCTCTAGCTAATTTTTTATAACTTCTTCTTAACTAATTTTTCATTCTTTGAAAAGATGTTACTATGCTTAGTGTATCATAAACACCTTCTCAAATAGGGGCAAAATGTAGACACCTCATTTTAACCACTTCAATGTCTAAACTACATTTTAGAATGATTTTCTACAATCCCACACAAATTTGATTAGAAATCAATATTAAACCCAATTTATCTACACAAGTGTAATTTTAATCCAAAATTGTAATGACACATCCCTAATTGGGGTAATGGATCATCTCGTAATATTAATCTGATTAAATGCATCCAATATCAATTTTAACCTTTGGAAATGTTATCACAAGCCAATTAAATGAATATTTGATAGACAAAATAACATTGTACACATCCCATTCTTCTAATTTCTAATTAATCTCTGATTAGTTAGCCTAATCTTCCTCTAATACAAAATTCCATGAATTTTTTATAATTATCTTATTTTCATAAATAAAAAATTACTTTATTACCTCATATGGGTAATGTCATTCAACAAAGTCAATAAGAAAGAGTAGGAGTGAAAGCAAACTCTTACACTTTTATTACACACTCTTCCTCTTACACCCCTCTTACACACTCCAATAGGTCATGGCTATACTTTCTTCTAATTTTCTTTCCACACTCCAAAAAGGCCTAAATTGGCATATCTTTGACACTCCATGTGTGAAATCATGAGTGTGAGGACTCATCTTCCACCATTGATCTTGATCTTGATTCAATGGTCTATAATCAATCAAAAAGTCTATCAAAGCAAGGTTGAATGGACATTATAGACAAGATTTTTGAGTGTAGTGTTATTATGTCAAGATATAGCAAGAAGTTTCACCTTCTCATCTCATGTATCAAGCTAAACCAAAGGTAAACACAGAGAAATGCTGTCCACGAAGCACTAGCATTACCAAAGACTCCTAGGTCACCAAATGGGCTCAACATCTACGCACCAATCATCAAACAAGTCTTCAAAAGAGGTAAAAAGGTTGTATTTATCCTTCTAATTTCATTACTTCATCGGTACCCTCATAGCTCACCCAAGGGATTGGGCTTGAGTGGTTATATCTCTAATTTGTTTTTGATTATCTCACTAACAATTGACTAAATCCATCTTGGATTCCTAGTCTACATGATCCTATTACCCATTCAATAACTATGATCCATTTTATAATTAGACCATTTATTCTATGCTTATCCTTCTTTATCCTTCTTGGCAACACTCTTTTTCAAAGAGGCTACAATGACATCTTATTTAGAAGTTTGGAGGAAGCATAATCAACAACCAAAGAAGATTAAAATAGTGTCCATCTCATTCAAATCAATAATAGGATTCATACAGAGCTATCATTCCAAGAAGGTATTGGTTAGATAATAAAAGGGTCCACATTACACATCTTGTAATCCTCCATTAAGTTGAGATGCTAGAAAAATCCCAAAAAATTAGAAAAATCAAATAAAAATAAAAAATAAAAATAAAGTGGTGTCTACACGTACTTTGACACTTAGGGGTATCCCTATCCATATTATATACCATTATGTTCCAGCCATCTTGGCCATTATAGACCATTTCCATTCTATCCATATTAGCTATTCGATCCTATTCAACCTAGCTTATCTTATTTTGACCATTAGTTTTCCTATCTTTACCTTGTTAGGTGTGGAGCCTGATTGTCTTATGAGATTAGAGGTCAAAAATCTGATGCTATTTTAGTTAGGTTTTAGATCCCATTATTTGTATCCATGATGACATGGGGGGTTTAAAGGAGGGGTTACCACCCTTGCAGGTTCTGGGGGCCATGCACCCCAGTGGGGGTTCAGGGGCATTGGTGGGGGTTCGAGGGTAACGCTCCCAAAACAAATTTTTATTAAAATTGCCTTGTAAAATTATAATTTTTTAGTCAATCTAGGCCATTGATTAAAGGTTTCTAGATATGATGATAGAGGTTATGTTTAGGTGTTTTTTCCCTAAAATGTATTATTACATGGCTGAGATTAAAGATGAACCATATTGTACACAGAGAGGAGGTAGATAGGTGTAAGAAGTTTTGTTGCAGGATTTGTTTCTCCCTTGTATTGTTGGAAATAATATACTGGACAAGTTTGGTGGATGTATCCCATCTTGGGTGAACCACATTAAATCTGGTGTCTCCTATTTTGTGCATGTTTATGATTATTTTATGTATGTTTGATTGATTAATTTCATAGTTTCTCTTAAATGTGATTTGGGGATAAATTTATTTTTTATTTTATCCTAACATACCTTGTTATGGAAGCGAAAAGTATATTGAGACCTATTTGTGATATATCTTATGTCATTAATCCCACTGTTCCAATTACGTACCATTTGTTCCATTCATATGCCATTCATGTTTCTAACCTTGCTACTGATTCATAATAATTTTTGTGAGGGTTGAACTACATTGACCTAAGGTCCAATTGGACTATGTAGGTAGTGCTTAGTTTTTGAGTTAGCTCAATCACCCCTTTTCAACATTCTCATAATTTTACGAGCAACTTAAGCCACACTAAAGTTAACCCATTCTGCATCTTTTAATACTCCACTGAGTAGAGATGCCAAAAATCTTAAAAATTAAAAAAACCTAAAATAGCCTAAAAATCAAAAAATATTTCAAAAAGGTTTAAAATATCCATGAGAGATATTAAGCAGTAAAATTCATACTTTGTCATCCTAGTCACCAGTGGCTTTACCTCTATTTTGAATGGTGTGGTTTATCACATTTACTAGGTGTTAACCTCTTATCTAACCATGACCATTTCCATTTCTTGACAATGTTCACTCCTATTTATATGATAATTATATCAACCTGAGGTCCACATGGACTATATAGGCAACACTTGGATGCATGGGGCATCTTGGGTTAGCTCAACCACTCTTATTTTCATATCAGTGTTCTTAATTTTCAATGAACACTCTCACCATTTTATGATTTTACCTATCCTATTGTTCATCTATAATCACTTTCTTACTTGTCATCATTTTAATTTTATCTCATATCCCTGAGAGAACTACATTTGGCCTGAAGTTCATGTTGGATTTTAAGTCCATGGGACTATGTAGGCAACATCCACTTGCCTAGGATATTTGGAGTCAGCTCAGTCACACCCTTCCTATTCTTCTATTCTCCCCTCCTATTCTAAGTTACCATCTTGTCTTGATAAATCTCGAAGCATAATGCCTCATGATCACAAAAGCATAAAATTTGAAGAGTAGTACAAATTGTTTGATGCTTTCTATTGCTTTTTCTTTTCAATTTATGTTTTCTTGATTACTTATTTGTTTAATTTCTCTTGTTGTTACCTTGAATCAATCCATTGTGCTAACTAGGGAATCACCATGGTGTTCCTTGTCATACAATCACACTTGAGTCCATCCCTTAAAATTTGTCAACATTACCATCATGGTTTTTATCATGGATTGTTTATTGTCAATTGTATATTAGATTGGGGGTCAGTCCTTATGCACATTACAGTCAGATCATCATGGTTTTTTATACCATGGTGCATAATGTTTTATACTATATCAAAAATCTAGATCTGGGAGTTTACTTAGTAATGCACTATTTTGAGTAATTAATGTAGACACTCAAAAAATGCACATTTTTAGATGTCGAAACACCTAGAACCCCTGCCTGACCTTGAATCTAGTTGACCACCTAGTTGACTTAGCCTATTTATTAATTTACTAATTTAAATTTTTAAATCACTCCTTTTTAACCTATCTTACTCTATACCATGACTAACGATGGTCAACCTAACCATTGATGATTAGCTTGATCATTGATAATCAGGTCTCCAAGCCTAATTTAAAGCTTTAAATCATTACCATCTGGATGAGATAAGCATATCACATTTATCAATTTATATTTTGTTGATGCAAACCAAATTTAAAACATTGTATTTATAAACTTTATCCTTTGCCTAATTAGTAACTTCCTCTTACACATTTAGTAACTTCATCCTATAAAAAGAGAGAAGCAGGAGAAGAAATGGATCCAAAAATCTAGCAATTCACGTCCAAGCTATCTTGCATCCAGGTATCCAACATCCCTTCAGTGAGCAAGCAACATCAATAGAGACTTGAACCTCTATTGATATCACTTTTGAAGGCCAAAGTACTACCACTCTGGCCAAATTGTTGAAGCCTTCCACTACCAAGTTACAAGTATGTCTTACTTGTTTTCTTTGATTTATATTCCATTTCTATCCTCTTTGCCCTATTATACCCATTAGTATCTTATTTTCCATTCCCTTGATCCATAATAGACCTTTGTTTTCCCAAATTACCCAATTGGTAATCCCCTTTCTGATTATTTCTAGAATCACATAGATAACCACCGATGGTTAGCCCAACCAATGATGGTCACCTCAACTGTCAACGGTCACCCAAATGTCAACGATTAGACCAACCACTGATGGTTCACACAGTCATTGGTGATCACTATGGTATAAAATAACAAGTTATTTTCACCCCTTGACCCCAACCAAACCCTATGTTCTATGTTCCTTCCTATTCACAGAGACCTTTCTAATTTTCTGAACTTGACCCCAACTATCTTAGCATGATTATTGACTTGATTTTGATATATTTATTGTTTTTGTTTATCAATAAATTTAATTTCATCTCATTTTATATGCATTTACTTTCTAGCTATTAAATATATATATATTTTTTTAAAAAATTTATATATACTTAATTATTGTAAATAGTGGATTGATAGCCTCTTAGTAAGTATACGCTTCTTGGATCTAGCTCACACTAGGTAGTCCACTCAACCATCCATCTAACAACCCCTTTTATACTATATTTATTATCTATAGGTTATTATTTCCAAGCCAAGGAGGAGTTCCCATCATCATCTGGATCACACACACACTTTTACCAATTATTCTTCTACACACCCTATTACTAGTTTAATTACTTGCTTTCAAATTAAGAAATGAGTGAAAATTAAATCTAAAATATTTTGGTATGCCAGATGGGACCTAACATTTCATTTTCTTCTTTTATTGTATGATCATCAAATGAAATCTAAAATTTCCTTTTGGGCTTAAAATAAACCTTCTACATACATTGATTGCTTACTTGTCTTAGTTCATCTAGTAACTAAAAAACAAAGTAATTAATCATAATATTCACTCTTGTTATCATACACTTATCCAAACCACATAACCAATCAACACCTCAAAACATACTTGAGACAAGGTCTAACTAGGATTTCATCACCTAGCGGTAAACCTTACCCTTTCCTAGCAATCCTACTTGGAGGTCATTACCAAGGGGAGAACCAACTCAGCTCTCTGGTTGAGTATAAACTTTGAGATTCAGTATATTTTGGCTAAACACTTGATACCCTTATCACTGTGGTGTGTGAAGTGCGGGGGTAGGCCCCAATACTAAGCCACGTACTAAATATCAATACAAATTTCTCTCTTAAGCACCTAAACATAACTTGAAACCAACCTTAGATTTTTTCTTTAGTGCTTGATCTACAAACCAAATTTCCCCTTCACACTTTATAAGGTATAATCTAAAAGTGATTTAAAAATAACCCTAGGTTGTTAAATGCACTTTAGTGTATGTTTGATTTCCTTGAGTTCTTTTCTTTTGCTTACTCTTTGCTTGAGGTATGAGTTTCATCATTTTATTTCCTATTTGCTCTCATGGTCTTTACTAGACAGTAGTTGAGGAATCAAAACAACCAACAACCACCTTCTTCCTCCTCCTCCATAGAGTATACCTTTGGTGCTGAGGGTTCCCCTCATTTTTTTCCCCTCCTACCAGGCCTCCAATTATTGCTAAGGGTGATTCAGATTTCACCACCTTCCTTGATAAAAATCTCATGGCTCATCAACATTACCTAAACACCTTATCTAACCGTACCCCTTTTACTTTGGTTCCTTTTATAGATCTTATTTATGGTATGCCTCCCCATATTATGGTGGGTACCACCTCAACCCAACTTATGCTCACCCAAGTCTCTTCTTCATCCAATATCCCACCTACTACCATTCCCCAAACTCTATCCAACATCCCAACCAATAATCAAACACCTACTACCCCAACCACTACCTCTAACATTGGATCAACCTTATGTCTTATCACCTATACTCCCTCCATAGTGGGGGTATCCTCTACCCCTATTTATACCATTCCCCTTAGTTCAACCAACCCACCAACTTCTACCCCACTTTAGAGTTTGGTATTTTTCATACATCAAACCCTCCTACTTATTAGCACTAGAGTTATCTCCCATCAAAAACCAACTAGAAGTTCCATACCCCAACCCAATCTACATCCATACCACCATCCAAAAACCCAAACATACTTCTAAACCAACCCATATTAGCCCCCCAAAAAGTACCTATGACATCTTACCCATATCTTTCTAACCCACAAGGATATATAACACCTTACACCCAACCATTTGTGCTAATCAACCCTTATGCAACACTATCCCAACCTCTTATCACTGCTTACCAATATATGGCTTCTTAACACCCTCTATCACTTATCCATACATTTCTTGCACCCAACTACAACAAGGCTTACCACCTAATTATGTAGCTTCCCAACCACAAATGAATTTGGTCTAGATGTTAATGGACAAAATGACCAACTTGGAATCATCTATCTTCAAGTCTCATAACCTTTTATCCTATGATCAAATCTGTAATGAGCCCATTCATCCATCCGTCTCTATCCTCACTTATCCTCCTCAATGGGAATTACCTAAGTTTTCCAAATTCCAAGACAAGGAGGATGCCTAACAACATTTGAGAGCATTTCATCACTCTTGTTATTTGATTGCATATGATGATGCTATCCTCTTCCGTATCTTCCCCATGTCTTTATTAGGACCAACCCTTGATTGGTATAGTGCTCTCACCAAGCACTCCATCTTTTCCTTCTCCCAACTGGCCCAAATCGTTTTAAAGCATTTCTTAGTAAATATATCTAAAAAGGTTTATATTACTGACCTCTATTCTATTAGGCAATTTGATGATGAATCAATTGCTGATTTCGTAGCAAGATGGAGAGGAATCATCAACCAAATTACTTTTTAACTACCCCAACCTGAGTTTATTGAGCTCTTTTCTTAGGGTTGTGCCAAACATATTGCCTCAATTCTTCAAGTTCAAACTTTCAAAAAATTTGATGAGGCATTCACCATGGCACACAAACTTGAAAACTGAGACATTGATGAAGGGAAATTGAAATTGTGAAACAAAAATTCTATCTTTAAATCCAATGATCCTCCCTAAAAAACTACTAACCAATCCAACATCCCAATACCTAATTGAAAGCATCTACAAACTCAATTGTCCCAAATACTACCCTACCACCAACTATCAACTAACCCCATCAAACCAATTCTTCTAACCCTTCCTACCAACAAAACCGAAACCAAAACTGAGCTCCTCCAAAATAATACACTCCCATAGGGGAGTCTTATGCTTCAGTTTTGGATAAATTTCTCAAAGCTAACCTCAATCAACTTCCACCTATTAAACCACCTCAAAAATTTGATGCTTCTCACCCTGTGCCTGGATGGCACAATGAGAATGACCATTATGCCTTTCATTGAGTTATTGGACATGATGTCAATAGATGCAATACCTTCAAAAGTCTTGTCCAAAGCTTAATTGATAGTGGAGAACTTGAATTTGATAATCCTAATGTACCTCTTAATCAGTTCTTTGACATCTTCCACAAACCTTTTCTCAATCATGCTCCTTCTACCCATCACCATGACAACCAACCAAAATCATCTCACTCACATGAGGCACATACCATCAAAATTATTATTAGTGAGCCCATTGTTGAGGAGAGCACTACCTCAACCACTTCTTCCTCTATTTCACTTACAAAAGTAGTGGACTCACATTATATTCTTTTGGATACCCAAATGAAGGAATCAACTAACCCTCTCTCTTCACCTAATAAGACCTTGGATTTATTTACTTCTCCTTTGATGAAAACACCAAAGGAGGCAACCTTTGAGTTAACCACTTCTTCTTCTTCCAATCCATCCATTGAAGTGGTAGAACTACCCTCCATTCCTTTGGATACCCAAAACAAAGGAAGCAACCATGTTCATTCCTTCACTTGAGGACACTATAACAACCTCCTCCATCATATAACCATCCATTACCTCTTTGGAAACCATACAGTAAGAAAGATTTACCTCACCCACCCAACTACCAATTTTGGAACCTCCCATAAAGAACAAGGATGAAGGAGCCATTCCTTCTTCTCCACCTAAGGGCTTAATTTTTGAAACTAATGACCAAGGGACAAAATCCATCTACAATCAATTTTTTAGACTAGTCTAAAGTATATAGTTCACTTCTCAACCCATCTTTGATAGGGCCACCTTTTGGCATTATCTTGGTCTCCCATACCAAAACAAGTCTGAATCTTCAACCTCACTTGAATCCACCCTTAAACCCATTATTACCCCTTTATCAAACATTTATTCCAAAACCATAAGTAAACCATCCCAACCACCTCCCATTAGCATTACCAAATCACCTCATGCTTCTCTTACCAAACTAGTCAAGAATCTAGGAATTCTTCCCACAACTAGTCGAACTCACCCCTCTTTGAAGTTAGATTTAACACCATCTAGTCCACTAACATAACCCATAACCAAACCAATAAATAAGGTATATTTTCCCAAAACTCAACCTCAAACTAGACCCATACCACCTCTTTCCCACTTTCCTTCTATTTTAGGACCCTACCCATATACCATCCTAATTACCTATTCTTCCTCTAGAAGCCATCCCCCTTTTCTTTACCTAAACCTATGACCACTAAATCATCTAATTCCCCATCATTCATAACCAACTTATCTACCTCTACACTTCCACCTATATCCAACCCCTCATCATCTAAATATTCCACTCCCAAATCATTTACCCCGAAACCAACCATAACTATGCAATCCTAACCTCCGACTAAAACCATTCCACCACCTAAAACTTCTAAGGTGAAAACTAATTCTAAGAAATATCCCATCTCTACATCTATAAACCCATCACCTCTGACACCTTTGAATTAATCTTATTTAACCATCCTATAAAGGTTGTTGCAAACTTATTCCATTAGCTTACCACCTATCAAACCATTCTACCCTTCCAATACCAAACCTCTTATTTCAATGATAAATTAATATGTGCATACCATAGGGCACCATGACATGACATAGAGAACTGCAAATCTCTCCAAGTACTTGTTCATAGCTTATACAATGAGGATGATCTATTATTTGATGAACCTCTTTTACCTCCTTTACCAATCCTTCCATCAATTCAACCTACCCAACCTTTGCTTACTCCCCCACTCTCATCCAAGAGTGAGGAGGAGGAACTGAAGCAACCACCAAACCTAACAAATCCCCCTATCCACACTATTCATATAGTTACCCGCTCACAAGCCCAATAAAAGGATAAGAGAAAAGCCAGTCTATATTCCTTGGACATACCCTTCAACCCATAAACCTTCTAACCAACCCAAAATACCTACACCTTCACCTATGCCACCATCAAAGCCCAAAGTATCCATTTTGGGAGCCTCTCCCTTTAACCCTTCTGAATCCATCCAATGTATCATGTTGAAACAACTTCACCAAAAACTGGTGAAATGAGCCTTTATAAACTAATCAACACCTCACCTCACCATCATCAAACACTGATAGAGGCTTTATAATCTATATAGGTTCAAGTAGATGATCCAAAAACTCTTGCACTCTTTGTTGGATCCCTTCAACTTTCTTCCCTTGTCACCTTTAAGGATTCTAAAATACCACCTATTCATCCTGAAGATTTTGATCCTCCCCTCTTTATCACTACATACATCAATCACACCCACATCAAACAAGTGATGATTGATGGAGGATATAACATCAACATTATCTCCTCCCATGCTTATGACAAATTGTAGCTACCCAAGAACATCATGTCAGAAAGCACAATGGTTCTTTGTTCCTTCAATGATACCATGACCACAACCTTGGGGATAGTTGTCCTTCATATCTGCTTATGACCCCACACTATTCTCAAACTATTTTACTTTATAGAGGGTGAGTTCCAATATAATGTGTTACTCAGATTCCCTTGGATCCATGCCATGAGTTATGTCCCTTCCACCTTGCATCGATGTGTCAAATTTGAGCATGAAGGTCAAATTATTACCATATAAGCTGACCCTAATTATTTTGCCTCTTGAAATATGAGATATTGGCCTAACAATGCTCTTATTAGTCCCTCATCCACCTAACCATCAACTACTAACAACACTACCTTACTACCAGCCAAAACCTATATCACTTCTACCCACAACCATGATGAATCTTCCATTATCTCATCAATCCCTTCTTCCCAGATACCTATAGAGGACCCCTTAGAATCCATGTTCTAATGTCTCTCACTTGGGGAGTATCATATTTTAACCTTGGATGCTTTACCTACTCTAAAAAAGTATGAGAGCCTTAAACATGACCTTTATTATGATCCCAACATTAGAACCATTGTCCCTTTGGGGCTCCCTAAAAATCAAACAAATTTCATCTATGGGGAACTTGATTAGCCACTTCTCTCTCCTACCACTATCTCATCCATTTGACCATTTACCTTTGACTTCTCTTATCTCAACAAACCAACCTTTTCCAAAGCTTACCTTTATAGGTGTGTTTGGAAGGGGTTTAGCCTTATCCTTTACAAATAGGGACCTCACGAGTTACCCATAATCAAAACTCAAAAACCTCATGAGTTATTTAGCCTTGGGTTTGTACCAGCAGAAGCACCCACCTCACCAAAACCCATCACCACCACCATCGAAGAGGATTCCCCATCTTCACCAACCCCATCTCCCTTGAATTCTAAAGACTTTGATATCATCCCATCAAACATTTTTTTGATCAATATCATTAGTTTGGGCCCCTTGACCTATAAAAAGGGTGGTCAAATTAAAACCCTTCCTATTATTCACCTAAAATGATCAATCATGATTCCCCTATCATCAATACAATCCAAAATTAGGATGATTATTCTATTCTCGCCTACCTTAGTATGGGTGATTCTTATATCCATAAATAAATTCATCCTAAGAACCAAACCATGCTAAATGAATCCACCACTGATGTCAACTTGGGTACTCAAGATAACCCCCATATTGTCAAAATTGGCCAATCATTTAATTTTGAGGAGCAATAAGATTAACCTTTTTTCCTTCATGATCATAACATAGACTTCACTTGATCCTATCAGGATATGCCTAGAATTTATCCTTATATTGCCCTCCACAACATTTTCACCCATCCTAAGGTTAAGCCAATGTGATAAAAGCTTTGTAGGATATATCATTGCATCACCCTTCTTGTCAAAGAAGTAATTCAATGTCTCTTATCCATAGACTTCATCCAACCCATTGATTATCCACAATGGGTTTCTAACATCATTCCCATTACCAAACCCATAGGGGGACTTCACCTCTGCATCAAATTTCATGACCTCAATCTCACTTGCCCAAAGGGTGACTTTCCTTTGCTTAATATCAACCAACTTGTTGATCTTACAGATGGCCATGAAATGTTATCTCTCATGGATAGTTTATCAGGATATAATCAGATCTTGATTGCACCCAAAGATCAACATAAAACTTCCTTTATCACCCCATGGGGGACCTTTTGTTATAGGGTCATGCCATTTGGTTTGAAAAATACTAAAATAACCTGTCAATGTGCAATGACCTACATTTTCTATGACTCATCCATAAAATTATAGAAGACTATGTGGATGATCTCCTTGGGAAATACAAACACTACAAAGATCACCTCGCCACTCTCTCAATCATCTCTAACTGACTAATCCATTATCATGTCAGGTTCAACCCTAAGAAAAACATTTTTGGGGTCTTATCTAGAAAACTTCTAGGCTTTTTTTGTCTCCCTTCAAAGAATCAAAATCGACCCTGCCAAAGTCTAAGCAATCTTGGAGATGCCTCCTCCTACTAATCTTAAGCATCACATAGGGCCTCCACACTACATCACCTACCACCAAACCATACAAATCATCTCTAACCAATCTATATACCTAGCACCACCACCGGTCCCTATCAATGCATAATCCCCTTTCCATCTCATAAAGCCAACACTATAGTTAGTTGACACATAACCATCCCAAGGTAGTCCCAATAGTCTCAGCACTTGAATGTGTTTATACACCCAATAATGGAGCATGAATCCAATGTTAATCCTATACCACTTATATGCTCAGAAGTCCCAAAGCTCCTTATAGATCTGCATTAGTAACATGAGGGCCCAACTGAACATAGTCCTCCCTAGTAACATCTCCACTAGTACTCCTAATAATAGACATGAAAATCAACTGCTACTTGAATTTGGAAGCATGAAGCAAGACACCCCCATAATCATCATTATTAATAAGCACCTTTCCCATAGGACCCTCTGGTATAATGGCCCATAAAAAACTCCACCTACATGATATCTAGCCTGAACCTAATCTACTCCATATATCAAGTCCATGAAATAATCTCTCTCATTACTCTCTATATGATAGATTGGCTCCCCTCGAATGGGTAGTTGTGTGATACAGTGAATGTCCTCCATGAGAATCATCATCTCCCCTGTCAGTAGTAAGAAAGTGTTTATGGTTGGGTCCCATCTATTGATGAGATCCATGATCATAGCTGCATCACGTGGTAGGTACTGGTAGTGTCTCATGGCCCCTAGGCCAACCTCCTCTATATGCCTCCACTTCACATATGTCATCCCATCTTAAACCTTGAAAAATATCTTAAGGACTCAGTCCCTCATCTGAATCCAATCATGGGCTTACAAAAAAAAAAACAATAATACTAACATGCCCACTTATCTACACCAAGTTAAGTACCAATCTACACCTATCTTTTTCACACTATTCCACTTTAACCCATCATACCTCTAACACCAAAAACCAACCTTTACCTTTATTCATTCTAATTTTATGCTCTTCTTACCCCCCAACTACTTCTACCACAAATAGTTACCATATTCTACCTAATTTTTGCTAAAATTACTAACCCTCCACCCTCACACCTAAATAGTATTTCACCTCATTCTACCAACCATTTTCGACATCTTACGCTATCCCACCTATATTTGCCCTTTTTCATCATAGGACACATATATTCAACAATTTTCAACACATCTTAAATGTACTCACTTTAATCCCTCTCATAACTATAACACACCCCTTTCAAAGCTTTCACAACTATATTAAAACATTTTAAATTTCACATTTTTACAAACTTTATAAACTTTACAACTCTTTAAACAACGTGACTTTCTAACCAATCCTACCCCTTTAACTTTGACTACCAATGGTTCTTCAAACTATTGATAGTCCCTAGGGACCCTTTTCCCCCTGAGTTTGATCATCGATGGTTGGGTTGAATCACCGATGGTCATTATGTGTGACCACCAATGGTGTAACCCTCAAACCCTCAACCTCATACACCTTAACAAAATACTCCCATAACCTAGTTAAATTTATTCCCTACCCCAATTCACACCCACCACACCTTTCCCTTATATATTTTCCCCTTCATTTGACCAAATTCAACAAAAATTAAATCTAGGGCATCATTTACCAATACCCATTCAAAACCCTCATAGTTTTATTCAAAACTCATCAAATCCACATTCTAAAACCAACAACATAATTCACCTTACTATCCAATTTTAGACATAACCTACCTCATTCCATGATCACTAACATGGTCAAAGCGCTCTTTTTACTGCTTGGCTACACCCTCATCCACCCTCTATTTGGTTAAACCTTAAACTCCCCTACACACTATCCACCAATTGATCAACTCCACCTCAATAGGAAAACACAAGAAGACAAAATGCATCGATCACCCAGAGCACAAATTTATAAAAGTCAAATAGTAAAAATGAATTACCATTTTAATTTTGATCTTATAGCTTTTTAGGGTTTTCCTAACCATTGATGATCAGGGATACCATCGATGGTCGACCCTGGGGACAACCCTAACTATCAATGGTTAGGGTCTCACATTATTTTATCAATATTTCAAGAGATTACCTTATCTCCCCCAAACCAATGACTTGACCCTTTGGAGCTTACCCTTCTTCGACTGACTTGTTAGACCACATCTACCATGATGTTAGCCATTTTTGACCCAAGTATTCACATATTTTGAGATGACCTTACCTTGATCATTTTGACCACAATGACCAACCTTACCAAGTTTAAATTTTGAACTTTACACCACCTCATGCACAACTAGACCATTTGTGTTATTTTGCAGGAGCACTTCCTACCCTAGATACTTGTGCACAATGCTGACCCTATCTAGATGACTTGACAGGTACGACCCGATCAACTATAACCAATGCTGTTGACTGGTTACCCTATCATATATCTCCATATAAACTGACCTTATTTGTATCAACATTGGCAACTTTAACCTCTACATGATCTTGATTATCTCACTTAGTCATATTGTGTGTGTATGTTTGCATTTCAAATGCCCAACCCATTTTGTGTCACCCATATCATGTCTCACCTTTTATCATTTATAAAACCCTGACCCGATTTATCTATTGCCTCATCAACTCCTAATTTGAGAGCGAACACCTACTCCCATACTTGATGCAACCAAACCTTGACCGATAAACTATTTTTTTTGTAGCTTATTAATTCAAGGCTTTATAACAAAAAGGGGCAAAATGTAGACATTTAAAAACTATACAGTTTTAGATATCGAAACACCTAGAACCCCTATGTGACCTTGAAGCTAGTTGACTACCTAGTTGACTTACCTTATTTATTAATTTACTAACTTAACTTTTTAAATCACTCTTTTTCAACCCATCTTAATCTAGACCTCGACCATTGATGGTCAACCTAATTGTTGATGGTTAGCCTAACCATCGATAGTTAGGTCTCCAAGCTTGAATTAAAGCTTTAAAACATTACTAGCTATATGAGATAAGCATGAAACATTTAACAACTTCTATTTTGTGATGCAATCTAGCTTTTAAACATCATATTTAGAAACTTTATCTGCTACCCAATTAATAACTTCATCCTGCACATTTAGTAACTTCATCCTATGAAAGGAGAGTAGGAGAAGAAAGAGATCTAGAAATCCAGCAATTCACATCCAAGCTATCTTGTATCTAGGTATTCAATGTCCCTTCAGTGAGCAAACAACATCAAAAGAGACCCAAACCTTTGTCAGTATCACTTTTAAAGGCCAAATTACTATCACTCTGGCCAAATTGTTGTAGCCTTCCACTATCAAGTTACACGTATCTCTTGCTTGTTTTCTTTGATTTATATTCCATTTCTAACCTCCCTACCCTATCAGACCCATCAATATCTTATTTTCCATTCCCTTGATCCATAACAGACCTTTATTTTCCCAAATTACCTAATCAACAATCCCCTTTCTGATTATTTTTAGAATAACATAGATAACCACTTATGGTTAGCCCAACTGTTGATAGTCACCTCAACCATCGACGGTCACCCATCCACTAGTGGTTAGCCCAAATGCTCATGGTTCATTCAACTGTTGACAATCACCATGGTAGAAAATAATAGAAAGTTATTTTCACCCCCTTGACCCCAACCAAACCCTATTTTTTGTGTTCTTGCCTATTCATAGAGACCTTTTTGATTTTTTAAACCTGACCCCAACTACCTTAGCATGAGTATTGACCTGATTTTGATATATTTAGTATTTTTATTTATCAAGTAATTTAATTTCATCTCATTTTATATGTATTTAATTTCCAGTTATTGAATAAAAATTTCCTTTCTTTTCATTTATATCAACTTAATTTTTATAAATAGTGGATTGACAGCCTCTTAGTAATTAGACACTTCTTGGATCTAGCTCACACTAGGAAGTCCACTCAACTATCCATCTAACAACCCCTTTTCTAGTGTCTTTCTTATCTGTAAGTTATTCCTTCCAAGCCAAAGAAAGTTCCTATCAACATCTGGATCATGCACACACTTTTACTAGGTATTCTTCTACACACCTTATTACTATTTTTATTACTTGCTTCCAAATTAAGAAATGAGTGCAAATTAATTCTAAAACAATTAGCTCAATCCACACCATAAAATAAAACCACCACCACCTTTTTTCATTATTCAACATTTTTATTTTTTATTTTCTTAATTTTTAAATTTTAAGCAAATTAAAACTTAAAAATTAAAGGTCAATCTGATCAATCCCCACATAGTCACTCCATCCTTCCTTGACATTATCAATTCTTGCTGACACTGATTGATCTATACCTACATTCACCATAAAATTGGCCACTTGATAACTTTCCTAAAAGTAATGTGATCACTTCCACTCATCAAATTGATTTAGTTTAGGTTAGATAATCATAAGGATATTCTTTAATTTCCAAGATTTGGCTTTCTAATTTTTCAAAGCTTGAATGACCACCTGAGAATCCCCTCTAATTTCCAGTGAGGAGATACCACATTCCAACACCAACTTAATACCTGAAACCAATCCCCGAGCCTCCATTTCATTATTCATTCCATCTAGTAACTTCAAAGACATTTCTCTTATTAAGGATTCACTACAATCCTTAATTACACAACCAACCTTTGAAGGTCTTGGGTTCCCTCTACAAGCACAATCAAAGTTGAGCTTAAACCACCCTAGTTGTGGAGGAGACTAGATTGATTCCTTTTTATTCCTCTTATTCTTCTTATCTACAATTGACCCTTTAATAGGAATTTATTCAACTATTCTTTCTAACTTCTTCTTAATGAATTTTATATTCTGTAAAAAAATGTTACCATGCCTAGTGTCTCATAAATGCCTTCTCAAATAGGGGCAAAATGTACACACCTCATTTTAACCACTTCAGTGTCTAAACTACATTTCAGAATGATTTTCTATAATCACATGCAAATTTGATGGAAATTAGTATTAAACTTAATTTACCTGTATAACTACCTTTTTAATCTAAAATCACAATGACACATCCTTAATTGGGACAATGTATCATCTCACAATATTAATATGATCAAATGCATCCAATATCAATTATAACCTATTCAAATGTTATCTCAAGCCAATTAAATAAATATTTGATGGATAAAATAACCTTGTAAAGGTCCCATTATTCTAATTTCTAATTAATGTCTAATTAATTAGCCTAATCTTTTTTTAATAAGAAATTCCATGACTTTTTGGAATTATCATCTTTTCCTAAATAAAAAATACTTTACTATCTCATATGGGTGATGTCATTCAAAAAAGTCAATGAGAAAGAGTAGGAGTGCAAGCAAGCTCTTAAAATTCTCTTGCACACACCTCCTCTTACACCCCTCTTACACACTCTAAGAGGTCATGACTATACTTTCTTCCAATTTTCCTTCCACACTCCAAAAAGACCTTGAATGGAATATCTTACACACCTAATGTGTGAAATCATGAGGGTGAAGACTCATCTTCCACTATTGATCTTGATTCAATGGTCCATAATCATCCAAAAAGTCTATAAAATCAAGGCTAAATGGCTATTATAGACAAGATTTTTGAGTGTAGTGTTATTATGTCAAAATATAAAAAGAAGCGTCACATATCTCATGTGCCAAGCCAAACCATAAGTGAAAAAGAGGAGATGCTGCCCATGAAGCACTAGCATTGCCAAAGAATCCTAGCTCACAAGCTGAGCTCAACATCTATGTAACGATCATCAAGCAAGTCTTTAAAGGAGATAAAAAGGTTATATTTATCCTTCCAATTGCATTCCTTGCTTGGTACCCTCATAGCTCACACAAGGGATTGGACTTGAGTGGTTATGTCTCTATGTTGTTTTTGGTTATTTTAATAATAATTGATTAACACCCTCTTGAATTCCTAATCTACATTAGGAACATACTATGTTAAAGGTACATTTTTATTTTTATTGCACTTAGTTAGACATTTAATTCATATTTATGTTAAAACTATTTGCATGTTTCTTTTGACTTTTTTGTGCTACAATTAACTTACTTTTCCGTATTAATTTATTGTGTCTTTGGGATCCTTATTTCCTTATTTTTGAAATTGTTACCTCTTTTGTTTTTTGGCCATTGACTCCTTTTAGAATGTTTGGTAACTTATATTTATAATTTATTCCTCTTAGGTTTATTTGGTCATTACGAACTTTGTGATTCTTTGGTATATTTAATTTTCATATATTTCCCACTAGGGTTTGTTTGACCATTGTGTCCTTTGTGATTATTTGGTATATTTAGTATTTATGTATCTCCCTCTTGGGTTTATTTGGCCATTATGTTCTTTGTGATTCTTTTATGTCCTTTATGATTCTTTGGTATCCTTACTTTTCATGTATCTCCCTGTCGAGTTTAATCAACTTTTGCATCCTTTGTCATTCACTAGTGACTTTACTTTTCATGTATTTTCTTCTTGGGTTTAATCAACTATTTCCTCCTTTTAAACTCTTTGGTAACTTATTTTTATAATATTTATTACTTGGGTTTTGTTGATGTAGTGGATTGCACCCTTGATAGGAGGCTGAGCTCCTGCCTTCCACACGCAACAATGGAAACTCCCCTCTTGCTTGTGGGCCTGGAAAAATTGGGGGGAGAGTCTCTAGATAAGGGCTAGCTCCCTTTGATGTATCTTTTAGGTCCTGGATTTCCTACTGCTAACAAATAAAAAAAAGGGGGGGGGGTTGAAAAGGGAGAAGGATGTTGAAAACAAAACCTAAACCTAAACTAAAAGGTGATACACCAAAAAAGTTTATCTACTTAGCTCAAACATACGCTTTTCACCAAGAAGAAGCTGGCATACACTTCATTTGATATGGGAAACTCTTTTGCATTAGTGAGCTAGGGGTCTTCTAGAGGTACAAGGAGGAAGAACTATCAAAGGTGTTATGAGACACATTATAGTAGCCTGTTCACATGCACCTATATTCCTGCTAGAGACAATTCTGATAGACCTGCAAAAGAAGAAACTTCACAATGCACTAGACATGATGGAATCATTCTGTGAAAGAATAATTGAAAATGACTTAACACAAAATGAAAACATAGACATATGCGTGAGTGCAAGTTCAAATGGAGGTAAAAAATTGCTAAGTCTTGATTCAAGGTAAAATCTTGTAGAGTTCCACCTTACAAATCAAGAGATTTTTGGGTAGAGCTTTGCCTTACAAGCTAAGAAGATCCCCCTTCTTAAAATGAGTAGTTTACAATATATATATATATATATATATATAGAAGAAGACTTTGGCACTTTTTGGAAAAGACTTTGGTGCCCTTTTTTACAAATGGCCCATGTGCATTTGAGAGCATCGAGAAGAGGAAGTCGCTATTGCTGATATCATCCTTCTAGAAGAGGCCTACTAGAACCATGCTGTGTAATCACTGGTCTTGACTTTGGCGTTCAAACATTAAAGTGAAAGCATGGGCCATGCCTCTTTTTCTACAAACAAGACTGATCCTTCTAGATATTCATGTAATTTGTCTGCTCATAAATGCAAAGTGGAGAAAACAAGCCATGCTGCTTACTATTTGTGCTATTTGATGACCACTTGGTAGGCACTATTCCAACTGTAGGAGTAAATCCTTGAGTTGACACCTCCCTTTACCACCTGGACTATTTTGTCCATTTTTGCACTTTGTCTCTTCCTAGTTTTATCTTCTCTGTCTCCTTTGGCCCTCGAGGCTATCTTCTTGGTGGGTTGCTAAATTCACTCGTGGCCTATCCTTAAGCTCCTTTAAGATCAATAGCTATTTCACTGCCTTAAAATTGATGTTTGTGCACCCGTCACTGGGTGTTTAAACTTCCAATGGCTAGTTCACCATGTTCAATTTTGATGTCTTCAGGCCTGTCACCCCTTGGAATTTCTTTAGCCTTTTCCTTTCTTTTAGCTTTCTTCTCTTCAGTTGGGCTTTTGTTTCGAGCATTTTTCCCATGGACAAAGTGTCTGCAAGAATTGTCTTGCTCATTTCCTTTCCTTCAACGTCTTTTCTTGTGACTTTTCCCAAATTTCTTCAAACTTTTTGTTCAAAGGAATTCCTTCGGACAAAAGTCTGAAAGAAATCATTTTATGCCTTTTGCCTTAGTCTTTTTACTTGTTTTCCTTTGGAATTTTTTACTCATAGCCTTTCTAAATTTCTTCAGACTTTTTATCTGAAGGAATTCCTTCAGACAAAATTATGAAGGAATTATGTCCTTGTCTTTTCATTTTGATTGCCTTCAAAAAGTGCCCTTCGAGAAAATTGGAGGGCACTTGGGTGCTACGAAAATGTCCCAAATTCATTCTTGTACCTTCTCGAAGGGTAGGTGCCCTTCAATAATGTTGAAAATGACCCTTCCAAAGGGTACTTCCTTTGAACCAAACATTGATCCATCTCATTGAACTGATTGTTGAACTGAGCCAATGAGCTGAAATGTTGAACTGAGCCATTGGACCAACTGAGTGAACCAAGACATTGAACCAAGGCATTGAACCATCTGAATTGAACGAAGCATTTAAACCAAGCCGATGAACATTGCTGATGAAATTTGCCATTTAAACCAAACCTTTGAACCAAAGTGATGAACTAAAGCATTGAACCAATCAATTGAACCGGTTCAATGGTTCAACGGTTCAAAGTTGCTAACTCTTGGAAAGATCATGTCGTTAAACCCCGATGTTGAACCACTTTTCCAACCTTAAGGAAAAGTGTCTTTGAACCATTTTAGCTCCCTTTCCTTCTGAATTTCTTTGGACAAGAGTCTGAAGAAGCTTTGTAAAACCTTGAACTCTTTGAACTAGTTCTTCATCTGCTAAAAGATTTGCCTCTAGAGTCCATAGTTCTCACCCTGTAGAGTCCATAGAAACCCTTGTAGAGTCCATAGAAATGCCTACAGAGTCTGTAGAAACACTTGAAGAGTTCATAGAAATAATACTTGTGCAAAAAATCAAATTTTGGACTGGTTCAGAATAGCAAGGGAAAAAACGGGGACCATTGGCCTGCAGGACCAAAATGGTCAACAAATTGGTGACTCCCAAGGGAAGCAGTCTTGCTATGCTTAGAAGCCAGTTGTCTTACAGTCCATTGGGCACAGAGTCAGAATGCAACTTGAAAAGGTTAGCAATAACCCTAATATATCCAAGAATCAATCATGAATCCTTTTACCCCAAACACAAAGGAAAACACACACAAGGCTAAAAACACTACCTATGCAAACAACACTTAGGGAAAGTAGAAAATAAAAATGAAAGCAAACTACTATATATAGCTAACCAGGTATATTTTACTCCCTCCTAAATCAAAGATAAAGTTTCTTAAGTCTCCTTCCTAGCAAGAAAACTTATGCTGCTAGACAAGTGGCTAAATGGAATGGAGACTTGGTGACCTGCTCCTCTTGCCTACCACCTTGATTGGCTTGCATTCGAGTGGATCAGAGTCAAACATGCTTCCAATATATATGTATTATTCTTATTATTGGAATCTTGTCAAATGCTGGTCCTTCATGCTGGTGCATCTCATCAAGAAATCGATGGCTAATGGCTCATCACCATAAGCCCTTTGATATGCACAGTCCCTTTGCAGTGCATCATGGTTTGACCCATTCCCTTTTGCTTCATTGAAGAACTTGTCAAAATCATCCTCTAATCCCTCATGGCTTTCTTAAAGAAGGGTGACTATTGTGATGTATGAAATGGAATCACAAATTGATTGCTCATCCCACAGAACATCACCTTCTTGTTCAAGGTTCTCTTCTTCAAAACTTGCCTCAAGATGAACATGCCTCTCCTTATCTTGCTCAAAGATTAGAGTCTCTAGTTGTTAAAAGATATTCATCTGATCCTCCTTTAACTCAGGCTCTATGGCATAGTCATCCTCCTCATCGAAGCAACAAGGAAGTTCATAAAACAAAGGAGGAGAGAGCTTACCATGCTTACGTTCCTCCTCATGTTGCTAGAAAATCTACATATATGCATGACCTGGGTCTTCTCCATTGCTGATGATGTCTTCAAAAGGAGCCTCCATGATGATTTCATCTTCTTTGACATCCATGATAGCCTCTTGGACAAATATAGATTGTATTTTCTCTTCCTCACTCACCTCCTGCAAGACAGGTTCCTCCTTGAGAAGGGATGAAGTGGAAGGCTGATGATTAAAACCATGTGGAAGAGGAGGTAGTCCTTGAGCCAGAATCGAATGATTATCCTTTTTCCATTTGGCCAGCACTTCATCTATATCAGGTGTGGCCTAATATCTCTCTTAGAGGTGTGTGGATGGGGTGTTTTCAGACATGGAAACTGCTGTGTCCATCACATGTTGGCTGAGGAATCTTGCTCTGGACTCCAACTCTGCAATTCTCCTAGCTATATTTTCTTGGAAGAGCCTTTCTTAGAGGTCACAATCATCATCATGATGAGTAAGAGTAGATTTAACTTCTCCAAGGTTTTGAGAATACTTTTCTTCTCCTCTGTCCTATCCCAAGATTCCATTGTTTACTTCCAACTCATGACCTTGGGATTGGAACTTTGCCCCTGTGAACAGGAAACAACTTTATCCTATTCAAGTTCCTGAGCTGGTTCATGATTTTCCCTCTTTCAACTTGGAATATGGAGATCATACTGAGAGACTCAAGGAAGTTGGGAAGGTTATGAAGGGTCTACTGATGTACAAGAAGATCTACCTAAAGAGAGGCATACTAGAAAGCTAGGTGCATGAGATTAAGAGCAGGATCAATTGATGCATCAGATGAGCTAGAATGAGCAAGTGCTATCTGATAGAAAGGATTTGGTGCACAATAGGGGGATTTATTTAGAATATGAGGGGGTGTGCAAGGTTAACTACCTTAAATGAATGGACTCTTCCATTTTGCTACCTCCTCCTCCATGGATTGCAAGGCCTGAGCTTGCCGAAACAAACATTCCTCTTTGTACATAAGATCTTGCTGATATCTATACTACTCATCTAATTTGTCTATCTCCATCACTTGCCTCTCAAACTCCAGCCCTACTTCCCTTATGGTTGTAAGGCAACTAGGAGAGCTGCTTGAGGGGATTGCATGAACATTTTGATCTTGATCATGGTAATATGAAGGAACACAAGGCCCATGATTCTTAGAAATGGGATTATACATACAAAAAATGATATTTCTTGATGGCACCTAGACTGTTTAACCAACTGATTCAACTCAGAGTCGCCATTGGTGTTGATAAAAAGCCTCCAAAGGCTGGTTGGTTGAAGACACACCAAGATTATTCAACTCTTTGGACAAATTTTGTCCCACAATCAGCTGATTTAAAGGTCAGGTGATGTATTGGTGGTTCTTTCTGCTGTAATAGGACCAACACCAATCCTAGAACTTTACTAAGTGTAAAAAACTTGGTCCCACTGGGCATGCCAAAAACTGTTGACACAGTGGATTGCACCCTTAATAGGAGGATGAGCTCCTACCTTCCACATGCAACAATGGAAACTCCCCTCTTGCCTATGGGCCTAGAAAAATTGGGGGGAGAGTCTCTAGATAAGGGCTAGCTCCCTTTGATGTATCTTTTAGGTCCTAGATTTCCTACTGCTAACAAATAAAAAAAAGGTGGGGGGGGTTGAAAAGGGAGAAGGATGTTGAAAATAAAACCTAAAACTAAACTAAAAGGTGATACACCAAAAAAGTTGATCTACTTAGCTCAAACATATGCTTTTCACCAAGAAGAAGCTGGCATACACTTCATTTGATATGGGAAACTCTTCTGCATTAGTGAGCTAGGGGTCTTCTAGAGGTACATGGAGGAAGAACTATCAAAGGTGTTCTAAGACACACTATGACAGCCTATTCACATGCACCTATATTCCTACTGGAGACACTTCTGACAGACCTGTAAAAGAAGAAACTTTAGAATGCACTAGCCATGCTGAAATCATTCTATGAAAGCATAAAGGAAAATGACTTAACATAAAATGAAGACATAGACATATACGTGAGTGCAAGTTCAAATGGAGGTAAAAAATTGCTAAGTCTTGATTCAAGGTAAAATCTGGTAGAGTTTTGCCTTACAAACCAAGATATTTTTGGGCAGAGCTTTGCCTTACAAGGTAAGAAGTTCCCCCTTCTCAAAATGAGAAGTTTACAATATATATATATATATATATATATATATATATATATATATATAGAAGAAGACTTTGGTGCTTTCTAGAAAAGACTTTGGTGCCCTTTTTTACAAGTGGCCCATGTGCATTTGAGAGCATCAGGAAGAGGAAGTCACTCTTTTTGATATCATCCTTCTAGAAGAGGCCTGCTAAACCATGCTGTGTAATCACTAGTCTTGACTTTGGCCTTCAAACATTAATGTGAAAGCATGGGCTGCACCTCTTTTTCTATAAACAAGACTACTCCTTACAGATATTCATGTGGTTTGTCTGCTCATAAATGCAAAGTGGAGAAAATAGGCCATGCCGCTTACTATTTGCACCATTTGATGACCACTTGGCAGGCACTGTTCCAATTGCAGGAGTAAATCCTTGAGTCGACACCTCCCTTTGCCACCTAGACTATTTTGTCCATTTTTGCACTTTGTCTCTTCCTAGTTTTGTCTTCTTTATCTCCTTCAGCCCTTGGGGCTATCTTCTTGACAGGTCACTAAGTTCACTCATGGCTGTCCTTAAGCTTCTTCAAAATCAATAGCTATTTCACTGCCTTAAAATTGACATCTGTGCACCCATCACTAGGCATTTGAACTTCCAATGACTAGTTCACCATGCTTGATTTTGATGTCTTCGGGCCTGTCACCCCTTGGAATTTCTTCAGCGTTTTCCTTTCCTTTGGATTTCTTCTCTTCAGTCAGGCTTTTGTTTCAGCCATTTTTCTTGTGGACAAAATGTCTGCAAGAATTGTCTTACTCATTTCCTTTCCTTCGACATCTTTTCTCAAGTTTTTTCTCATAGCTTCTCCCAAATTTCTTTGGACTTTTTGTCTAAAGGAATTCCTTCAGACAAAAATCTGAAAGAAATCATTTTATGCCTTTTGCCTTAGTCTTTTTACTCATTTTCCTTCAAAATTTTTTACTCGTAGCCTTTCTAAATTTCTTCAGACTTTTTATCGAAAGGAATTCCTTCAAACAAAAGTTTGAAGGAATTATGTCCTTGTCTTTTCATTTCGATTGCCTTCGAAAAGTGCCCTTTGGGAAAATTGGAGGGCACCCAGGTGCTACAAAAATGTCACAAATTCCTTCCTATACCTTCCTGAAGGGTAGGTTCCCTTTGAGAATGTTGAAAATGACCCTTCTGAAGGGTACTTCCTTTGAACCAAACATTGAACCAGCTCATTGAACCAATTGTTGAACCAAGCCAATGAGCTAAAATGTTGAACCAAGTTGTTGGACCAACTGAGTGAACCAAGACATTGAACCAAGTCGTTGAACCAAGGCATTAAACCATCTAAATTAAACCAAGCCTTTGAACCAAGCCAATGAACCTTGCCGATGAACTTTGTTGTTTGAACCAAACCTTTGAACCAAAGCGTTGAACCAATCGATTGAACCAATTCAATGGTTCAACAGTTCAAAGTTGCTAACTCTTGGAAAGATCATGTTGTTGAACCCCGATGTTGAACCACTTTTACAAACTTAAGGAAAATTGTCTTTGAACCATTTTAGCTCCCTTGTGAATTTATTTAGACAAGAGTCTGAAGAAGCTTTGTAAAACCTTGCACTCTTTGAACTGGTTCTTCATCTACTGAAAGATTTGCCTGTAGAGTCTGTAGGAACCCCTGAATAGTCTGTAGAAGCACCTATAGAGTCTGTAGAAACACCTGTAGAGTTTTTAGAAATAAGATTTGTGCAAAAAATCAAATTTTGGACTAGTTCAGAATAGCAGGGGAAAAAAGGGGGACCGATTTTGGCCTATAGGACCAAAATGGTCAACATGTTTATCTTCCCCTCTTACGTTTGTCCTCCCCTCTTGGATTTTATCTCTTCTTTCTTGGGTTTTACCTCTATCATTGCTTGTAATAAGCTATTATATTTTTATTCATACCTTCTTTTGTTCCCCTTGGATTTCATCTCTTATCATCACATCATTTTATGCTTATGTACTCATTTTTTATTTATATTATGCCTCTTGGATATTTATATACACTTTCATATATCATGAATTTATCCTACTTATTTTTGAGCTTCGTTAATTTCAATTTTTGAGTTGTATTGTACTATCTTAGTTAATACAACTAGGCCTTTCTCACAAGCACCCATCCTCCTATATTGCCTTCTAAATTTTGCTCCTTTTCCCAACCATAGTTAGGTTATTTAAGAAACATAAGACAATGGTTAAGAGTGGTTTTTTTCCACTTAAATTTAGTTATATTATTTTTTGGAACACTCTATTTTCATTCTCTCATTTATATTTTATCCTCTCTTATGATGAAGTCTCAAACCTGTTTGTCATTGTTTCAACATCCATTTATAAAGTTTTTGCATTATGGAAACCAAGTTATCCTCATGTTCATATATTTTCACTATTTCCACCTCATTTTGGGTACACCAAGGTTAGATTCAAGGTGACACTCTTTTATAATGTGTAATTATAGAAGTGTCTAAGCGTTTGGGCCTCTAGGCTCTCCTCCCTAGTGACTAAGTGTAAGCTCTCTTGAGTTAGTCATCTTATACACCCATTTTTGGTCTTTAAAATATATATGGAGGAGAAAAATATAAAAATCCAAAAAAATTAGAAACCAAGATATCAAAATAAAAATAAAAATGAAAATAAAAATACAATTTCAAAAGGCAAAATATCTTTCAAAAGTAAAAATCATCAAAATGCATGATCATATCATTAACTTTACTCTATTTTAGTTAAATCATAAACTCCATAGTTGGCCTCATGATATAAATTAGGTCCATTGGATTGTAAAAGGTTATTATACTGGGTAGAAGGATTTACATATATCATGAATGCCACCTACCTTTTCAAGCAAGTACCTAATCCTCACAATTGAACAATGGCTCTGTTGGGGTCCTAAAAAGTCGAGAACATGTTTTGAGAGGGTAAGATCCATTTAAATTTCATGAATATAGCATTAATGGGATGATATTTATATTTATATTAGCTATTCCAAGATTTAGTCTTGCTAGATTAGGTTCTTTAGGACCATGGATGTTGAAAACTATTAGTCTTTCCAAACAAATTAGAGTGTCTCATTTCTGGTAAAAAATATTCATGTTGGTGACACCCTATTTTACCTCCCTTAATTATTTAACCTTAACATACAATTTTTTTCCCAAATATCTTCCATAATTTGAATCTCCTTTTCTCCATCTCTGTCAGACATATTAACATTAGGATATGCACTAGCATTCAGAGGTTCCCCTTTGAACTTGGTATTTTAAAATACAAGTTACATCTTTGAGTTGTTGTGAGATGATATATTGGTCATTGTATTATTTTAGTAGGATTTTTATTATTTATGTGTAGGAATTTTAACTTTAATTATCTTTTTTTGTGTCATCCAGACCTAATTTAGCCCTCCCTTTTTGGCTATCTAGTCCTATCTATACCATTTATGATTTATTTATTCTTTATCAAAATTTTCCCTAGAGTTGTTTGGACCTAATATACCCTTTACCTTGTGGCTATTCAACCCTTTTTTATATCTCTTGTTCCACTTTATATTTCATTCAATCATCCAAACCTAATCCATCCTTTACCTTATGGCTATCTCGCCATTTTTATCTCTCTTTATTTTTTTGGTCTTCTAGAACTAATATAACATTTAACATTATGGTTTTTTGAATTTAATTATTTTTTACCATATTTTATGAGAATTTCACATACTTCCATATTTATGATCATATGTGTAGGCTTGTATTTATGTTATCCCCTTTTAGCCTTGTATCATAAGGATTACTATATATAGTTTATAAACCCTCCATGATCAAGACTAATATATTTACATGCATTATATTTTATCATAAAGGTGAGTCAAGATATCTATATGTTACTTTCAATTATTTAATTCATTTATCATTATTTATGTTGTCTTTGAATTTAGCAGGCTCAATTCATGGGATAACCCCTATGAAACTTATCTATTTCATAGACCATTATCTCTAAGCATGAAAAATGAGATAAATCTCTACCTCTTTGCATTTATTTTTTCCAAGAAAGTTGATATTTTGAGGGAATTTTATTTTTGTGCAGTTCAGAGAATTTTCTTTGAACTACACTTTGTTTCATTTTGTGCAAAGTCAATGAATTTTCTCGACTTTGCATATGTTTGTTTCTCTTTTTGTTGAGTTAGAGAATTTTTTTTAGATTGCATTTACAAATTCAAAGAATTTTTTTGAGATTGCATATGCAAATTCAAGAAATTTCTTTGACCTCACACCTAGGACCCACCATCTCGATGGTAATTAATTTATCATTAATTACTCTTTTTATATATATTTAACCCTGGTAATTTCATTTTAGCCACTACTTTTTTTCCTATTTTCCATTTTTGAACTCGTGTGCATGTTTCTTTGCCATCCTCGTGGTAAATTGGATTTGTTGGTTTGATTGGTTTCATGCATAACACCTTATTTTGGTCAATTTATTTTTGTTCTAGGTAAGTCTCAATTTTTATTGTTTTCACTTTTTTGTGTTTTTATTCTATTTATTTTTGTGTTTTTGGTCATTTTAGGGTTTTGTATATTTTTAGACCTAATTCCCTTCGTACACTTCAAAGATTTTCCTTGAAATGCATGAAGGGAAAATACACGTTTCATAATATACTTCAAATATTTTTATTTGAAGTGCACGTCACTTGGTGCACTTCAGAGATTTTTTTTCAAAGTACACATTTGCAAGCTCATCACCATGCATTTTGGAAAATTTTCTCTGAAATGCATTAAACCCCTTTATTATGTAAATCAAAGAAATTTATCTGAATTATACCAACCTTTCCCATGTAGTTTAGATAAAATTCTATGAATTACACAAGTGATTCACCTTTCATGTAGTTCAGAGAATTTTCTCTAAACTACACAACACTCCCTATACATCATGTAAAAGCATTATTTTTCATCGATCTTACATTTTTCAAAAAAAATGAAAAATGCTCTCTAGATAATTAAATTTTCTTAATTGTAGCCATCTGATCAATGACATACATCTCTCCAAATAAAAAGATAATGAAATACAAGTATCAGGGTGTCTTCCTATTATCTTTAGTTAATTCAAATGTGGATCAAATTAGAGATACAAAAATTGGTCATGTAAACATGGCTAAGTTTTTATAGAGATTGGAAAGATAACCCATTGCACCTCATATGCAGCCAATACTTAACAATGCAATTCATTTGGCTGCTACATTTTTATTATCAACAGATGATTTTGAGTTCATCTTGACTATGGTAGCACACTTTGGTAAGGAAAGAAAATTGGTCAAGGATTTAGAGGGAAAGGTGATCATTTGCCTTGATGAGGAATATTTTGATAAGATTTTTCACCTTTTTGAGATTGAGGAATATAATTTAACTATGGAATTAGCTCAAGAATATTACAATAGAGATCTTGAGAAGTTTAAAAAACATATCAATACCAAATGGATCAAGAATCCTCGACCTACCATTGCTACATGGCCCAAGTATTCGTATCATAGTGACTTTCTAGACGAGATAGGGGATTTGATTACTCTCCTCGGCAGAGTGAAAGGGTTGTTAATTTTAAATGTTTTTTAAGAATGGATGTATCAATACATTTTGGTTATTAAAAAAACAAGCAAATAATATTTTAGGGTAAACAAAATAGTGATGCTATTTGTCATCAGCTCTCTGAGGTAGCTTCTTCACTCAAGTTTTATATGACTTCATATCTAGTGTGTGCTATAGCTAGTATGAAGTCTTTCTTGGGTCTAAATTCTATTGGTGAAAGGAAAAATGTTCCTGTGTATGAGCACTATCCATAGATAACTCTAAAATAAAGCATCAAGCATTATAGGAGATTTAATGATGCTTTATCTATAGATTCATTTGCACTCTTGACAAATAACTTAAAAAGAAGAGAGTTTAAGATCATGCATGGGCACATGTTAATAGGGTTGGATGTATTTTCTTGCAATTCCAAACTTTTACATACATCAGGGTAGGAGGATTTCACAAACATTCTTATATGCTACCCAAATACCCAAGTGATAAACTAATACTAATGGAAATGTGCAGACAAGTGATGAACATGCATAAAAAACAATTAGATTCTCACAAGAGAGGTTTAAAATTTCCAATTAGTATTGGTCGATACATAATTTCCATTACTCTAAAGGCTAAGACTATGGAAACTGAGATGTAGTGGATTACACTTAAAAAATTCAAAAGTAGAGACAACTTTGATTATATAATGATGAAGGAGAGGCTCAAGCATAATATCACTCATGTACATACAATTGAAGATATTTGGGCAGAATACAAAACTAATGAAGATATAAGGAAACTTGATTATAGTCACCATACTTCTGATTATATTGTCAATTTACAGTTGGCAAATATTCTTGGAGATTTGATAGATGATGGTAATGTATTGGATCCATTGCATGAGGAAAATCAAGTGGCTTCAACTCCTCTCCCTTATATCCAATGGTGAGTTAAAGAATCAATTTCCATTAGAGTAATATTTTAATCTATTTTTGTAAGAACTAATGCTTGGTTAGAATCCAAAGGAATTAATTTGAAACATTTTAAGACTAGTTCTGAGGAGTATGATGAAAAAACTGCTAAGAAATGAGAGGAGTTGAGAACTAAAAATAAAGAGGAGCCCTCTACTTTTAGACAAAATTCAAAATTTGTGTTTGTTAGTAAAGGAAAGAAGAAAGGCAAAGAATCAAGTGTTGAGGAAAGTGCTCAAGTGGAGAAAAAAGAAGTCCCAATCACAAGTGAGGCACCACCTTAATCAACAATGTCACAAGTGTCTCAACCAGTGCTTGAACAATCTATACAAGTAGAGACTACTCAATCAGAGGTTCCTTTGGCTAAAACTTCTCAAGCCATAATTTCATAGGTAACATTTTCCATAGTTCCTCCTATGAGCACCACTATGCAAATTGATCTTGTTCCTTCTCAAGTTGTTCTTTCACCTCCATCTTCACCTCTTAGTGCCACATTTTTTCAAGTCCCTTCACAAGGTACACTAGACCAAGTTTTTGATTCATTATCAAATCTACCCAGTCCTTCATAGTCATTGGGATCCTTGACTAATTTATATTTCACCCAATAAGATATGGACAAATTTATGTCTATACATTCCTCAAAGACAACAACTCAGGTTCCTACCATTCTAGTGTCCAAAATGTCTATAATAACTAAAGTGGTGGTTACTCCAACCCAAAATCCACCTATTGTTACTACAATCCCATTGGTGTCAAACCCATTACCAGATACCTTCATCACATTTCCTTCCATTCCAATTACTTCACAATCCATAGTCCCTCCCCAAGTTTCTCAAGCTTTAACATCCTCTATCTAAGGAGATCCATTTCCTCTTCCTCTTTGGCTGGCATCACAAACACCTAAGAAGAAGAAGCGAGCAATGGCTCCAAAATATTTTTATTTAGGTCAGCTTGTGCCAATAAAGTCCAAAATAATAAATAAGGCTAAAACTACATCAAGGGTAATTTTTGAATCTAGGCATAAGTATGCTAAAGTTGCAGTGCCTCTTGAAGATAAGAATATTGAGGGTATTTAAGCATCTGAATATGTAGTGAGTGAATAGATCTCGGGAAACAAACTCATGAAGGTGTAAAGGAAGATTTACAAACAATAATGGCTTCCTTGATCGAGAGATATGATAAGGATAAGAATCTCAAAGATCAACTCAAAGTACAAGTGGAATAGCTGACTTTTGATTTACTAAAAATCACCCAACCTTATAAGTCCATTGATCCTGTTGTGCATGAAAATATTGAAATAACTATTCAACTTGTAAAAAAAACTAGATCTTAGGGTCATGCAGTCAATGCTTGGGTTGAGAGATTAATATCACAAGGTACATAAATGTTTATTTTTACCATTATATTTTTGAAGAACTTGAGTGAAATAAAAATATAAATTTAGAAAACAATTATATAACTCACTCCAGATTTGGAGTTGACTGAAAAGGATATTGATACATGGACTCAACTTTACAAATTCAAACTAGAGATTTTGGTTGAGTAGAAGGTCATTTCAAATATGAAAATGTTCATTGAATATAGGGAAGCTATGAAGAATAAAAGAGAAGTTCTTGAGAATATAGTTAAATATCTCAAAGAAGCTGAAGATATGTGTGACAATAAGATGTTAGATCTTGCAAAGAAAATTGGAAAACTCCCCTGTCAAGTTAAAAATGATTCCTAGGAAATTCTTCCTATGGAGAATATTATTCAATAATTTACATCTTTGCTCCAAACAAAGATTGAAACAATTACTTTCACGCTATAATCCATCAACAAAATAATTGAATTTTAAGTCATCTTGGATAAACTACAAATAATCATGGACAAGAGAAAGGATTTGCTAGTTAACTTAGAAGATTCTATCACAAGGGTACTTGTCATCTCCAAGAGTACATCTAGCCCAAATAATGATGAAGTCTAAGCTATCTTGAAGAGATATGAGGAATTTTTAGAGAAGAATATAAAGGAAGAAATCACTGTGTCTAAGGACACTTAGTCTACTTTTGTATTTTTCCATATGTAGTTTTGTTCAATGTAAATTACACATAAGAAAAGTACACAGTCCTAAGTCAAATAGGATTTCATCAATGGAGAAGTCAATGTATTTATGTTTTTACCTATTTTTATTCATATCTCTTATCTATAAATAGGAGGATTCTATTTGTATAAAGGATCACCGATTGCTGTACAGGAGAAATGCTACTGAATTGAGAAACAATTTTGAAACTTTGTGTTCATATTGTAAATCAAAAATTCATTTAATATGAGAAAATCAAGTGATCTTTCAAACTTTGTGTTGAAATATACTTATGGTGTATTGGGAATGTTCTTTTGTCTTTTCCATTTCATTTTATTCTACTTTGAGTGAATTGTGGTGTGAAATTTATACAAGACAGAAGGTGCTAGAAAGCTGATTTTGGAGTCTTTGAGCTACTTGTTAGTTTCTAGGTTTGTGATCATAATTGAAGGTGAATTATTGAGGAGACTTTGGGCTACCAGTTATTCTTTTTTGATAATTTTAATCTTTTTTGGAAATAAGGTGAAGACTTTGGGCTGCACCTTATTCTATCTTTTACGTTTAGTCTATTGGTATTATTCTTGTTAATCTTTTGGCTAACAAATTTGAATATCGGTTATATTTAGTTCATCAAGTGATCTTATATTTTCAAAGTATATCACAAAGAATAGAAGGAAGTTTGTGATTGAACATCAATTCTAAAAAAAGAGAATTAGATTATATGACTACACCCACTATGATATAATTATTGTAAATAAGTGTAAATAATTAAGTGTTGTGTTAGTTAACAATAAAAGGGAACCTCCCCTTTCATTGAGGAGAGATTTTATCTCATCACACTATGGCTAAAATCATCATTTTTCTACCATTGTGTTGGTAACAAAATATTCACCCAATATTTTTTGGCAACTTTGCTAGGGAATTGAATAAACAACTGAGCTCTACACTCATTCGGTTGAAATATACTAGCACCTTATTATTTGCTACTATTTTGTTGTAGTTAATCTCTTTTATTTTTGAGTAGTTTAAAATTCTAGCTAAACAAAGTTATACTCATGGTAGAAGGGCAGTGGTACTCATTGATCCAACATTTGAGTTGTTGCAAAAACATAACTTTGATCTTTTGTCAGCATGTACAAGGTCACCTCTTTAGCATACAAGAAGTTTTCCACCCACAAATACCAGATCTCCTATACCATGAAAAGCTTTTAACATTCATATATTTTTGCCTATTTTTCCTTTGCAAAGGTTTTTCATACCTCCATATAATCCATAAATAATGGTAGCTCAAGGTCCATGGGGGATTGCTTTTGGTCCCTTGAATTTAGCACCACCATCTCATGAACTACCTCGTGACTCACAAATTTTTTTCCCAATTTTTATGGTGATGGTAAGCAACATACAGATAAACATATTGTCACATTATACATTTCATGTGGAGTTATTTGAGTGGAACATGAAGATGCTTATTTAATATTATTTGTAAAAAAACTCTAAGGTGTTGTTGTTGATTGGTTCTATCATCTCGTAACTGGTGCTATTACTAATTGGGCTATGCTCAAGACTAAGTTTAAGGCAAGGTTCAAGACTACAGAAGATGTTCTTGCCTTGTTAGCTCAACTTACACAAATGAAGAAGGAAACACATGATCCTATGTGTGAGTTTTTAACAAAGTTTAACAAGTTGAGGAATAGGATACCAATAGTTTCTTGACCTACACTTGAGAATCTGAAGTGCTTCTTCATCAATTCTTAATTACCTGAAGTGAGTTTTTTTTATGAAGATAAGTGCCATATAATCTTGATGTCACTCAAAGTTTAGACATTGAAATAGAATATGATTTGATTCTAGCAGGGAAGGCAAGAAATAATTCTATTAAGTTTAGAGGGCAACATTCTACAAATTCACCTTCTCCTAGCACTACGGATCCCATGGTTCAAAAACTAGCAAATGAGTTACTTGCACTTAAGAATCAAATGCCTCAAGGCATGTGTTTTCCTTCATACAAGGATGTTACAAGAAGGACATATCCAAATGATTTGAATTATTCCAATAACACTGTTAGAAATTAGAATCATAATAATCTTCCTCCACCACAAGCAAGGCTTACACTGGAGGCACCACCAGATAATGCAGTAGTTAATTAGTTGGAACCTAAGAATGATGATGTTCCAGAGATAGAATATGTTTCTAAAGATGATGCTAACACCTTTATAGGAGATGAAGAGGGAGAAGATGATGACTCTGATATCAAGTTTCTAAACTTTGAAGAAGAAGTTGAACAATAGGAAGACACACATGGCAAGTCTTATGCCATCTTTACCCATTCTTAAAGTCAACCAAATAAAAAAAAAATATGAAACATGAAAGGAGGTTACAATTTATAAAAAAGGAACTCCTTTGTCAATTCAACCAAAGGATAGGGTGGTCAATAAACAAGTAAGTACTCATAATTCTACATCTTCTCCTTCAATGTCTAGACCTAGTACCTAAAACCTGAAACCTAAAAATGAAAATGTTTTATCTTCCTTGGCTGTCCCATATCCAAATTTTGATATCATTGATCATGCCAAGAAGACTAAAATTCAAATGTCAAAGGTAGAGTACCTTCAATTAAATCCTGATCAATTTAAAAGATTGGCAAAATTTGTAAAAAGCAAAGGGATCAATTCTGATAAGACTTTGGCTAAGAGTGTACCAATTGACCCCAAGCCAAAACCAAAATAAAATAACTTGGTTATAAATCCTACATCTAATTCTATAAAAATATAACCTTTCTATATTTTCTTGTTTGTCAATGGTTATAAGCTCAGTAATTGTGTTATTGATTTGGGTGCTTTCGATAATGTGATACCTACCAAGGTGGCTACTACCTTGGGGTTAACCTTAAAAAAGAATTTTGGTCATTGATTCTCAATGGAAACCAGTTCTTCTCATAGGCCAAATCAAAGATGTACATTTTGCATTTGTTGCATTTCCCTAAAAAAAGATCAAAATGATAGTTCTAGTGGCTGATGTTTTGGCCTCATATGGAGTTCTATTGGGATGTTAATTTTGTGAAGATATTGAAGGAGAAATAAATATGGATTGGTTTGAGGATATGATACCTATTAAGGGTGTTATGCAAAAAATTCACCCAGAGAAGGAAGTGAAGTATATTGTAACAAAGACTAAAGACCCAAAAGCCTAGATTCTTTTTTAAACTTCTAGAATGGGTACACATTTCTTGACTACAAATGAAGATCCAATATATTCAAATGATATTTTAGAAAAATATCAAAAAATGAAAGAGTTTTCCTCTTCAAATAAAGATATTTTGGATTGACACTATTAAGGTTGAGAGTTCAAATGATGTTTGGAATTTAGAATTTGACAATAGTTGCTCTTCAACTGGATCTAGAGCTGGGATAGTTCTCATATGTCCAAAAGGGAAAGTCTTCCCTTTCTCTTTTAATTTATATTTTGATAATACTAATAATACTACTAAGTATGAGGCCTTGTTGTTAGGAATGGAAGTTGCATGAAAGAAAGGAATTAAAAATATTCATACACAAGGTGATGCTGAGTGAATCATTTGTCAAGTTAGGAAGCTATATCAAACGAAGAATGAAAGACTAAGGCATTATCGCAATCAAGTTTGGGACTGCATAGAAACTTTTGATGCATTCAAAATATCAGCGGTTCCAAGAGAATACAATGATATAGCTGATTCATTAGTTTTTTTAGTGACTCTCTTGATTCCTCACAAAGATTTTCAAGGAAACAAGTATACCATTTAGTTGGTTTTACAACCCAATGTTCCTAATAATCTTAATCATTGGTAGGTTTTTAATAATGATGAGCAAGTCATCTCATTCTTAGAGAAGGTAGATAATTTCAGTGAGTTATATTTTGAAGGAAGTGATTCCACTCCTCAAGAATCAATTTTTGAAGTTAATGAGGAAATTGGCGAAGAAATCTTGTAGCTAAAAGGGAATAAGATTCCCAAAGGGTTGGTATCTTTGGAATTTTCGATAAGCATGATCAATTCATCAAACGTCAACAATCAAAATCTAATTCATTTGTAGAAATTGAACAAGTTAATATAGGAATAGAGAGTAATCCTAAAATGATAAATATTGGGAAATGTTGCTCATCAAAGGAAAGAAAAAAGTTGGTGACTCTTTTATGTCAGTATATTGATGTATTAACATATTTATATGCTGATCTAAAATATTTTTGACCTAAGGAAGTGCAACATGATATTTATCTCAAGCTAGGATCTGAGCCTCATAAGCAAAAATAGTGGCAATATAATCCCAAAATATTAGGTACCATTCATTGAAATTCAAACTATGTTGAATGATCACATTATATTTCCTATACATCACTCCACATGGATAGCAAATATTGTTCCTGTGAGGAAAAAGAATGGAGAGATCTGCATTTATGTTAACTCTAGAATTTGAGTCAATTATCACTTAAGGATAATTACCCACTATCAGTAATGGACCAAGTATTGAAAACTATCACTGGTTCAGAGATGTTGTCTATGCTAGATAATTTCTTAGGATACCATCAAGTGGAGGTTCATGATGAAGATCAACATAAGACAACCTTCACTACTCCATGGGGTACTTTTGCATATCATAGAATGCCTTTTGGATTATTCAATTTCGGTGCTACTTTCTAGAGGGCTATGGACTTGGATTTTTGAGATATAATTAGTAAGTTTATTGTGATTTATCTAGATGACTTAACCATTTTATGAAAAAACATCAAGATCATTGTGACCATTTATAACAAGTGCTTGAGAGATTCCATGAGCATGGGATATTCCTTAATCCCAAGAAATCTATTTTTGGGGTTACATAAGGTAAGCTCCTTGGACACATTGTATCCAAGGAAGGGATCAAGATTGATCTTGAATGGGTCAATTTAATTCAAAATCTTACTTTGCCATCAAGTAAGAAAGGAGTGCATTCCTTCTTTGGGAATGTGAATTTATTGCAGAGATTTGTTCTTGATTTTACTAAGAAGACATGCCACATTGTCAATATGATGAAAGGAAAATCAGATTTTCATTGGAATACAGATGGAAGAAATGATTTTCATGAAATTAAGGAAGCCATTACACTTGCTTCTATCCTAGTTTGCCCTGATTATACCCAGAACTTCATTATGTATAGTTATGTTTTTGAGTATACCTTATCTGCAATCTTAGTACAACCAAATGAAGAAGGGATTGAATCTCTTATAAAATTCATGAGATACCCTTTGAAGGCTCATGAGATCAAATATTCATCCATATAAAAATATGCATATGCGATGGTGAAAGTAGTCAAGAATTTTAGATACTACATCCTCAATTCTCACACCATAACATTAGTACCAAATTCTACTATTAAGTCTATTTTGACTCAACAATAATTTGGAGGTAAAAGAGGTCATTGGATCACTAAAATCTAAGAATATGATATGGAGATCAAGCCTATGAAACTTGTATGTGGAAAATGTTTATGTTAACTCATGGTAGAGACCAATTCAGAAGAAGAACTTAATAATGAAGAAGACATAGAAGATCTTCCCATAGTCTTGCTTGTGAGCACAATGAATGAATGGTATTATGACATTGCTCATTTTATCACATATAGAGAATGTCTAGAACATTTGTCTCACAAAGAGAATAAGAAAATCAAGATTAAGGCTAAAATTTTTATCCTTTGGGATAATGGTTTGTATAAATGGAACATTGATGGAATCTTTCTAAGATGTGTAGATAAGGCACAACAAGATAAGTTGTTGGAATATTTTCATGATTTAGCATGTGGAGGAAATTTTTCAGCCTTGGTCACAACTCATAAGATATTGTGGCCTAGATATTATTAGCCAACACTTTTTTAGGATGCATACACTTGGGTGCATAGATGTGAGAAAAGCCAATAGTTTGTGGGGAAACCTAAGTTAGAAACATTGCCTCTCAAGCCCATAGTCAATAAAGAACCTTTCCAATAATGGGGTATTGATTTCATTGGTGTAGTGGACCCATTGTCAAGTGCAAGTCATAGTTATGTTCTCATGCTACAAATTACTTCACCAAGTGGGTGGAAGCAATTCCAACCAAACATGCCACTTTAGAGGTTGTTTGTAACTTCCTTAAAGAGAATATAATCATATGATTTAGTGTGCCAAGCAAAATTATAATTGATAATGCTACCTGTTTCACATCCCATGAGATAACTCAATTTTGTTTTGAATATGGGATCATCTTGTCTCATACTTCTGATTACTTCCCTCAAGAAAATGGTCAAGCCAAGTTGAGTAATAAGAATTTGGTAAGTATCATCAAAAAGTTGTTAGAAGATAATAAGAGGACGTGGCATAAAGCATTGTATGATGCATTATGGGCTGATCATATCACTCCTAAGTGAGCGATTGGTATGTCTCCTTTTTAAATTTTGTATGGATTGAATGTAGAAATACCAATGACATTTGAATTACCCATTCTTAAATTGGCTAAGACAATTGAGGATGAAATGTTTGAAAGCTCTTTAGATAAGCATATTATGTACCTTGTCGAGATAGAGGAGTAACATATAAAGGTAGTGGACTATATTGTAGAATATCAAAGTCACATCAAGGAACTTTTTGACAAGAAAGCTAAATAATGAAAATTCTGAGTTGGGGATCTAGTCCTCTTGTGGGACAAAAGAAGAGAGCCAAAAAGAATGCATGGGAAATTTGATTATCTATGGAGGGGTCTTTTTCTCATTCATCAACTAAGTGGAGAACATAGTTTATTCTTAGCATACCTAGATGGAACACCATTACCATTGCCCTATAGTGGGTAACATCTAAAACTTTTAACTCAATGAAGTTCCATATAAGTTTGTACATTTTGTATATATTTTTATATTATTTTTTGTTTTATTTTTTCATCTTGTTTGTCACTTGACTTCATGGCCCAATGGAGAAAGGCACTTAGAGTTTTGAGATTCTCTTTCCTTAAACATTTAAAAGAATGTTTGAAGGAAACTCCCTAGTTAGAGCCAACTATTATCCTTGAATTTAGTAGGTTCAATTCATGGGATAACCCCTACAAAATTTTTCCATAGCCCATTATCTCTAAGCATGCAAAACAAGGTAAATATCTACCTCTTTGCATTTGTTTTTTTGGAGAAACTTGGTCTTTTGAGGGAATTTTATTTTTGTGTAGTTCAGAAAATTTTCTTTGAACTAAAATTTATTTCATTTTGTGCAAAGTTAGTGAATTTTCCCAATTTTGCATATGTTTTATTGCTCTTTTTGTTGAGTCAGAGAATTTTTTTGAGATTGTATTTGCAAATTCAAAGAATTTTTTTGAGACTGCATATGTGAATTTAGGAAATTTATTTGACCTCACACCTGGGGCCCACCATCTCAATGGTAATTAATTTCACATTAATTACTCTTTATATATATATATTTAACAATCATAATTTCATTTTAACCACTAATTTTTTTTTGTTTGCCATTTTTGAGCTTGTGTGCATATTTCCTCAAAGAGAATATAATCACTGGAAGCAATTCCAACCAAACATGCCACTTTAGAGGTTGTTTGTAACTTCCTTAAAGAGAATATAATCACATGATTTGGTGTGCCAAGCAAAATTATATTTAACCCTCATAATATCATTTTAACCACTTTTTTTTTGTTTGCCATTTTTAAGCTTGTGTGCATATTTCCTCATAATCCTGTTGGTCGATTGGATTTGCTAGTTTGATTGGTTTCATGCATAACACCTTATTTTGGTCAATTTATTTTTGTTTCAACTAAGTCTCCCTTTTTATTATTTTTCACTTTTTTGTGTTTTTGTTTGATTTGTTTTTGTGTTTTTGGTCATTTTAGGGTTTCGTATATTTTTATACCTAATTCCCTTCGTACACTTTGAAGATTTCCCTTGAAATCCATGAAGGGGAAATACATGTTCCCCAGTGTACTTTAGAGAATTTTCTCTAAAGTGCACGTCACTTGATACACTTTGGATATTTTTCTATGAAGTACACATTTACAAGCTCATCCCCATGCATTTCAAAGAATTTTCTTTGAAATGCATTAAATCCCTTTCCCATGTAAATTAGAGAAATTTCTCTGAATTACACCAAACTTTCCCATGTAGTTTAGAGAAAATTCTTTGAATTAAAAAAGTGATTCACCTTTCATGCAGTTTGGAGAATTTTCTTTGAACTACACAACCCTCCCTATACATCATGTAAAAGAATGGTTTTTCACTGATCCTACATTTTTTGAAAAAGATGAAAAATGCTCTCTAGATAATTAAATTTTATTACTTGTAGCCATCTGATTGATGACAAACATCTATCCAAATAAGAAGATAATGAAGTAAAAGTATCAGGGTGTCTTCCCATTATCTATAGTTGATTCAAATGTGGATCAAATTGGAGATACAAAAATTGGTCATGTGGACATGACTGAGTTTTTACAGAGATTGGGAAGAGAACCCATTACACCTCATATGTAGCCAATACTTAACAATGAAATTCATTTGGCTATTGCATTTCCAATATCAACACATGATTTTGAGTTCATCTTGACCATGGTAGCACACTTTGATAAGGAAAGCAAATCAGTCAAGGATTTAGAGGGAAAGGTGATCATTCACCTTGATGAGGAATATTTTGATAATATTTTTCACCTTTTCGAGATTGAGGAATATTCTAATTTAACTATGGAGTCATCTCAATAATATTATGACAAAGATCTTGAGAAGTGTTAAAAACATATCAATACCAAATGGCTCAAGACTCCTTGACCCACCATTGCTATATGGCCCAAGTATTTGTATCATAGTGACTTTCTGGAAGAGATAGGGGATTTGATTACTCTCCTCAGTAGAGAGAAAGGGTTATCTATTTCAAATGTTTTTCAAGAGTGGATGTATCAATAAATTATGGTTATTAAAAGAAACAAGCAAATAATCTTTTAGGGTAAATAAATCAACAATGCTATTTTTCATCAACTCTATGAGGTAGATTCTTCACTCAAGTTTTATATGACTTCATATCTAGTGTATGTTGCAACTAGTATGAAGTCTTTTTTGGGTCTAAATTTTGTCAGTGAAAGGAAAAATGTTTTTATGTATGAGAACTATCCACAACTAACTCTAAAAGAAAGTGTCAAGCATAACATGAGAGTTAATGATGCTTTCTTCCATACATTCATCTATACTCTCAAAAAAGAACTTGAAAAGAAGAGAGTCTAAGATCATGCATGGGCACAGGTTAATATGTTTAGATGTATTTTCTTGCAATTCCAAACTTTTAAATACATCAGGGTAGGAGGATTCGATGAACAACCTTACATGTTACCCAAATACCCAAGTGATAAACTAATACTAATGGAAATGTGTAGACAAGTGATGAACATGCATAAAAAACAATTAGATGCTCACAATAGAGGTTTCAAATTTCCAATTAGTATTGGTCAGTACATAATTTACACTACTTTAAAGGCTACGACTATGGAAACTAAGATGTGGTGGATTATGCTTAAAAAATTCAAAAGTAGAGAAAACTTTGATTACATAATGTTGAAGGAGAGGCTCAAGTGTAATATCGCTCATGTACATAGAATTGAAGATATTTGGGTAGAATGTAGAACTAATGAAGATATAAGGAATCTTGATTATAGCCACCTTACTATGGATCAGATTATCAATTTGGAGTTGGAAAATATTCCTAAGGATTGTTAAGCATGGGATATACTAAGAGGGGGGTGAATCATTATATCATATATCTTATAAAACTTTCCCTTAACCAAATTCCACTTAATCAAACATTCAATATATGCAATAAAACTCAAACAATAAACACCACACAAGATAGAGAGAGACACCAAATATAACGTGGAAACCCAATGTGAGAAAAACCATGGAGAACAATCTCAAGTATATGAATGAGCACCAACCCAAACAATATTCGCAAGCACCAACTTGTAGGAGCACCAACCCCTTTGCTGAACACCAACTCAACAACTATTCATGAGCACCAACCCACAGGAGCACCAACCCCTTTGCTGAGCACCAATCCAACAACTATTTGTGAGCACCAACCCCTTTGCTGAGAACTAACCCAACAACAATTTGTGAGCACCAACCCATAGGAGCACCAACCCTTTGCCGAGCACCAACCCAACAAAAATTTGTGAGCACCAACCCACAGGAGCACCAACCCCTTTGCCAAGCACCAACCCAACAACAATTTGTGAGCACCAACCCATAAGAGCACCAAACCCTTTGTGTATATCACACACTTATCTCTCAATGTTGCTATCTCAACAAATGATATTTCAATACAACATCTCTTTCCTCTCTCTCTCACCTTTGCTCTTCTAAGCTAGATATAACAATACAAATCATATTCATCTCTCACAATTGCTCTTCTAAGCTAGATATTACAATATCAAATCAACCTCTATATTCCATATTAAAAATGGCTTCTCAAGCCTTTATTTATAGCTTTCCAAATGACCTTTGGCCTTCCCCCTTTGTGACCCTTCAATCCTCATGGAAAATGGTGCCAAACTTGTATGACCCTTCATATTCTTGCCTTTGAAAAGTCATGTGGTGATCCTTCATGACCAAAAATGTCCTTCCCAATTTTGTCCTTATCTTGGTGACTTTTCGTATTCCTCAAATTGTCTCTTCATGAGAAATTGCACCCTTCCTCTTTTGTCTTCATTTGGTGACTCCTGGAATTCCCCAAGATGACTCTTTATGGGAAAATGCATCCCATCCTTCTTTTGTCTTTACCCCGTGGCTCTTTGACTTCTCCATGGGCCCTTCTTTTGTCTCATATGCAACCAAAAATATATTCATTAATATTAAATAAATATTAACTAACATTAGCCAAGATATATCTATTACAAAAAACATTAAATGCAATGGGGCCTTTATCACCAATAATGCTAGACCTTTGACATCAATGACAATATTTCCAATAATCTCCCCCTTTGTCATTGATGTCAACCTCAATCTTGAATCTACCACATCTTTTCACCTACACATACTATCATCTAAAAACATACAATAACTCCCCCTTACTGTAGTAACCTATACCTGTTCCCTATACCTATTTCTACACCTGTACCTATTATTCTCCCCCTTTGACATCAATGGCAAAGGGCCTACCTAGAGATAACACTTAGCTCCCCCTTAACTGATGCTGAACATCAATGGTAGAAGTAATAGAAATTACTCCCAACTCCTCTCACATATCTTTGAATGTATCCTTTGATTGTGCCTTTGTGAAGATATCTGACAATACATACACATTGTTCCCTGTCCTTTGAGCATCTGCAATCAACTCATTTGAATCTTTTCTTCTAATCTCACAACCTTTAGCATGAAACCTTAATGTGTATCCTTGATCACATTTTTGACTAACACTCAATAGATTATGCTTAAGACCCTTTACATATAAAACATTCTTAGTCTTAGTTCTACCATAATCCAAACTCATAGTACCTTTTTCGGCTATCCTGGTAGTGGTTTTATCTCTGAATCTCATTGTACCACAATTTATCTTCTTTAGAGAAATAAACTTAATTTTATCTCCTATCATATGCCTTGAACATCCGCTATCAATTAACCATGGCTGATCTTTACCTCTTACATGCAGGGCTGTCTAAACCATCATAGAATCTTCAGGTTGTTTCTTCTACCATGAACATGTCTGAACCTTCTTCTTGATGAATGGAGCTTTGAAACTCTAATCCTTCTTGACTAACTTGAACACGCTTCTACAATACCAAGCTATGTGTCTAAAGTTTTTTGCACTTGTATCATACTATGGTCTCTTCATCAAAGCTTGATAGAGGAGCAAAAGAGTTGTGGCTTCTGCTTGACTCTACTTGACTTTCCTTCTCCTTATTTCTTAAATTGTTAGCTCTTTTTCTACATTCTAATTTCTTGTGACCATATCCATTACAATAAAAACAATAGCCATAAAAATAAGACCTGTCTATATATCTCTGACCTAATTGCCTTTTGTAGCTTTGTTCCTTCCAGCCTTCTCTATTTGAAATGTCCTCTGTATTCTTCACTTCTTCCCTTGTTTCCTCTTTTGTAAGAGCTTTAACATAGCTCTTCTTTTCAAAATCGATCCCTGTCTTATCTGAATTTGCCTTTTGACTTTCCAATATCTTATTCAACATGTTAGTGCTATCCTCAAATTTATATCACTAACTACTTTATCATTGACTGCTTTCTCAATATCTTCTTTTAAAGAGGCAATTTCAATAACATACATTTGACATTCTTTTCTTTCTATTTCCAACTGTGTTGTGAGATCTGCTTCATTCTTCTTAGCTTCTTCCAAGTGTGTTGTTAGATCATCAATAATTTCCTTTGACTCCTTTTCATTTTTCTCAATCTGGTGCTTTAATCTTTGATTCTTCTTCTCAACCGCTTCTAACTCTTCTAAGGCACAAATGAGCTCTCCTTCCATATTCACTTTAGCTTCCTCCTCTTCTTCTTCTTGATCACCTTCATGTATGGCCATGAATAAAATCTCTTCTTCTTCTGAATCACTGACTCCACTATCTTCAACTGAGCTAGGATCCTTAGAATATAGGCTCTTCTTCTCGAATCCCTTCTTAGATTTGCCTTTGAAATTATTCTTGTATGTAGGCTTTTCTTCTTCTTCATCATTACTCTTATTTGGGCATCTAGCTGAAAAATGTCCAATCTTTCTACAATTAAAACATTTAAAAGGTAATTTTCCTTGATATTTACCTATTCCTATTTTTGGCTTGCGAATGAAAAGTGCTCCGTTGTCATCTTCATCATCATTAAAACTATCACTTGATTCTTGAATCTTAGATTTCTCTTTCTTTGATGTATTGAAAGCCACTTCTCTCTTTGAGGGTTTATCTTGTTCTGTCCGCATCTCATATTCCGTGAGAATACCATGAAGTTCATCCATCTTTAGCTTGGCTAAATTCTTCATCTCCTCGATTGCCGAAACCTTTGCATCATATCTCATTGGTAGAGATCTCAAAACCTTTTATACCACCATTGACTCTTCCAACATTTCTTTAAGACCTTGAATCTGATTTACGATCTGATCAACTCGTAAGAGATAACTTGCTATATCTTATTCTTCTTCCATCTTCAAACTTTCAAATTATCTTCTAAAAGTTTGAAGCTTAGCTTGCTGAACCTTTCCATCACCTTTGTACATATTCTCAATTTTTACCCAAGTCTCATGAGAAAATTTACATTGCATAACTTTAACAAATTTGGATTCACATAAACCACATAAAATAGCATTTAAAGCTTTAATATTACATTTACTTGCCTTCTTTTTTGCTGGAGTAATTACAGATGTCTGTGGCTCTTTATATTCCTCTACCACTGCTTTCCATAAGTCGAATCCAAGGGCCATCAAATAAACCTTCATTCTCATGTTCCAAAAAGCATAATTCTTCCCATCAAACAAAGGTGCCTTATTTTTAGAAAATCTTTCCTATGACCCAGCCATCATGCTTTCTCGATCTACCTTCAAGCTGTAAAACTTTTCAAAAAGGAACTTGCTCTGATACCAATTGTTAAGCACAAGATATACTGAGAGGGGGGGTGAATCAGTATATCATATATCTTATAAAACTTTCCCTTAACCAAATTCCACTTAATCAAACATTCAAGATATGCAATAAAACTTAAACAATAAACACCACACAAGATAGAGAGAGACATCAGATATAATGTGGAAACCCAATGTGGGAAAAACCACAGAGAACATTCTCAAGTATATGAATGAGCACCAACCGAAATAATATTCGCAAGCACCAACTTGTAGGAGCACCAACCCCTTTGCTGAGCACCAATCTAATAACTATTCATGAGCACCAACCCACAGGAGCACCAACCCCTTTGCTGAGCACCAACCCAATAATTATTCGTGAGCACCAACCCATAGGAGCACCAACATCTTTGCCGAGCACCAACCTAACAACAATTTGTGAGTACCAACCCATAGGAGCACTAACCCCTTTTCCAAGCACCAACCCAGAAACAATTCATAAGCACCAACCCACAAGAGCACCAACCCCTTTATCGAGCACCAACCCATCAATAATTCATGAGCACCAACCCACAGGAGCACTAACCCCTTTGTGTATACCACACACCTATCTCTCAATGTTGCTATCTCAACAAATGATAGTTCAATACATCTCTTTCCTCTCTATCACCTTTGCTCTTCTAAGCTAGGTATAACAAATACATATCATATTCATCTCTCACAATTGCTCTTCTAAGCTAGATATTACAATATCAAATCAACCTCTATCTTCCATATTACAAATGGCTTCTCAGGCCTTTATTTATATCTTTTCAAATGACCTTTGGCCTTCCCCCTTTGTGACCCTTCAATCCTCATGGAAAATGGCGCCAAACTTGTATGACTCTTCATATTCTTGCCTTTGAAAAGTCATGTGGTGACCCTTCATGACCAAAAACATCCTTCCCACTTTTGTCCTTATCTTGGTGACTTTTCATATTGCTCAAAGTGTCCCTTCATGAGATATTGCACCCTTCCTCTTTTGTCTTCACTTGGTGACTCTTGGAATTCCCCAAGATGAATCTTCATGGGAAAATGCATCCCATCCTTCTTTTGTCTTTACCCCATGGCTCTTTGACTTCTCCATGGGCTCTTCTTTTGTCTCATATACAACCTAAAATATATTCGGTAATATTAAATAAATATTAACTCACATGAGCCAAGATATATCTATTACAAACAACATTAAATGTAATGGGGCCTTTATCACCAATAATGCTAGACCTTTGACATCAATGATAATATTTCTAATAGGGATTTGATAGATGATGGTAATATATTGTATCCATCATATGAGGAAAATCAAGTGGCTTCAACTCCTCTCCCTTCTATCCAATGGTCATTTAAAGAATCCATTTCCATTAGAGATAGATTTCAACCTATTCTTGCAAGAACTAATGCTTGGTTGGAATCCAAAGGAATTAAGTTAAAACATTTTTAAGGCTGGTTCTAAGGAGGATTATGATGAAGAAACTGCTAAGAAATAAGAGGAGCTGAGAACCAAAAATAAAGAGGAGCCCTCTAATTCTAGAGAAAATCCAAAATTTGTGTTTGTTATTAAAGGAAAGAAGAAAGGCAAAGAAGCAAGTGTCGAGGAAAGTGCTTAAGTTTGAGAAAAAATAAGTCCCTATCATAAGTGAGGCACGACCTCAATCAATAATGTAACAAGTGTCTCATCTAGTGCTTGAACAACCTATACAAGTAGAGACTACTCAATCAGAGGTTCTTTTGTCTAAAACTTCTCAAGCCACAATTTCATAAGTAACATTTTCAATAGTTCCTCCCATGAGTTCCACTATACAAATTGATCTTGTTCCTTCTCAAGTTGTTCTTTCACCTCCATCCTCACCTCCTAGTGCTACATTTTTTCAAGTCCCTTTGCAAGGTACACTGGATCAAGTTTTTGATTCATTGTAAAATCTACCTAGTCCTTCAAATTAATTAGGCTCATTAACTAATTTATATTTCAACCAACAAGATATGGACAAATTTATGTCTATAGCTTCCTCAAAGATAAAAACTCAGGTTCCTACCACTCTAGTGTCCAAAATGTCTATAAGAACTAAAGTGGTGGTTACTCTAACCTAAACTCCACCTATTGTTACTATAATCCCATTGGTGTCAAACCCATTACTAGATACCTCCATCACATTGCCTTACATTAAAGCACTCACTCAAGATTTGGAGTTGAATGCAAAGGATATTGATACATGCACTCAACTTTGCGAATTCAAACTAACGCTGTTAGTTGAGCAGAACGCCATTCTAAATAAGAAAATGTTCATTAAATACATGGAAGCTATGAAGAATAAAAGATAAGTTCTCAAGAATCTAACTAATTATCTCAAAGAATATGAAGATATGTGTGATAATAAGATGTTAGATCTTGCAGAGAAAATTGGAAAACTCCCCTATCACGTTAAAAATGATTCTTATGAAATTCTTCTTGTGGAGACTATTATTCAAGAATTTACATCTTTGCTCCAAACAAAGACTAAAATAGGTACTTTCACATTGGATTCCATCAACAAATTAATTGAATTTCAAATCATCTAGGATAAACTACAAAGAATCATGGACAAGAGCAAGGTTTACCAGTTAACTTAGAAGATTATATTACAAGGGTACTTGTCATCTCCAAGAGTACATCTAGCCCAGATAATGATGAAGTCCAAGATATCTTGAAGAGATATGAGGATTTTTTAGAGAAGAATAAAAAGGAAGAAATTCATATGTCTAAAGACACTTAGTCTACTTTTGTAATTTTCCATATATAGTTTTGTTCAAAGTAAATTACACGTAGGAAAAGTACACAATCCTAAGTCAAATAAGACTTTGTCAATGAATAAGTCAATGTATTTATGTTTTTCCTATTATTGTTCATAGCTCCTTTCTATAAATAGAAGGATGCTATTTTTAGAAAAGATCACCAATTGCTGTAGAGGGGAGATGCTACTGAATTGATAAATAATTTTGAAACTTTGTGTTCATATTGTAAATAAAAAATTCATTTAATATAAGAAAATCAAGTGATATTTCAAACTTTGTGTTGAAATATACTTATGGTGTATTGGGAATGTTATTTTGTCTTTTCCATTGGATTTTATTTTGCTTTGAGTGAATTATGGTGTGAAATTTCTACAAGGCAGAAGGTGCCAAAAAGCTGATTTTGGAGTCTTTGAGCTACTTGTTAGTTTCTGGGGTTGTGATCATAATTGAAGGTGAATTATTGAGGAGACTTTGGGATACCAATTATTATTCTTTGATAATTTTAATCTTTGTTGTAAATAAGGTGAAGTCTTTAGGCTGCACCTTATTCTATATTTTACGTTTACTCTACTGGTATTATTCTTGTTAATCTTTTTGCTAACAAATATGAATATCGGTTATATTTGGTTCATCAAGTGATCTTAGATTTTCAAAGTATATCACAAAGAATAGAAGGAAGTTTATGATTGAACATCAATTCTGAAAAAAGAGAATTGGATGATATGACTACACCCACTATGATATAATTATTGTAAATAAGTGTAAATAATTAAGTGTTGTGTTAGTTAATAATAAAAGGGAGCCTCCCATTTCATTGAGGATAGATTTTATCTCATCACACTATGGCTGAAATCACCATTTTACTACCATTATGTCAGTAACAAAATATTCATCCAACAATTTATTTATAACAATTGCTTTTATTTTTGTGTTGCTATGTTATTTAATAAAGCATCATCCCACATTACACTATTATGACATGTGATGAAATTTGTGTACAAATTATGTATACAATGATATTTTTCACTTATTGATGATTTCTCTTGTAGGACTCATTGACGCATCAATATCCCTAAGTACCCATCCTAGTGAGCACACTGATATTACAGTGAGTTAGTTCATGGTGATTTGTGAAATATTATTTTATGATTATATAGTATTTCATAACTCTTATGATGTCTTTTTGAAACCTTGAGATCTTGAATCCTTGAAATCTAGCTAAGTTTGAAATTTGATTAGATCCTTCAAATCTAAAAATATGCATTATAAGTCCTAGAGGTCTGAAACTAATTTGAAATAAAGTAAAAGTATATATAAAATATATAAATTAAATTGTAAGAAACTAAATGTCTATATATAAATTTAAATATTTTTATTACTATTTTATTAGGCAAGTTGATACCGTCAATTTTTTTGATAGGTGATTTTTAGGGATTTGATCTGTATTTTTAGGGTTCATAAATACCATTTTTAATAAGAAACACATTCAATATAATTTTCTCACACACAAAAATCCAAAATTAATAATAAGAAGATGAATTAGGGTTTAGTATCTTAAAATTTTGGAAGGATGATTTACATAAGGTCTTCAAGGTTTCAAGAAGAGAAGCAAAACCAAAAAGGGACATCTAGTCTTTGGATTCCATAACTAAGGATACTCAAATATTATTATTTACATCTTGAGATTAAGATAAAACATATCTCACAAAGTGCCACTTGAATCAGTGGGAGTTTGATGCCCTGATAAGTCAACCCAAGATAATTATCCTTATCCCCATACTCTTTATTTATTTCCTTTGATGGATGTGTGTGTGTGTGTGTGTGTTATATTGGTATATTGTTATCTTCCATGATTATGTAAATATATGCTTGTTAGTTTATTCTATCTATGCATGTTTTTTTATTTTTATTACACCTCTTGTTTACAATCCCTAGTTTAGATACCTCTTGGTTACAATTATTATTTTAGATACTAATTGGTTACTACCAAATGACATTTATCTCTCTATTTTTTCTATTTTATATAATTGGATATAGGTGAGTATCTGTTTGTCAGTTCATTACATATAATTTTTAATTATATCCTTTATATATTTATTAAAAAAAACTCACTTATATTATCGCCATATTTTGCAACACAACATCTTGTATGTATGTTGGATCTAGTATGGTCTTCTCCTTTTCCCATATTATATGGAATTTATATTTTTGATTATATTCTCCTTACATACCCATTTTATCTCTAAAAATTAAGAATATCAATCTAAAAATTAATTCAAGGTTATTGAAAATGGCCATGTGCTAAGGAGGCTGGAATAAATCTAAAAAAGGGGGCCTACACATACAATCTCTATTTAAATAAAGAGGGTAGATGATCTTATTGGATACGAGGTGTCATTAGACAATAAAGTAAGAATTATGATAATTAGGTCAAGAAACATGGTAAAGTAAAGTATAAAATAACATATATTTCCCAAGCACCCTCACTCTTAAATCTTGATTTCTCTAAAGACTTAATCTTGTACACCTTTGCTTTCATTGATAACATATCAGCTATGTTGATGTAGAAGAATAATAAAGTAATGGAGCAGCCAATTACCTTTTTTAGTTAAGGGATGGAAGGATATGAGGTGAGGTACACTATCACTAAGAAACACTTTATTTAATCATTGAGAAGCCTCAAGAATTTTAGTCCCATGCTCTCCAATAGCAAGATCCATCTCATGGTGTCTCATCCTAGAGTTAGGGATTTCCTCCTTAACAATAATTTAAGTGAGAAAAGAGCAGGTTGAATTACCAAGGTCATGGAATATGATGTATAAATCAAGGTCACCAAGTTGGTTAGGGGAAAGGGCTTGTGTGAGCACATGTTAAATGACCTCTAAAATGATAATGAAGCTATTTTGGTGACCCAAGATAACTCACAAATGGGTACACTTCCACTTCAAAAGAGCTAGCTCTAAGATATGACTCACTTCTTGGCAATAGGATAATGCCCCCAAGGTTTGGATAGAACCAAAATAAGGTGTTTCAAGCTTCAATATATACCTTATGCATTAGTTGATGGTGTTATTTTTTAGAAAGGACCTCAATGGGATACTCCTTAGATGCATATATGATGACTAAGTAACTAAACTCTTAGAGCAGTTCTATGATGGACCTACAGGAGGTCATTTTGCACCCAAAACCACCATAGAAAAGGTAATGAGAACTATTTATTACTATCCCAATATTTTCAAGGATGCTCATGCATGGGTTAGAAAATGTTAGAAGTGTGCCCTCATTGCAAGAAAGTAAAACCTACTCACCCTTCCACTCAATCCTATTTAAGTGGAACAACCCTTCATACAATGGAGTTTAGACTTCATAGGGATGATCAATCCACCATCAAGTCAAGGGAATAAATGGGTTCTCACTACAATTGACTATTTCACTAGGTGGGTGGAATCCATTACTTTTAAGGAGGCTAGTGAAAGTGTAGTCTTAGATTTCTATGGCAACCTTGTGACTAGATTTGGTGTCTCAACCACCATAATTTTTTATACTGGATTGGAATTCCTTGGTATGAAGACAAGTGAATGGGATCTCAAGCTGGGCATCTACCTCAGTACCTCTTCCAACTACTATCCTCAAAGAAATGGATTAGTGGAGTCTATAAACAAGAATTTGTTGAGGATCCATAGGAGGACCATAGAAGAGAATCAGATAACATGGCACACCAAGCTAAAGATAGCCTTGTGGGTTGATAGGGTGACTCCTAAAACTACCATTGGTAATTCTCCAAATGTTTTTGTGTATGGAAGGGAATCCAAATTTCCTATCTCCCTTGAGATTCCTACATTGGAATTAGCCCATCAACTTGAGCTAATAAAGGATGAGCCCATGAATGTGAGGATGGTAGAACTCATAGAGATGAAAGAAACTAGGAACCTTTCGATGAAAAATTTGGAATCACATCAATATTAGGTCAAGAATGATTTTGAAAAAAAGAGATACAATAAGGATATTTAATGAAGGGGACCTAGTCCTTAAATGGGATTTGAATAAGTCCAAACTAGGCAACCATACCAAGTTTGACAACTACTAGAGTGGTCCTTATTTGATCCATGGATGCAAAGAGCACAATTGTTTTTAGCTTGCCCAACTAGATGGAGAGGTAATACCCATCCTAATCAATAGCATTCAATTGAATCCTTGTTATTATAAATTCATTACATCCATTGTAACATATTGCACATAGTATAATATCCTTATTCTTTATTCTAAGTGCCTTGTGCACTTTGATTTTCTATTATATTATTCTCTTTTTCAAAGTGCCTTGGGCATTTTAGTGTGTTTTATTTCTTTTGATCCTTATTGCTTCAAGAGAGGTTTAGCTTAGTTATAAAGGCTAATGAATCCATATCTAATGGACTAGATAAGATAAATGGTCTAGGTTCTCAAATCATAACAAGCATGCTTCCCTATGAGTAGCCAAAGACGTTGGCCATTTTTGGCCCACATAAGAAGCTCTAGCATGATTTGATGAAGCACACAAAAAACACAAGCAGGTAGTTTTTTGAGGCCCTATCTCAAATGTGTGGATGAGTCAATAATAATTGGTCATATAGTTTTGTTCACTTTTGTGCCAAGATCATACGTGCCAAGTCTCAGGTCCTCCACTGAAGCACAAATGAAGCTATGCATGTGCAAAGTTGGCTCTTGAGTTGGTTTTCACTAAGTTTCCCATACTTAGCCAAAGGGTCCATTTTTGATGTCCAACTCAAGTCAGCACTGCAATGCTAATGATATGGAGACAAGATAATGAGGTTTCAAAGTATATATTGTAACTTATGTTCATCTATGTTTCCAATATATCAAGACCTAAAGAAATTATGACAAGGACATGCATATCTTACAATTTCAAAGTGAGTTGGTGGTGATGATGAGAGGCAATGATAGCATATTATTCTAATATCATACATCAAAGGGCCCATATCATACACATTCTGTAATGATGCTAATGTGGGGGAAATACAAACACAAGTAGGTAGTTTGTTGAGGCCCTATCTCACATGTGTGGATGAGTCAATAAGAATTGGTCATATGGTTTTGCTCAATTTTATGCCAAGATATTACGTGCCAAGTCTCAGGTCCTCCACTGAATCACAAATGAATTTATGCATGTTCAAATTTGGCTCTTCAGTTGGTTTTCACTAAGTTTCCCATACTTAGCCAAAATAGCTTGACCATCACCAGGATGTTACAATGGAATAGATATGGACTAGTCACTTGGGCATTTAATATTTTCACTTATAAATCTCCTAGGACTAGTAGATCAAATGGGTTTTACTTTTTTGACCTTAGGAACATCCCTTAAAAGTTTAAGGCCTCTATGTCTTTTTCTCTTCAAGTTATGAGCCTTTGAAAATAGACCTAAAATGAGAGACGTTCATGCTAACATCAAATTTAAGGGTGAAATGAGACAATCTTATTGAGTTTAAATTTGAGGGTCATGCAACCATCAATGATGGACATGCAAATGTCATTTGATGGGAGCGAGGATGTCAACTTTAAGACCATGAACTAGCTGTTGGTTTTCAAATAGTGGGTCCTAGTAGATCAACGGTCTACATTGCATCATACATTTTGATCTAAAAGTGAGTGGTGGTCAAAGAGTTAGTGAATCTCAAAGGTGAATATATGTATGACAAGTGTTAAGTATGAATTCAACTAGCAAGAGATCAACAATCCATGAGCCTTTGTACAAATTGAAATTGATGGAGTGAGTTGATTCAACTTGTCAATGAGTTGAGTCAGTTTTTGACAACTAATAAGATGAAAGATAAACCCAAGATTTTTTATGAAGGTTGGGAAACTATTTTAGACCATGAAACATAGGGTTTTGTAGGGTCTTCTGACACCATTGGATCTAGTTCAAATGTCATGGAACGACCTAGGTAATGCAATGAGATGCAAAGAATGTGTATGGATCACCATTAAGGTTAAAATATGGACTTATAGTTCATATTTTTTATTAGGAAAGCTTGTTGTTGAAGTAATGGTCCACCTTTTTAAAGGAGAATCCATGTATGTATATATATGTTTAGGTTCCTACAGAGAAAGGATGGGTCTTTTGGAACTATTATAATATTAAAAAATGTTATATATTTTATAGGTTTGTACTGATATAGAAACTATAGGAAAAGCAATAGCCTTAAATTGGTTTTCCACCTATAGATAGACTTATGATCCAAAGCATGAAGATAAATCAGAGATATAATTAATGCAAAAGATCTCAAATCTCCAACATGATAGTAGTCTTGACAAGCAACTACCTAAAAGGCATTGAGCCATGATTCGATAAAATCCATAAGCATGAAGTTTTGTCTTTGAGTAATATTTGGCATGAAAGATCAAAGAAAATGTTTAATGTTAGGAATTGTAGCTAGGATCATTCAATGCACACTTGAAACCTTTAGGGAGCTTTTTCACTCAACAAGCCATGGGTAGTGTTCTAATTGATCAAAAAGGTGGCAAGGGTTTCATTGGCAAAAGGTGGCAGCTCAAGATCATTTAATGACCTAGGACAAGTGTTATTTTTTTGATAATGTGTTGGTGCATCTTTTCTTTCAGTCTCTTTTCTTCATTATATCATGGTTTCATTCCCTTTGAGGGGGTTCTTAGATTTTGGATTTTTAGTATTTTCTTTTCTGAGACAAGGATACTCATCGAGACTCTTGGAAAAGTGTGATCATTTTATAAGGTTAAACCCTATCAAAATATTTTAAGAAATACATTTTGAAGTAATAGGATCAACTCTTTACTTGTATCTTATTTTTAATCAGTGTTTAACATGCTTGTGTATGGTGAATTTGTGAAGGATATTTTCCCTAGTTTATTGTCCTTCTGCTTCCCTTTTTAAAGGTGCCTTCAAGCTAACTTACAGTTTTATTTGGAACCTCTTCTATGAAATATTTATGCAATTACTTATATTTTGAGATTGAGTAAGCCATAGTTATTTTTTGTTGATCTAGGGTGTGTTCAAACTTATGTGAGTGCATATTCAACTTTGGTGCATCACCCTTTTATATTTATTAGGATCCCTTCTCATATTTTTAACCCTTTTCCCATGAAGCATTAGGCTTAGTATTAGTCTAAAGTTAGCATCAAAGAGGAATCTGACCTTTTCTAGAGGTTCAAGCCCAAAATAGGTTACCCAATGCGTGGGGTTGTCCTAATATTATAGCTTAGTTGGAGAGAATATCAAAAAACCTTTCTAAGGGTACAAATTAAGCCTATAATAGTACCATACTATAATTCCACCTAGACCACTCATCACATTCTCAAAGTAGGAGATTGTTGATGATGATACATATTTACATGCATTCCTTATATGAGAATACATAGATCATCATCCTATCCAGAGTGTTATGGTTGACAATGAGTCAAGTATTATCATGTGTACCATGAAACTTTTGCAACATTTGGGGTACTCAGAGAAGGATATATTCCCCATAGATACAGTCATTAGTGGTCATGTTTAGAGCTCCATCAGGAGATTTTGATTCCATTATAGGCTGGACCTACACATATATCCACTCATTTATTAGTGGTACTTAGTGCAGGTGTGTTTGATCTATTATTGGGTAGGCCATGGTTATAACATCTTAGATCCATCCCATCTATAGTGCATAAATTATTGAAGTATATATATGCAAATTAGGAGGTAAAATTTGAGGATCTCTTATATGAGTATCCTCTACCCATCACATAAGCAATTCCATCACAATCACTACTTACATTTCAAACATCATTACTAAATATTGCACAGCTATAAATTATAGATCAGAATATAATTCCTATACATAAACCATAGAATCTAGTAGAGATACCAATGCAAGTAAAGTTTACTAGTAGGGTATCAACACATACACATACTCTCTATGGAGACCATTATTAGAGAGACCCCCACATCAAATTTATGACATAGATTATAGATCATCTCCATCTAAGATCAGTATTACTAGGTTCTCAAGGTTCTCAGCACATGGAACCTACCTCACCTATAGCTTCTTCTACCAGATGGGTTCCTAATACCCCTGTAGTTCACAAGGCATCACAGTCAGTGCTATAGATTCATAGCTCCAATACACAAGTAAATATAGACATAAATTACTCCATACAACATATTATGGGATCATAGTTTCCCTTTAACATAGCATGCATAATCATAATTCCCTTATTTGACCCTGATCATAGTGATAGTGAGTCTCCCATGAGACTCATCAGTTAGTACGGTTCCTACCCTCTTGTACATAATTTCTCCTCTCTTATTCCTTGTACATATTTTATTTTCAATAATTTTTACATAGCTTATATCCATAAAATATAAAAATAATATAACATGTCAAAACACAAAAACATTCAAATATTATTAAAAAAACACAAAATTTACAAATTGTATGCATTATTATGTTTACAATTATTATATTTTATAGACACTACATATGTTATCTATCTTATTATAGTTAGTTTTACTATAATATATGCTTCACTTTTTCTTGTCGAGTGCTTGTAGATTAATTATAAAAATTAGTTCCACTACATTGATCTAGACTTGTTATCATCTACCCACTAGGGGCATAGACATTGATCCAGGTTTATTCATTTCATACATATTCCCATTTAAGGGCATCTCATTCATATTTTCTATTACTAGGTTTTATCCTTATATTCTTTAAATTCTAGTTTTAGCATTGTTATATCTTGATATTGATCATTGCTACTCATACTTAGATTTTTTGTCAATTATCACTAGTTTAGACTCAACATATGTACATCGTAGCATTTACACACTTTTTTACTACATTCATGCATGCTTTCATTTCTAGATTTCCTAGTTTAAACTTGATTATTTTTCCTATCCTTTTTATATTCAAGGACATTTGAATATATCATTACTCTTTAGCTCTATGTCACTTCTATTCATATATGCCTTGGACATGTGCCCATGTCCATTGTGTGTGATTTCCTGATTGTGTATGCATACATTTGAACATGTCCTTCTATGTTCTCTAATCTAATTTTCTTGTTGCTTATGTGGACATTTGAACATGTCCTCGTATGTCTTCTTTTCTCAGATTTCATGAAATGTACCCATGTCCCTTATATTGTGGCCCCTAAGCCTATTTTTATGTGTCTCATGTTTTTTCTATGTATACTTTATTGTGTGCATCATGGCCATGACACTTGTATTTTATTGTAACACATGCTAGTTTTTAACGCCATGAAGGACCTCATGCATCTACACTTCCTACTTAGGTATCATGATGGACATCATGTCCCATCCCTCTAGGTAGCTACTCATTTTTTTATACACATTTATTACATCTATCTTGACACCATTTCACAATGTTAGGTACAACATACATCTTACATTACATACTTATGCTTATATTCTCTTACATTCTGATGTTATGTTTGCACATTGTATTGGATTATCATGTAGTTATGATATATACTCCAGCTAACACATTTTGTAAGGCTATTTATTTTGCAGATTTTTTTTACATAGGTCAATAAATACCCTCAGAATAGGGGGAATTCATAAGGGTTTATCATATAGATCAGGCTCTTGCATTGCATTCATAGAACATTTTCAGGACACATGCTCAATTTTAGGAAATCAAACATAGGTAAGACATAGGAAAAAATAGGGACTCAAAATGTAGTTTAGAGACTCATATTTTAGACTAGACATATATTAGCATCCATATTGGGACACTAGAACCATATGACACTACTATTCAGTAGCCCTAATTTCAAGGTAGTTTAGATTAGCCAAAATAGTACACCAAGTATAATACAAATTTGCATAAATACAGCTACAAGTTTGATAATTATGCTCAGATTTACCTTATATTCACACTCGTATATCTTAGAATCATATCAATTTCTCAAATTGGTGGTATCATGTGTGACATGATCATTCCCATATTCAATTTAGATACTCAAATATAGTTATTATAACTCAATCCATAATCAATATACTTAGATATCAGATTGGTGACATGTGCACAACACATTATTTCCATATGCTTAGTTACATATATATTTATCAAACGAAATGGAAAAATCCATGTCATTCTCTATTTTATATACACTTAACATCATATTCTAGGTTGTCACTAGTTATATGCCTTACTCCATCTACAGTGGTTAGCATTCCTGAGTTGCCTAGAGCCACCTAATGTACTCGAGTGGTTGTAGAGCTGATATACATAGTTAGATATTTAAATCACTTTGCATAATTTAGTTTCATATGTATCTACTACACATGAGTTGTCAATAGTGGATTCATATCTTGCTTGAGTTCTTTAGTCACCCACGTGAGAGGGTTAGAATCACAATCTAATCCAAGTTATTCATAGGTCATGATCTACTAAGCAGAGGTGGGAAATGATGGAGTCAAAACTATATTGAGCTCTTGAGACACCCACGTATGAGGATTGAGAAAAATACCAACTCATTCTAAGGTATTCAATGATTTTATCACTATGTACACATACACACATAAGTCATCACAAGGTTCATGCATTGATTCACATGCCTAATGAGCTGTATTCATTCCTTTCCTATTTCCTATCTCTTTACTCAGCTTTACTCAGTTACTTCTTTATTCATCATAGTATTTTGCTTTTGATATCTCCTAAGGACTAATTTATTCACATTTCATTATAGGTCATGCTTTGGATCATGTTTCACATACATAGACCTAGATTCACATACTTAGACTCGACTACATAGGATTCACTTCCTAGGTAAGTCCAAGTATATTTTTTTCCTTTATACTAGCCATTTTGATTTGTTGCATTTATAGCATAAAAATGGGGCAAATGTAATCACCTAAAAGTGGTATTTGGATTTTAAGAGTGTTGATTGAGATAACCTATTCCTAGTTTATCCCTAGACCTATCCTAGAGCCTTTATCACTCTTTTACATCTATTATGTGAATCATATATGTCCCTAGTCAGCTCAAACATAGTCTGAGATCTTCATTCCTAGTCATGGCCCTTTGTTCCTAGTAGCCTACCAATTGGACATTAGTACCACATTAACGACACTAGAGCCACATAGTGCTAGTGCCCCCAACATGGCATTAGTGTCCTTTGTCCTAACTATCCTGAATAGATATATTTTCAAATGAGTAACCCTCCTAAGGTTGACCTAAGCACATTTTATTATCTACAAAAGCTATGAAACACTATAAATACAATATTCTTAGATATATATCTACTAGATGTAAATAGATGTAAAAATCCTATTCAAATAAGAAACAAGTTGATCAAAATCAAGATTATTAATCTTATTTTCCAATACTTATACATACTACCATTTATAACTGCCCTAAGTCCATATTTCAAAAATTACCAATCTCAAGCACACTTAAGGAATTCAATCCCACTATCATTCTAGCATCACTTGTAATTAAACTAGCTCTTAGGTGGGGATAACTACCTTGAGCTTGATCGCTCCTTAGAGTATTGGTATGTAGGAAAATCTCTTCACAATGAGGTGTTGAGGATATCTAGTCTATCCTGTTAATGAACACACATTTTTATCTTATGCCATACTTACAAGGAGGATTAGCATTTGTAACATAAATTAGTTGTTATAAACATAAAATAGAGTTTTAGAATTCATGTGTGCAGGAATAGAACCCAAAAACATAGGCATAGGTGCACCTAAAATTTAGAAACAATCCTGCATAAAAGACACTAGCACCATTTTCAGTACACTAGAACCACATTATGCTATTGTCCAAGTGTGGCACTACTATCTAGGGAGGAATCTAACTGAAGAATCCTATAAATGACACTCAAACCTATCCATAACCTATTTTTTAGCATTCAAATCTTTTATGACATGTATTTTCTAGATAATTCTCTATTTTCACATATTTATTACTATTTTTAGAAATTCAAATCAAGTCAAACTATGTAACAAATCAGTTGTTATTTATTACAAATTATTTCACTAATTTAGACAACTAATCCCTTCAATCTAACATAGGATTTACATAGATAAACCCTAAAAGGTTAAAATAAATATAAATAATTTACATAACTAAAAGTGATCTAAAAATAATAAATTGATAACAAGACATGTAAACCTCCCTCAACCTAAATTTATGTTGACTATGCAAACTAACTATGATTGGAAACTACCTAAAAATACTTATGAACTATGTTGTATCTAAAAACATGAATTCAGATTGTGTTAGGTGAAGGCTACCATAGGAGGACAAAAATGCACAACAATAATTTTTATTTACTTTGACTATGTCTTGGTTGAATATGTGACTACTTTTTTGATCTGGGTGTGTGCACCCATCTATGAGGGTTTACTAGCTTACGTGTGTGATAATTTAATGTGTAGAAGACATGAAAAATATAAACCCTAGATTCAAAAAAATAAACAAAATAGATCTAAAATTTCAAAGGAAGGAATAAGGTTAGTAAAATAGTTGATCTATCCTTAGAAAACCCACATAATATTTGTGTTTTATGCATGGCCCAAAGGGGCCTAAGGTCGATGTAATTCTCCCTCCTAGAGTGAGAGTGTAAATCTTGACTTTCATATATGAATGCAACTAGATAGAAATATTTATATACTTAAAAATTGGTGCCTCTGACTGAAAATAAAATATATTTAGACTTGTTTTATGACTATTAGAATTCTTCAAGATTGGAATTGAAAAAAAAATAGTGTTCTTTTTCTCAATGTGTAGTAAAATTTCCTAGTGATTATTAGATGTGTTTGAAGAGGCCTTGCTATACTTATATAAAATAATATTTTTAATATTTGAAATTGATAAAATCATGGGAGGGGTAAAATTAAATTTATTTGATTCAAGAAGTTACCATTGGGGCGTAGAGGGCAACGTCACACTATTAGACAAGGCCACAATATGGCCTTGTCTGCCTAATGTAGCTCTGTCTGACCTAGTGTGATCTTGTCCCTGAAGGATATATACTATTAGAATTGTTATCATGGGAATATATAATTAAAATAGGGATTCTTAAATTATATTATGAGTGGTTTTAAGACAATTTTTATAGTAATGAAAACTCTCGTAGATAATTTGATTTAATAGAATGGTGAATAGGTTAAGCAAAGTAAGGATGTCAATATTCAACATTATCGAGCACTTAATGATTAAATATAAATGTCTACATTTTCCTCTATTTTATTATAGTGATGCAATGAAGTGAAATTACTAGATTAAAGGAGATGTGAACATAATTGTATATACACATTTTATCTTTTGATGCAAATCTTGATTATGTAATATTCTTTAATGTAAAACCTATAACAATGCCACTAAATGTAGTTATTGTCCATATTTAAGAATTTAACATTTGAAAATTGAAATTTTAAATTTGAAAATACCACAAGGAAATTATACACCTAAAATAATATGCAACCTAATTTCTCTATAACTTTTTAAAATGGAGAAGTGTGTGCTTTCTTTTTTAGGTATTTTTATAAATGTTAAACCTATGGTGAATTGAGAGTGATCAAGTATCAATTTGAAAACCATTTAAATCTTTTTAGTTTTAAGTATTGTGGGTTCCAACTCTCATTTGACTATGTAGAGTAATATGTAAAATAATAGAAGGGTTAGAACTACCAATTGTCTCTCGCTACATTGAAATGTTAAAGTGTAATCATAGACATTAAGTGTCATTAGACTCTAGCTTGTCCCACTTTAAATGATACAAATCACACCATTGTATAAAAATCTATATTATTTTTTAAACTTTGTACCTTTGAAACTTTTTAACTTGATAAATTTGAAATTCCTATATAGAAACATGAAGATAAATGAATATCATGCCATGTGTATCTGTAATGTAGGAATGAATGCACATGTATGTCACATTCCCCCATGAATTAAATGTTATGAATCATTTTATAATTATAAAAAATGTATAATGCCATAAATCTAAAATTTTCTCATGAGGACTTGATTTCTCAAGACAAGCCCATAGTGATTCCTCCCTTTTGAGATGAGAGACATAGCCTGTAAGTCATTTATATCAAAATAAATCATATGTGAAAGATATAATCATGTATTATCATTTTAAATCATTTAAATTATATTGAGTCATAGTATTGAATATAGCATTGATTAAATTTGAAACATGTTTTAGATATATACAATATTAAATCACATAAGCATGATGTGCATCATATGTATCATAGCACAAAAATAGATATAAAATAGAAGTAATACATGAGATGAATCATGGCACCAAAGTAACAAGAAATGAAAAAAAAATTAATTTCATACAATGTCATGTAATTTTTCATATAATGTCACACATAAGGTCCAAAGACCATACACAAGGGACATGTGAATATCGCATAAACACACATGACTAAGGGCCACATTCAAATGGCATAATGATGCCATACAAGTAAGAACATGTATATATTGCACACACAATTCCAAGGGCCATACAAAATAATAAATTGAGTCTTATTTTATCATGTAGTAAAGTAAAAATCAAAGCATCGAGTAAATAGGATTGATCTACATCAAACATATGTATCAATATCATTTCTAGCAAATAGCATTTTCATGTAACACAATATAAATTATGAGTGATTATAAAAACATTTGTATCATATATAGCTCAACATGGTATAGATATTGTGGATAGGGGTAAGTTCATGGAGTTAGGGGACAATTCCATGGACATTTTTGGTAATGGAATTAAATTATTAAATAACGCAATCATGTTATTTAATTAACATGATCATGTTATTTAAATTATGGCTCGGTAATTATTGATCCATAACATGATCATGTTATTAAATAATGTGATCACATTATTTGAAATAATAATGTGATCACATTTATAATGCAATCCCATTATTATTGTTTCCAATAATGTGGTTGTATTAATAATGTAATCACATTACTTGTGTAACTAAAAAAAATAAAAACTGAAACCTAAATGCAATTTTTCTCATTTTGCATTCAAGTTTCCTTTGTTAACCTCATATTCCACAATCACATTTTGGGTGAGAGAGACTAAACCTTACCATAATTCATCCCAGGAAGCCACTAATCGATGATGCCACCATGTAGAATAGGTAAGTGCTAAAAATCTACACTAGTTAACCCTAAATTTTAGTAATTTTAAGTTATTTTCATTATTTAACCCTAATTTTTAGTAAATTTAAGTGGTAATTTGTTTGTTTGAATAGCCCATCTTGCTGACCCTCATTTTATTCTACCTAACCCTCCTAACCCTCCACATAAACCTCTTGTTCCTACTCTTAACCCTTCACCTAACCTTCCATAGAACCCACTTATTCCTTCTCCTATCCCTCCACCTAACCATTCTATAGTTCCTCAAAATCCCCCAAGCAGTTAGGAGAGTCTAGTTGACCACAATGTGGGAAATAAAATTTAAATTGAAGAGTTAATTGAGATAATGAGATATCCCACTTCCACCAACACCCACCGCACCTATCTAGCCAATTCCCTAGAGACATTATTAGATCAAAGTGACTCTATAATGATTCAAATTGATAGATGGGATTCACATTAGGATAGTTGTAGGGATTATTATGCTGACAACTTGTCATCACTTGAGGTTAAGAAAAAATGCATATCAAAATCCTCTATTCATACATTATTCATTAACCCAACCACTAATGCACTATTTTTAGTAACTACTAAACATTTCCTAATCCATCATTACCAACATAATTTAATCACAACCAATTATTGGAACTGATGGTAGATGGTGTTTGATTATCCACCATGTAACAACCATGAGGTCTCATTATATTTTTTAAAGAAACTCTACTGTGAGTTTGTCCTTAATGATATTCTAAATTATTTTGATTATAGTGAGTTTTAGGGTCAAGGGAAAGGCTCTGCATATGATAGACCAGGTGCACATTGTGTACCTAATCAACCTATAAGGATCGGTATCTAAAAGTTAATTAAGCTTGAGATCCCCTCTATAGTCTATTATGTCATGGAGATCAACACTCTTCATGTTCTTAGTTCACTCACTAATACACTCATTTAAAGACAATGATAAATAAAATGAAAATAAGCATGTGTTGCACTATAAAATGAATGCAACATACAAATTCATAAATCGACCATACATAAAAGAAATGGGGTATGGCTAATAAATCTTCCATTGAGTCAAATTATAGGCACATTAATCTCCCCTTGATCTTCATAACTTGGTGAGAGATGATTTTAGATGAATTTAATATTGATATAAGGAACCCTAAGTAGACCATAGTTGGGGACTTCAAGACATGGTACAACTCATTATCATAACTTCAATTATTGAATATTCAAGGCCTTTTTGTAACTTGTTCTTTGATTAAGTTTAGTAATCCTAATTCCTCCTCTTATTATCTAAGGGCATTTATGTTTAAAAACAAATAAGAATTTATTTATTGAGAAATGACTAAATCAAACTTATAAATAGGGGTACAAATCCATAAAATAAAAAAACTTAATTCTAGCTGACTTAATCGGTCCAACTGAAGAAGTAGAAATAAATATGACATTATGCACCTCACCAATGATGTCAATTATAAGTAATACAATAATAAGGTGGTTAGAGAAATGCCCATGAGGCATATGAAGACAAATATGATGTTATAAAGATGCTAGTATGAAGAACACTCACAACACATATTTCAAAAAGTGCTTGAAGCCAACCCATTATGATCCTGAATGTATCCAATTGCATACATTCAAATATATTAATTCACCAACAAGTCATAGAAAATAAAAATGTAACTGATGGTAATAAATTAGATAAATTAAAGTAAAAAAATAGGCCCATATATTCACCTTATATCAAATATTATTTTTAATCACCTTAATCAACACAATAAAATTTAGTGAAATTTATGTGAAAATACCCTATTCAGATGAAAATGTAATGGTTACCTATGAAATTATTATTATGCATTATGTTCCACTTGATATTTTAAAGTGTAATAACTCACTGAAGTTCACTTTAGAAGTTTATGAAAATTTAAAGGAAGTAATTTTATATACATAGCCAATGTTCCTTGATAAATTTCTTGTAACTTTAGGTTTAGTTGATCAAACCTAACCTCCTATAAAATGATGTTTGGGTTCAATATTGGTTTATTTTATCTTCATAAGAATATGAAACCTCACATTCTTGTGTACTTTTATTGGGATGTGCACCAATGGGAGCCAACTTATAATTGTTATGGACTAGGCATGAGGAGTGGTGCCCCCCATTTAGAGATACAATGAAAGTATTTAGTACTAGATGAAGTCGCGCGCGTGCGCGTGCACACGTTTGTGTATTAAAATTAACAAAGATCAAATTTCTATTATTCCACTATTAAGTTATTTAATTTTTTATAACATTTTTTTTTATGTATGTCTATAGATTATGTTCATCACTCACGTTGATGTAATGTTTAAAATTAAAAAAAAGTTGGATGTAAACACTCAAATATAATCATTAAGTTATTGCCAATGTTTAATATTGCCATCCTTACCTTGCTTGGCCTATTTTCCATTCTATTAACTTACAATCTCTATGAGAGGTTTCATTACTCTACAAACTATATTGCAGCCACTAAAAATATATTTTAGGTATCCCTATTTTACATGTACACTCTTGTTAGACTAACTTCAATAGTCTTTGTCCTTCTAGGATAGGACCACATTGGTCAGACAAGGCTACACTGTGGCCTTATCCACTAGTGAAAACTTATCCACTAGTGCAACCTTATCCCACGTGCCCCAAAAATAACTTTTTAAATTTGATATATTGCATTTTAACCCTCTCATGCTTTTAGCAAGGTTGGTTACCATAAATATTCAAAATATTCCTCTATATAAGAACATCAAGTCCTTTCCAAACACATCTAACAATTACTTGAAAATCATATTTCACATTGAGCAAAAGAGCATTATTTATTCCAATTCTAATTCTGAAGCATTCTAACAATCATAGGTCAAGTTTGAATATCTTTTATTGTAAGTTAAAGGCCATCATTTTCAAGAATTTAAAACAATCTATCTAGTTGTATTCACATATCAAATACAATATTTATACACTCAATCTAAGAGGGAGAAATAAATTGGTTTGAATCCCTTTTGGGTTATATAGGTAGCACTAAGATTATGTGGGGTTTTATGAGGATATCTTAGCTATTATGCTAACCATATTATACCCTTTGGCATTTTTTGGCTATTGTGTTTATTATGAAAGAGCTAGGGTTTGTATTTTTTGGGTATTTTATGAATAAAATTGACACACACATAATAAAAAAGTAAACCCTCATAGATAGATGTACACACCCATGTCAAAAAATCACTTGCATAGTCAACCATGATATGGCCACTATCAATAAAAAAATGCCATAATACATCTTTTTCCTCCTAACATGACCTTGTCCCTACATAGTTTGAATTCCTATTTTTGGATGTAACACAAATCACATGCCTTTTTACGTAGTTTCCATTGATATCCAATTTTCACAATCAAAATAAAATTAATTTAAGTGAGGTTTACATGTTTTATTATCAATTTATAATTTTTAGCTTACTTTCAGTTCTGTATTTTACATTTAGATTTGTATATTTATGTAGATCTAAATCAATTTTCAATAGTTTATTTGTTCTTAGTATTTAATTTCTAAATAAAAAATAACACATTAAACATTTTGGCAAACCCTTTTATTTAGAACACTACTTGTTTCCTTGATTTTTGTCTTAGGATTTCATTCAATTTTCAATAAATTCCTAACATTAAAAGACAACAATGTTCAACCTTAGATATAAATATGAAACCATAAGTCAATATTTTTTGAGCTTTGAGTGATATGAATTGAAGAAATTTTTTAGTCACCTCAGATAGACATCTAACACAAGCTCTTTCTTTCAACCTTGGGTTGAAATTTGTTTATCTCTATACACACAATTATTTTTAATTTATTTTCTATTTTCTTATGCTTGTTTTTAGAAATTTATTTTGATAGTTTTAAAAATACTTAGTGACTATCATTATGGGATACACAATGATCTATTTTATCGACACTGTGGCATGAGGGGTACTGCCCCAATACTTAGCCATTATATAACACTAAACATAGAGTTTAGTTTCCATATATCTCATAATATATAATAAATGTTTATGATCTCTTGTTTATACCATAATAAGCCTCTTTTAGGTATTATTAAAATTATGGTACACCTAAGAGGAACATATCACCTAGGGAAGTTTCTCTCACAGTACCCTAAGAAACTAGGTTAATGGGTTACAAACATAATTTTGCCTTTGTAGTTAGTGCTCTAAAACATTGGGATGACACTAATCAATGAATAAAAAGTATATTTTAGAGCCCACACAATCATCAAAAACCTTGCCTATATCACCTTTATACCTTGATTTTTTCATATATTATATTCATAGTCATTATATTTGTTGATTCATATTGTATTGTATGCCTTTGAGGTATAGTGGTAGATTTATTGGTATTCTTTTTTCATATATGTATCTTCATTTGGTCTATTTTTTAATGGGAAATCATGATGTTTTTACTCAAAATAATAATGCTACTATTCAAATTCCTTGGTCTCCTACAAATGAAATTCACACAAAAACTGATAATGAAAGTAATGAAGAGGATTATGATCTACATAATGAAAATGAATCCCATATTGATCCACAAGATATTACTGCAGTAGATAAAAATCAAGTCCAAGAATTATTCAAATCTCATCAATGTCTTCAAGAGAAACCCTATGAGGTGAATTATTAGTTTACTTATAGCATCAAAAATATAACATCAAGCTAAATTAGCTACATCTCTACCATAATAGTTGCCTTTTCATGTCAAATCTCCTAGTTAAAAATGTTACTACTACTACTATTACATCCATTCCTATTTATACACCTTTAATTAACTCTATAACACCATCTCTTGGTTTGGGACCATCATTTGGTTTCCAAAATGTATCTATGCCTATGACTACCCATATTAATTATAATCCTCCAATTACCTCTACAAATGGTACTCTTGAGCTCATAGTTCTTTCCTTAAAAGCTAAACTATTTCAAATTAAGCAAATAATTTATCACGTTAGTCTCTCCTTGGATTCATGTTCTTTGTTACATAACCCTTAGAATTTAAAATTTCATCTTATCCATTACCAGTTGGCTTTTTGTCTCCTAAGATTCCTATATATAAAGGCAAAGGTGATCCTAAACAACATTTACATGCATTCCGTGCAACTTGTCTAGAATATGCAAATAATGATAAATAAGTAAAGGATTTCAATCCTTTAGAAAATCATTTTTTAACACAATTTTCTATCAACATTGGTGAAAATATTTCATATGCTTCAATTATAAAGCTCAAACAAAGGTCTAATGAAATGATCAGTGATAATGTTCTAAGATACAAGACTATATTAACAAAAATGACAAATCAAATGAATGATAATGAGATCCAAGATATCTTCACTCAAATTTTTCTATCTCCACTTTAAGAGTCAATTATGTTTGATAAATTAAAATATTTTAATGAGTTATGCCATACAATTAAATAATGTGAGGTTAAATAGCTTACTTTAAATAATATTAAGTATACTTTAAATGATACTTATACTTCAAATGTCAAATTCCAAAGCAAGCCAAATTATAAGAACAAACCAAATGGAAGCAAGAACGAAACTAAGGCTAAAGTTAATGCTATCTCACAACCAACACAAAAGTTTCAATTAAAAGCTCCACCATGGAGGTGATTATCAAGGTTACCATCACCGCTACATGTATTGTTATAAAATCTACTTAAATGCAATCTCATCATTCTTCCTCCATCAGTGGAAGGAGACATGTTTAGACCATAATCTATTTTTTTTTTATGGAAATGCATATTGTCAACCAAATATGTATTGGGCATTATAAAAGCAAATGTTTGAATCTTAAAAACAATATTAAAGATCACATTGACGAGAATATCATTCACATTGGCACACCTACTAAAGAGTTTAAGATATAAAAAAATGATAATTTAAAGGTCAAAATATACAAATATCCTTCTCCAAATCATGACGTAAATAACAAGGACAATTGTGAAGTACATTATGCATATAATTCTCATCCTCCTCCTTATACATATAAGCATCCACTTGATATCATCAATGGTATAGTTCAAACAAACAAACATCACATTCTATGATTAAATTTGATGATAATAAACTTAGTGATGATGATTTAAATAGACATGCACTATTTATTCAAGAATATATTGAAAATAAAATCCATACATGGTGTTATGATAGATAATGGATCAATAAAAAAGATATGTGCCATAACACTCTGATATTCTCTTGGTTGTATAAAGCAATATTTATAGGATACTTATAGAGTTGTCAAAATTTTTTATGGTCATACACAAGATACTCTTGAGAATATAATGTTACCTTTACAAGTAGGATTCTCATAGTTCCCACTCCATTTTTAGTTATACCAAGAATGTGGGTATTTGATATGCTATTAGTTATCCCTTGGATAAAATAGATTAGAGAAGTAACTTATATAGAGCATAGATGTCTCAAATATATTCATGTTAATCAAATGGTCAAAATATCCAGGAATACAATATGAATATCCTTTGGAACCAATGATATTTAATCTTACTAAAAACCATTTGATTGGTACACACATTGAGAAACATGCAAATGGAATTATCTCCAAAACTATTTAAGATCATGACCTACATATTCCAAAGCACATTATGGAATCAACTTCTCTATCTGTTAATGAGCACAAGCTATTATAAAATTAGTTTCTCCATCTATCTGTGAGCATGACATAATTACACATGAAAAAAATAGTTAAAAGAGCATGGTATATTATCCTAGGTAAAAAGTGTCACATAAAAAGAGGATATAGATTTACATGGGCATAGAGCAGTGATTCAAAGGGATATATTATAACATATGATTCTTATTTAGATTTAACCTCATACATCCTCATATATTATAACATATGGTTGGACATAACCTCATACATCCTCCCAATATAATAATTGGTTTGAGTCTCTTGATTAGTCATCCACATAATTTACCTTGTACAAAGTTTTATTTTATTTTACTTCATTTATATTTCTTATATCCCTTATCCAAACATTAATTTATCTATTAGATTTATGATTCACTTTGGTCACTTATATCGCTCTTGATATTCAAACTGATTCAAACAATCTAAAACAACTATCTGACAATGCTTTCAATGCACCTTCTCTATGGTACTCCACTTGATTACTATTGCACACTTATCATGCTAGGGATTTCACTATACTTACATGATCATATCTATCTACTCATGCATTCTACATGAACACACATATATTATTGATCATTGGGGACTTGAAAATCCTTATCTATATTGATATAAATGTTTTGCACATACATTGGGGGAATATTGCTTGCCTTCCTTCTTACCATAATTTAATTTAACACCTTGTTGAGAATTGTTCAAATCCATCCCACTTCCTCTATTTTATAAGACTTGATTCTTATCACTTTTCAAAAAATTTAAATTAAAACATTTCAAAAATTCTAAAAAAATGCATATATATCAAAAATTCAAAAACAAACAAAATATTTTCAAAAATTCAAAATCAGGACCTCAAAATAACTTTCAAATGTTTCTAGCTTACTTGTTTATGTATGTTATTTATTCTATGTTAGGTAGATAACATATTTTAATTTTAAATACATAATGATTTTTGAAAGGTATTTGAGTGTGATACAAGACATATAATTACATGATTATTTGATGTTAGGATTCCATTATTACCTAATAACCTTAATAAGTTGGGGGGCATCTTTTAATTCTCCAAGAACACTTTAACAAGTTGTATCTATGGGTAAGTGCATAAAGTTGGGGGATACAAAGTGGCCTACCCATGGACATGATTTTCCTAAAATTTCCTAAATATGAACTTTTATAGATAATTTGAGATATCTACACTCCAAATTTGAAGATGCTGTATGAACATGAAATGTATGATTTTGAGTATAGTTTCTTAAACACTATTTTTAAAAAAAAATGTTTGAGTATAACAAGGTTAAACATCTAAAATTTGAATAGAAATTCTTATTTTTTCTTAATAAAATAGAGTAGATAGATGACAATATGGCACACCATTTTTTGAGTAGTGTTTAATATTATTTGAAACCCTTTGGGGAAAATTTAGATAAGATCTTATAGTTTGTGACCTATATATTTTTATATTTTTTCAATGAATACTTTTTTTAATGAATTTTGCAAGTAAATAGATCCTAAAAACTAACAAAAAAAGGATAACAGTGTGTATGGCATGCCTAACTACCTTAAAAGAAAATGAAAATAAGTTTTTTTCGAATGTCTGTATAATTAGGCCTATTTTGTGACCATATAACTTGTTTTTCACTTTGATTTACCAAAGACAAATTACATGAACATGTATAGGCATGCATGTTTACAACATGTAGTGGCTTAAAAAAGGTATAGTTAGAAATCAACATAGTTTGAAACCTTAAATTCGTTTAAAAATTATAAGAATCATTTTTGGAAAGAGGAGAGCATGCTTGTCATGATGGTATTAAGTTTTTGAATTTTCACATTGAAATTCATAGTGTATTTGGTAATCAAATTTGAATTTTGTTGTTTTTTTATCATAACTCTCATACTCAATTGTAGATTGATAGGTTCAAGCCTTTGGTTTGGGAATCTAAGCCATTCCAAAGCCAAAAAACATAGGATTTGAATTCAAATTCAAATAAAATGATCATATTAATAATGTAATCATGATATTAACACAATCACATTATTAACCACATTAGTAACGTGATCGTATTACTTAATAACATGGTCACATTATATATTCATAACAACCAAAAACCCAAATTTGATCTTGACCTCAAATTTTATATATGATCTTATACGTTCTTGATCTCCCTAATAGTGTTATTATTTCATGTGATAAGAGAAAGGTCCCTAACCTTAGATAGTGAATTAAGGTGTCATGGTATCAAATTAGACTTCAAAAAATTTATAGGCATTTTAATATGTTGACTTGACTATTTATAATTACTTGGTTTTAAGGTGTAACTCATTATACATTTTATGATATAACTCATTGTATCATGAGATGTCATAAAACACATTTTTTAAACCTATGGCTAAAACTTAGCCTTTGGAGTACCAATCTAGCTCTACATTTGAAGTAAATTGGGGATATTTTGAGCCCCTTCAATCTAATTGCATGAATTTAAAATATGATTTGGGGGTTAATTAGCTCCAATTTAATTAGCTTTAGTGAAGCAAAGAAACATAATTTATTTATATGCAAGTTCTAAAATTATAGAATGTGGTTTTTAGCTCAATAAACTTGAAGTCATCAGCTAATGAATATGAATGTTGATTAGTTCAATTATGGAGGTAATTAGGGTCAAAATGAGCCATATAAATGTATTTTAAATTGTATGTTCAATGTGATTTAGAGTGAAATTAACCCTAATTTCATGTCATATATAATTAACCAAAGAGTTGATTCATTTAATCAATGAGGCATTTGAGGCCAATTTGAACCCCTTCAAGAGTAAGATATTATTTGGGGCAAAATTAAAAGTTTGATTCTTTCATGAATTGATCCAATTAGTCAATTTGTGTAATTAGGGGCATGATTTAGAAAAAATTGAGCCCCTAAACCAAATTTATGGATCAATCAATTGTATAACATGTATGAAACATGTACATGGCTTAACTAACCCTTTTTTATCAGAAATATAAACATGAAGGTAATTGTCATAAATAGGTGAACAAGAAACTCAAATGTTCTTCAATTAACTTAGTGATTAGACCCTATATCCAATATATTAAACCCTAAACCCTGTACCATTTAACTTTAACCCTAATCCATAATCCCTAGATGCCAAAACCTTTAAATTGTAGACCCTAAACCCTAAACTAATAAATTTATCCCTAATTAACATCCTTTATATATAATAATAATTAGGTTCATAGGGATGAACTTGGTCTAAATGACATCACTCATTAAACCATAATTGACTTTATTGGCTCAATCTATGATGATGTGGGGACTAATTGAGCTTAAAATAACATTATTTAATCATAGATATAGGTTTAAGGAGATCAAAATTTCCATAACTACCTTCATTATTTACCTTATATACCCTAAAACCTATACCCTAAGCCCTAATCCTTAAAGTTATTGATCCCTAAACTCTAAACCATAAATATAAACTCTTTAAACTCTAAACCAATCATTTTATCCCAAATTAAAATCATTTATACTATGAATTATCTTTATGATTGACCCTATGTACCCTAAACCTAAGCCCTATATCATAAACCCTAAACACTATACCCTAAATTGTAAACCATAAACTTTCTCTATTTACCAATCAATTTAGTCCAAATTAATATCCTTTGTAGTAAAAATTAGGTTCACATGGAATAGAGTGATTAGACCTTATATACACCCTTAAACCTAAACTCTACATGTCATAATAGTTAATCTCTAAACCCTAAAACATAAATTGTAATCCCTAATCCCTAATCCCTAATCCCTATGCACTAATGCCTTAATCCCTAATCTATATTAAGTATAACACAATTGAGTTATTCTTAATATAAATAAAACTCAATTTTTAATGTCTACATTTAACCCCAATCAAGTATTAAGAATAATGCAATCATGTTATTATTAATATACATAAAACTTGCTTTTCAATGTGTATGTTAAAGCATAACCTAGTATCAATAATAATGCGATCACATTATTGAATAACGTGATCATGTTATTTAATAATGTGATTGCATTATATAGCGTGATTTAATTATTATTATAGATTAAACTCACTTTTCAACATTTATTTTTAACCCAAATTGGGAATTTTATCCCCACAAACATTCTCTACATACTTCTATGAGACATGCATTACTTGTGTACTTTTGACTCCACCTTTGAGAAGCTATCAATTATCCTTGATGGATGATGGATAATGTTTGAGGACAAGGAATATGTTGAAGAATAAAAACCAGATGAATTATAATATTTTAGAGAGAAAAACAAAATATGAATGCAAAACTTTATGTTAGATAAGGTACAAACCCTATCTTGATTAACTAAATGCCATAGATAATGAGCCAATTGACAATAATGAATTAAACAATGATTAAATTAACCATATTGAATTGAATATAATGAAATTGACCATAATGAAATGAATAATAATGAAATTTATAATAATGAATTAGATAATGTTGGAAGTTTACATTCCAAGTTCCAAGTTTTTGATTTTGTTGATGATGAGTCTATGTATAATGCTTCACCCCCCATGAATAAAGAAAATTTGATGGAAACAAATAATGATGAAATTAATCATAAATAAAATTTTATGGAAACATATAATGATGAAATAAACAATGAATAAAATGTCATCCCACCTCTAAACAATGAAAGTAATAAGATTTTGAAACACCCTCTCAACAAATTCCATCATTAACAACACCTCCAATAATTGTGTGTAAAAAAGACAAGTACTTAATAGAAGTCGATGTAAGTATTTTTAAAACCAATACATAAAAAAATATTTGATCACCATTCAAGAATACTGGTTCAATAAATTTGGGACACTTTTTTTCATAATTTGGATTATGATAGTCAAAGATGTCAATTATTTGTTTCATTGATAAAATTGATTAAGATAAGACTTATAATGTACATGTTAAGACCAAGAATATCTAATATGGATAATGAAAAAAATGAAATTGTTGAAAATCTACATGATGCATATCATACTATAGGCCCAAAATCATGCACCCAAGATTATAATGTTACTCAACATATACTTATAACTTGTGCAGTAAGTGACCAAATAGAGAAAATATGAATGGTTTTAAAAACAAGCTGAATACTTAATATAAACAAAAAAACATCAATGAAAGCAATTGAAAGACATGAACGACTTAATGAACTTAATACCAATGATCTTTAGGAATTATCTAGTAGACTTACATGAATGGAAAAGGCTATAACTGATACTATCAAAGAGTTACTTGCTCAATTTTGGAAAGATAATACAAGAGTTTCACCCAATGCAAGAGATGTAGTGAAAAAAAGAGTTGGTTCTCGTAATTGTGAACTACATCCAAAACAGTTATTGGATATGAATCAAATAAAATTATACTCTAAATTTTTATAACATCCAAAAATTTCTATTTGTCAAAGATATTTTGAGATGGCCAAACCTTTTTATGTAAAAATAAGTCACACATGCACCACTTGTTGTTGTAGGCAACATGTTGAATTTTCAATGTACTATGATGTTTTTCACCATATTCATTGTACTTTTCATAATAAAAACCTTTTTCAAAAGTGTGGCATTGAATTACCCCATAAATCAACCAGGGAATTTATTCCAACTATCTTTTGTAAAAGACTGGATGGATAATTATTTTATAACAAATCATGTCTAAATGGAAATTGCAGCAATTGTGGTAGATTGCCAAAATTAAAAAAATGTATCCATGATGAGATCATAAGTGCAATTAGACAAGAATTAATTGGTTTAAGCAAATATAAATTAGTGACTTATCAAGTAAAATATTGTAAATAATCTATAAGGTGTGAGATTTTTATAAAAAAGATACCTATTTCTAAATTTTTGGTCAAATTTAGGGAGAAAATTATTTTTGAGTATGTAAGACACACACATAGGGATAGATGATTGGATGAACATTTAAAGATAAGGAATGATACATTACCACTTGGTTTGATTATTTCAGTATTTGAATTTGTTAAAAATTAAACATTCAAAACCCAAATAGAAGTTCAATCATAGTATTAAAACTCATCACAAGTTGACATATTTGTGCATATAACATTCATGCATGCATTTGATAGCATAGAGCAACAATAGGAAATATTAAGCGAGTACCATTTCTATATTAGTAATGACTGCTCACATTGTTTAGAGTATGTACAAGGTTATTTTTAGAAGTTATATAAATAGTTGAGTCAGAGGAATATTATTTTCAATAAACATTACATTTGGTCAGGCAATTACATATCACAATTCAAAAATGCATGGATGTTTTATTGGTTGAATAGGATGCACATTACCATTGGTGTAGAACACACTTGGAGTTTCACCAAGGTTAGCCATGGAAAAGGGGAGCATGATTGTGCTGGAACATGTGTAAAAATATCTATTGAAAGGGAGGAGTTTAAATTTGAAGGTGTTCAATTGACAAATGTAAAAACCGTGGTTGAATGGTGTAAAGAGAACATGTGTCATAGTGCTCAAATAAATTCTACTATTTATAGATATTTCTAGTTAATGGAGGAAGAACACTTGGTAAAGTAGAGGATTGTATGAATATAATATGTTCAAGTTATCTCCACTCATTTCATAGCTCAAATGCAAATTCTTGAACTGTTCATATGAGACACTTGGCATGTTTCTGTTCTGCATGCATGGACTATGATTGGAATGAGTGTGAGTCACAAGAGTGGGTGGATGATTGGAGTTCCAAACCTCTAATTCAAATCAATACATATCAAGTTATAACAACATTTTAACTTATAAAATATGATATCATCAAATGAATTTGACCATGTATCTGATCTAGTATAGCCAATTAGACAATTTTTCATTATGTACAATTTATTCTCATTATATATCTTCATATTGTCACTAAAAATAATTTTTTGTGATACAAGGCACATTTTTTTAGTTATTTCAAATGAGGATAATGAAGAGGCAACTGATTGCTACTTGTGTTGGTGTGTAGAGAGAGAAAAAATTGACTTCCTTAGTTATGGATGGAGAAAACATTGATTATCCTACTGGATTAGTGGTAGTCACTAGAACTTGGTTTTGATGATATCCTATAAAATAATTAGATCAATGGTTATTTTAAGAGTTTGAAATTCAAAATAAGATACTAAACTATTCAAATTTAATTTTTGTAATAAATATTCAATTATAAAAATATCATGGAAGGCCAATAAATAAGAAACTATGGATAGTTCAAGAGTCAGATCATGAAGATATTCTTGATATTATCAAGGTTAGAGCAGATCCTAGTGGTTTGTTGGATTGAAATATGTAGGTATATTGAATTTTCAAATTTAGATGTAATCAATTTTAGCAAATGTTTTTAATTTTTTAGGTAGTACATATGAATTTCATTTTTAATTACTTACTAAATTTTTTTTGTAGGTTAGTAGTACCAGATAAGCTTCCACCTTCACATGGTTGGAACTGTCATTAGAGAATTATATATTATTGAGTCTAAGAGAATCTTAGGTTGGATGCGATTTAAGTGATATATTCTCAAGTGGATATCTTTTAGGTATAAATGGAAATTGGAGCTCAAGAAGTTGCTTGTTTAATGCTAAAAAGTTACATTTTTGGACCCCTCATTACAACTTGTCCAATGGACTGCTATCGAAGGTTCCACCTGAATTCCTTGGGGTGAAATTAGAGGGATTAAAGAGGTAGGGGAAGGATCTGATAGTTCATGTAAATTACTTATAGGTTTTATTTTACATGTGTTTAAACTTAGGATAAAAAATTGCATTTTTCTTTTATTGGGAAGGGCATTCTTGAAGCCGAAATGGGTGGTGGGTTTGTCGATCAGGATTGATGAGAGGATAAGAACTTGGTCATAGACATTATATAACCATATATGTTTTGGTAATGTTAGTTTTTAGTAATGAATTATTGAAACCATAATTGTGCAACCATAACTTAAACTTTGACAATATTTGTTGTCAGTGTTTCCACACTCTGGAATGGTAGTGAAAATGCACTTCCAAGTGGATCTAAAAATTATGGTGGTGTGATAACATATATATATATATATATATATATATATATATATATATATATATATATATATATATATATATATATATATATATATATATGTGATTCAAGTGATATATTATTATGTGGAGGTCTTAGAGGCATAAATGGCAGTTGGAGCTCAAGAAGTTGTTTGTTCAATGCTAAAAACTTACATTTTTGGACCTATCACTACAACTTGTTAAATAGATTGCTATCAAAGGTTCCACCTGAGTGATATATAGTGAGATTATAGGGATTAAATAGGTATGTGAGGGATTTTATGGTTCACATAAATTAATTATAGCTTTTTTTTATGTGTGTTTGAACTTATGTTAAAAAATTGCACTTTTTTAATTGGAAAGGGCATTCTTAAGGCTGAAATGGGTGGTGGGTTTGTCGATCAGGCTTGATGGGAGGCCAAAAACTTAATAATATATGTTATTACCCATGGATGTGTTTTAAGTGTTATTTTTCAATTAGAAAGCATTGAAACCATTGTTCTATGACCATAACTTAAACTTTGACAATATTTGTTGTCAGTGTTTCCGCTCTCCAGAATGGTAGTGAAAATGCACTTTCAAGAGGATTTAAACATCATGGTAGTATGATAACATGTAATTTACCTATATATACATGATAAAAGTGATATATTCTTTGGTGGAGGCCTCAAGGGTAGAAATGGTAGTTGGAGCTATAAAAGTTGCTTGTTTAATACCAAAAAATTGCATTTTTGGACCTATCACTGCAACTTGTCCAATGGATTGATCTTGAAGGTTCCACCTGAGTGATATAAGGTGTGATTAGAGGGATTAAATAGGTATGATAAGGATCTAATTTTTAATTTAAATAACTTATGGGTTTCATTTTATGCATGTTTGAATTTAGACTTAAAAATTGCATTTTTTTATATTGGGAAGGGCGTTCTTGAGGCCATAATCAGTGGTATGTTTGTCAATTAGGCCTGATGGAAGGATAAGAACATGGTAATATATTTATCCTCCTTTTTTGATGTGTTTTTAGTGTCAATTTTTAGTTATGAAGCATTGGAACTGTTGTTCCCAAAATCAGCGACGCTCATTTTTGGAACAACCCCTACGAAACTTGTCCGTTTCATAGTTTTCTCTCTAAGTTTATTTTTTGAGGCAAGTTTTTCTTATTCTTGCATTTGATCAAATGTCATCATATAAATTTCATGATGTTATCTTATTGCATTTTCCCAAAAATGCAAAAATTGTGACAATCTCGATGTGGTTAGAGGGCAAAGTTTTCATTTTTCCAGAGTTAGTGTTTGTGTTTTCTAAGTGTTTCCATGCAAGGGTGGCATTTTTTGCCACCATTTCATCTGCTTTGTTTTCTCCATGTAAAGGTAGCATTTTTCACCACCCTTAAATACATCATGTAAGAGCAACAAAAAATTCCACCTTTCCATCTTTCCTTTCCCTTCCATGCAGGAGCGACAAAATTTGCCACCCCTGCATATCTTTTTATAACTCCCGTGCAGGAGCGACAAATTTTGCCACCCCTACACTACCTTGATTTTTGCATGCAGCATTTATGGCCATGTGTGTCGATTGGTTAGGGGTAATTTTTTCTCCATTTAATCTCTTTTTGCTACATTTTGAGCTATTTCTTCCATTCCTCCTATTCTCTGCCTCTGGATGATCAAGCAAATAGGAGATAACACATTTTTGCAAGATTCAAGCCTCGTCTTACATTGTTTTTCAAGTAGGTATTTGTTTTTGATTTTAGTTTTGTTTTTATTTCATTTTTATTGTTCTCTCTCTCTCCTTGTTTATTTTTCTTTTGTTTTCCTCTTTTTCCCATTGAACAAGGCATTTCTCCCCCTCTGCCGCACCTCGACCCTCCTCTTCCATCCCCGTTTGACTTTTTCCACCTATGTTAGGGTGGTGATCTCTGCCACCCTCACATCTCCCATATCCTTGTGTGTAAGGGTGGTAATTTTTTCCACCCTAACACAAGTCCCTCAACCTCCAGAGTCATGTACTGATGGCAAAATTTGCCGCCGATACAGTCCAACCAGGTCTCGATGCAAGGGTGGCATTTTTTGTCGCCAGTACACCAGAATTGCTTACCACATGCGAGGGCAGCAATTTTTGCCACCCTTACATGCTAAACTCCCTCAAATATGCATCAGCAGTGTTTTTTACCGCTGATGAATCCCATTTCTTCCCTACGTGCATAGGCAGCAATTTTTGCCGCCTATGCACACAGAACCCTTTTCACATGTAAGGGCGGCAAATTTTTCCTCCCCTACATTCCTTCTCCCCATTTTGCTCTAACTCTGGGAAATTTTTATTTTTTCTATTTTTTGGGCCTGCTCCCCTTTTGTTTTCCTTTTTGACCTACTCTCACCTCAGCCCTTTCGAGCGCGCTTCCCTAGTTATGATCACCCAACGCGTGGTTTTCCCAAATTGCCAATATTTCTCCTAATTGCGTGATCATGACTTTTTTCATAGTTTCTCCTTGAGATCCTTCTTCATCAGCATATTTTTAATAAAGGCTCATCCCAATGACTGAAGCTTCTCCAAAGAAGTTGAAGGCAATGAAGTATCATTATCAAGGTTTTTTCTCAATCACCTCGGTCACTTCTAATGTCAACGACATTAGGGACACAGAGATCGACCATGTTGATATGTTTGAGTTTGTGGATAGAACCAAGGCAAAAAACTCAAGCTCAAAAATAAAAAGAATAATTGAAAGTAACATCCATCTAGTCTCCTCTTTCCCTATGGTGGTGCATCACACAGAGTTCATCCTCTAATGTGCCCAATTTTATAACAAAGAGACTAGAGCAGTGTCAGATGCTAGTGGCAATGTGGTAATTTGACTGGACCCCAAATTTATTGATAAATTTTTCATGTACCCTCTTTCTACTGAGGTATTGAAGATTGACTTCATCGAATCATAAAAGGAATATGACAAAGATCTTGAGAAGGCAAAGAAGGTGATCAACAATAGATGGCTAAAGACTCCCAGAGCCAACTTGTCCAGATGGCCACATAATTTTTTAAGAAGTGATTTTATAAAGGAAGTTGGCAACTTAATTACTCTTCTTAGTAGAGTATGAGGTCTACCATCTTCTTCTCAATTCCACGAATGGATGTATCCCTTTATCAAGATCATTCTCCAAGGGAAACAAGTCATCTTTTGGGGAGAATAGATTAGCAATGATCTTCATTAGCAATTGACAAAAGTGTCCACTACTTCAAAGTTCTATATGACTTCATACTTGGTATACATTGCAGCTTCAATGAGAACCTTTCTAGATTTGACGTTAGAGGGAGACAAAAAAACCACTCCTGTTTATCAATATTACCCTTAGCTAACACTAAAGGGATCAATCCATCACTTTAGGAGGGTAAATGATGCCTTATTCATAGTATTTTTGTCTTTTTGATCCTCACTTGGAACATAAGAGAGTATTAGATGAAGAATGGACTATCCTCAATAACTTTGGTTGTATGTTCTTATAATTTCCCACTTTTTGCTATCAACGGGTTGGATTTTTCGAAGGCTATCCCTATATGCTTCCTAAATTTTCTTCTAACAAATTGGTCTTAATGGAGCTATGTAGACAGATTATTGTTGTGCATAATAAACATATGGAACTTAAGAAGCTAGGTTTTAGGTTCCCAATCAAAATTGATAGATACTCAGTTTAGACCACTACAAAAGCAAGGGCAATGGAGACTAAAATGCAACTCGTCACCATGAAGAATTTCAAAAGAAGGCCTAATTTTGACTACAGGAGTGTCAAAGACATGATTATAAGGAAGACTCAGTTTCATGAGCCCTTAATTGAAGACATCTGGATAGATTTAAGAATAGTATAAGACATCAAGAAGATGGACTATAACAGACTATCTCTGGAACAAATCAAATATCTAGGGCTCGCTGATATTCCTCTGAATCTAGTGGATGACAAAAATTTGGTCAATAACAAGTATCTTGCTGAACAAATTGCTAACTCTCCTCTTCCTCCAATTCAATGGTCTCAAAAAGAGTTGACCTCTTTGAGGATGAGATTTGAACTAATATTGGCTAACACCAATGATTGGCTAGTGAATAAAGGGATCACATTGAAAGAATTCATCATAGAATCAGAGATTGAATTCCAAGAGGAGACAAAAAAGAGAGCTAAAAATAGAACTGAGTAAAAGTGATGTTTCTTTTCCTTCTAGGCCCCACAAGCGTAGGATCATCTTTGTGTCTAAGAAATCAAAGGTTGTCGTGAAAGAGCTAGAATAAACATATGTGGGGGTTGAGGAACAAATCACTCAAGAACAAGTGGTAGAACAGATGGAAACAAATGATAGACCTATAGACTAATAGACACAACCAGTTGTAGGAGTTTATTCTTCTCCACCCCAATCCCAAGTTGTAGCTCTTTCGTCCCTTTCTCCCATCAGTATTCCTTCCTTTGGAGTTGCCTCTCCTTTTGGATTTATTTTTGGTGACCTTCAAGGCACTTTTGGAGATGTTTTTTGATCATCAAGATCTATCCCTAGTCTTTAATCTCCTTTCAACATCAAAGACAGTTCCACCATCGACCAATCAGTGGTCGATACAGTTACACCTACTATGCCCACTACACTCATTGTTTGCACCAACAATGCAAATGTTACTCCAGTGACACCAACTATAGGGACTGTTACTATTGTAAGTTCTTTTGGTCTTCCATGTTGGTTGTCGACTTTCACACCCAAAAGAAAAAAACAAGCCATCTCTCTAGATGACTTTGACTTCGGTAAAATAGTACCGATGAAAGCTAAGACCCCCAAGAAACCCAAAATATTTTCAAAAATGATTGAGGATAAGGGGCACAAATTTCTAGAGATAGCCAAACCTCGACAAGATGCAACCCTAGAGAATTTTGACATGAGAAGCTACTCCATTTCTCGCATTGAGTTGGGGAAAATAACTCACAAGGGTGAAAAGAGTGATCTACAGTCTGTAATGGATATCATGGTCCAAAAATTTGATAGAGAGAGAGAGATGAAAGATTATTACAAGGCAAAGGCAGAACAATTAACTGCGTTGGTCAGGAGATTTACTTTTGCTCTAAAGGCGACAACTCTAGAGGCCTTCTTCGTAGATGATCCTATTATCCAAAAAGCAGTGAAGACCTACCTAAAAGGAAAAGTACTTGAAGATTACATAGATAAGATGCATGCACAAGGGATTTCCTTATTTATAGAGGTGATCGAGAAGATAGGTAAAATGAAGAAAATGAGAACAGAGTTAGAAGACCTTATCTCTCTTATTTTTCAAGACATTGACAGCACAAACAAATATCTTAGCAAGTGGATAGAGATGAAAGTGATGAAGAAATGTACCTTAGTATCAATCAACATCATTTCCAACAAAGATTATTATATTGAAATCAAAGAATCACTAATATATAGGATTAAGGTACTCAAGGAGCTGATCAGTGACCTTGAGTCTTCCAAGGATGCCAGTGAAGAAAGTGACACCAGCTTGTTGAACAGATTAGAGGAATTGCCTTGTAGACTCACCTCTCGAGACAATCAATTCCTATCGGTGGAGGAAAAGATTCAGGAATTCAAAGGTATGATCCAAAGGGAATTCGAGGAGAAAGCATTCTCAATGACTTATATGGATAGTATTTTAGATAATTAGTTAATCCTGGATAATTTGAAAACTAGGTTAACTAGTCATGCAAAAGCAATCACAACAGTGAAAGACACTACAATCAGAGCTAAGGTGATTTTTAGAAATACTATTGTGCCAGACAGTATCAGGATATAGGCATCTATCGCCATGTATGATGCTCATCTGAAGAAGTTCAGTGGCAAGAGTTGAATTATTCCTCCATTCTCTCTTCTTCATTCTTCTCGTGTACTTTGTAATTTACTTGGGAATTTTCACATGCACTTTTGTAATATGTAATTACATGTAAAAATCCAAAAAAGTCCCAAAGTCAATGCTGACTCATCTTTGACTAGATTTTCAATATTTTAGTCTTTTTCTAATTTTGAAGGTTTTCCCCTATATATAGAGGGAACCTCTTTTGTAAAAAGGATCTCTGGATAATTGAGAGCAAAAAACTCTGCCAAAATTGAGATACTTTTTGAGACTTTGAGCTCAGCTTGTAAATCATATTTTATTGAATGAATGAGAAGCAGGTTAATTTTAGACTTTGTGTTGAAATAATTTGTGTTATTTAGGAAATAGTTCTTACATTCTCTTTCCTGATAATCTCTCATCCGTTTGATTGAATAAGCAAAGTGTGTGTATGGAAATTATCTAAAGACATTCTAAAGGATATCAGAAAGACTTTCAGTTGGTGTTATCTTTGTGATCTTTTTATCTATTGTAGTTTTAAGTGAAGAGTTTGAGCTTTACTTTACTCTACTGTTACGTACGCTTTGGATTAGTGAAGAGGACAATGGAAGACTTTGTGCTTTCATAGGTTTTCTTGTGAACATAGTTACTACTCATAAATATTTTTTTCCATTTACTGAATACCATTTCTGAAAGAAGAGGAATGCTTTTAGTAATCAACCAGGATCTCTTTTGCTCTGTGAACATCATCTCTGAAAAAAGAGAGATGGATGGTGTTATTCTACCCTGAGTATTATTTTTTGCTTATATATATATATATATATATATATATATATATATGGATGGTGTTATTCTACCCTGAGTATTTTTTTTACTTATATATATATATATATATATATATATATATATATATATATATATATATATATATATATATATATATATATATATAGCATATAAGTGATTCATAGGGAACCTCCCCTTGATGAGAGGAGAGATTTATCTCATTAGGATGTGGTAAACCCACACTTTTTACTGTATAAATCTTCTTGTACTGTGGTTGATATACCCATTTTTCCATCAATTAGCTGATGACAAAATATTCACCCAATAGCTTTTGGTGACTCTGCTAGGGACTACGAATGTGCATTTTGAAGCCTCAAGCTTTAACTTAAAGCATCTCTAGTTTATTTTTCATTTTACACTCTGGAAAATCAACCATACACATGAGGCCAGAGAGCTCAAGGTATTGTTGATTCAGTATTCGAGTTGGTACGACAAACTAATTTTGAGACTTCTCCCCCACCATCTCGCCTTTAGCGAACTAGGAGTTTCCCTCTTACGAAAACCAGATCTCCCATACTTGGTGAAGCTTTTAGTCTCAGTACTGGTAAGGTTTTGTCTATATTGACCCCACCAAGATTTTTTATCCTACCATTCAATCATCCTATCATAATGGGTCAAGGTCCTTGGGGCAACTCTTTTGGTCCTCTCAATCTGACCCAACCTTTACATGAACTACCTCATATTTGAGAAAAAATTTCTCCAAATTCTATGGTGACAGGAAGGTTCACCCTGATGAGCATATTGTTGCCTTCTCTATAACATGCAATGTAATAGGTGTGAAATTCAAAGATGTGGTAGTGAGAATTTTTATAGAAACTTTGCAAGGTGTTACCATGGATTGGTTCTACCACCTTCAAGGCCAAACTATAACTGACTAGAATACACTCAAAGCCAAGTTTGAGGCTAGGTTTAAACTTGCTGAAGATGCATATGCCTTGTTGGCTCAGCTTACACAAATGAAGAAGGAACCTCATGAGCCCATGAGGGATTTCATAGCAAAATTCAATAAGCTGAGAAACCAGATTCCTACGATCGCTCAGCCAACGTCGGAGAATCTCAAGTGCTTTTTCATCAACTCGTAAATTCTTGAAGTAAGTTTTCTGTTGAGGCAGGCTAGTCCTATGGATCTCACTGTGGCTCAAAATTTAGCTATTGAGATTGAGGATGATATTATTTTGATAGGTAAGATAAAAAAAGACTCTAATAAAAATAGATTTTCTTTATCTATTGAAAGTTCTTTCACAGGCACCATAGATCCTATGGTGCAGAAGTTGATGAATGAACTGCTAGCCTTGAAAAGATAGATGGACCAAGGTATGTCTGCTCCTTATTAAGATATGCCAAGAAGAACATTTCAAAATCAATCATATCAAGGCAATGCTGCCAAAAACTAAGGGCAACCAAACTGCCTACCTCCCCCACGTGGGAAGCTTGCCATTTTAGCAGCGCCTGCTAATTTAGTAGTTGGTTACCTTGAAGCTAAACATGATTTCTTGCTCCAACCTGAGTTATACCTACAAGATGATGCTAATTTCTTTGAAGAATAAGAATAAAAATTAACTGGTGACTCCAATATTGGTTTCTTGAATTATCGGGATGAAGCTGAAAGTAAGGGAGAAGTGCTTGATGGATCCTATGCTATTTTTACCAGATCTTAGAACCATTTATCTCAACAAGCTGATAAAGAGAAAGTAGGAGAATAACATTAGCCAGTATTTTTTATCACTAAATGAGGGAATTCACTACCTTTCCAACCAAAAGATTAAGAAACTAACAAAAAAGTAAGTACCTCAAACCATCCCATACCTTCTACTTCTATTTATTAGACCAGTACCACACCCCATAAAGATCAAGATGATGGGCCCTCTTCCTCTACCTCTAGCTCATTTCAATTATTTGATATAATTCATCATGCCAAAAAGACTAAGATTCAAATGATCGAGATTGAGTACTTGCGAGCCAATCTTGAACAGTTTGATAGGTTGGCCGATTACATAAGAAGTAAGACTGTTCTCATAGGACAAGATTCTTCAAAGGAAACTCATGATAACTCCAAAAATAAATCTACCTAGAATAATATTGTCGTTACTCCTCCTATTTCTCTTAGGAAAATAGAACCTTTTTATGTTTCCCTGTTGATAAATGGCTATAAATTGAGTAATTCCATAATAGACTCTGGAGCTTCTGATAATGTTATGCCAGCCAAGGTAGTAAATTCTCTTGGTCTTACTTTGACTAAGACTTTTAGGAGGTGATTTTCTATGAAAAACAAACAAGTCCCACTCCTAGGTCAAAAAAAGATGCCCAATTTGTGTCTACAACTTTTCTAGAAAAAAAACAATCAAAATGACGGTCCTGGTGGCTGATGTTCCAGCCTCTTATGGCATTCTTCTTGGGCAAATTTTTTGGAAGGATGTTGGAGGTGAATTAAGCATGGACCTATCTGAGGTAAGGATCCCTGTCAAGGGTGTAATGAAGAGATTACTCCCTTAAAAGGAGGCAAAATATGTGGTTACCTAGACTTTGGCACTTGAAGCTCAAATCTTGTTTGAGTCTTTAGGCATGGGTAACTACTTTCTATCCACGAAGGAAGTTCATGAGGCATCTCATGAAACTTTTGTAGGTGACAACCTTGAAATGCATTTTTCTGGAATAGCAAAAATATTGCTGGAGTGTAGTACCAATGTGGAAGGATCTCTACCTCCAAATGAAGAAGAATCCAGAGAAGAATCAGTGTCTGATGGGGTATGGACTTTGGAATTTGATGGCATCTGCTCCTCTATCGGCTCAGGAGTAGGAATTGTGTTGATATCTTCTCAAAGTGATATTTTTCCCTCTTCATACAAGTTACAGTTCAACAACACCAACAACACAAATGAATATGAATCCTTGCTATTTGGATTGAAGGTTGCTAGAGAAAAAGGCATCAAACTCCTCCATGCCAAAGGTGATGCTGAACTGGTGGTTTGTTAGGAAAGAAACCTGTATCAAACCAAAAATGAGAAATTGCACCACTATCACAATTTAGTATGGGATCAAATTGAAAGCTTTGATGTTTTTAGCATCTCAGCCATACCTAGAGAATTCAATGACTGAGCTAATACATTGGCTGTTTCAACAACTCTATTGGTCCCTCACCCTGACTTTAAAGGAGACAGGTATACTATTGAGCTGGTTTTTAGACTAAGTGTACCTAATAATGTCAGCAATTGGCAAGTGTTTAACAATGATAACCAAATCATTGCCTTCTTGGAGCAAAAGAATAGTTTTGAACAACTTCATTTAGATGGCAATGAACTTTAGAAGCTTGAGCTAGCCTCTGAATCAAGTGCAAATCTAGGTGAAGAATTTCTGCAACTTAAAGGGAATAAGATCCCAAAAGGCCTAGTTTCTCTTGAGAAGCTGTTTGAAAAACACGGTAGATTCATTAAACAGTGACAAAAGGATTCAAGCTCCTCCTAGGAGTTTGATATAGTAAATTTAGGTACCAAAAAAAATCCCAAAGTGGTGAACATTAGGAAATGTTGCACCCAAGAAGAAATATTCAAGATTACTACTCTGCTCTGCCAGTATATAGATGTCTTAGCTTACTCCTATGATGATCTGAAGTCGCTCAAACTTAAAGAAATCTGCCATAACATTCCTCTCAAAAGTGATTCAGTGCCTTACAAGCAAAAATCTAGACAGTATAACCCAAAGATATCAGGTACTATTCTGTCTGAAATACAAAAAATGCTAAATGCAAGGATAATTTTCCCAATCCATCATTCCACATGGATTGTGAGCATAGTTCCTATGAGGAAGAAGAATGGTGAAATTTGAATCTGTGTGGATTTTAGAAACTTGAATCAGTCATCTTTGAAAGATAACTATCCTCTCCCTATCATGGATCAAGTTTTGTAGATGGTGACAGGTTCAGAGATGTTATCAATGCTGGACGATTTCTTAGAGTATAATCAAGTTGAAGTTGAAAGAGCAAACCAACATAAGACTCCCTTCACCACACCTTGGGGTACCTTTGCCTATCAAAGAATGCCTTTTAGTCTGATAAATGTAGGCACCACATTTCAGAGAGTAGTGGACCTCACTTTCAAGGATGAAATGGGTAAGTTTATTATAGTATACCTGGATGATTTAACAGTATTTTCTAACCATCATCCTGACCATGTGCACCATTTACAACAAGTGCTAGAATGTTATCATCAGAATGGTATTTATCTAAATCCCAAAAAATCTATTTTTGGGGTAATGGAAGGGAAACTTCTTAGGCACATTGTGTCTTGAGAAGGTATAAAAATTGACTCAAAAAGAGTCAAGTCCATCCAAGAGCTTACTCTACCTACCAGTAAGACTGCGGTTCACTCTTTCTTCGAAAAAGTGAATTTTTTATGAAGGTTCATCCCTAAGTTCACTAAGAAAACTCACCACATTATCAACCTGATGAAGGGCAAAGCCAATTTCAGGTGGACTACAGAGGGAAAATTAGTGTTTGAAGACATCAAAAAAACAATCACTCGTGCACAAATTCTAGTTTGTCTAAACTACACCAAAGACTTCAAAATATACAATTATGCTTCTGAACATACACTTTTATCTATTTTGGTTCAACAGAACCAAGAAGGTGTGGAATTTTGTATTTATTTCATGAGCTATCCTCTTAAAGCTCATGAGCTAAAATATTCAAACATGGAGAAGCATGCTTATATGGTGGTCAAAGCAGTTAAGCATTTTAGGTTTTATATCCTGAATTCACATACTGTGGTTTTAGTACCTGATACAATGGTGAAATCTATTCTGACTCAACAAGAATTTGGAACTAAAAAAGGCAATTTGATTTCCAAAATTTAGGAGTTTGATCTTGACATCAAACCCACCAAACTTGTACAGGGAAAGGGCCTCTACTAGTTGATTGCTAACAATATCCCCAAGGAAGCAGAAAATAAAGAAATGGAGATCGAAGACGTGCCTACAGTCCTCTTCATCGCTACTAATGATGAGTGGTATTCTGACATTGCTTATTTCCTAACCTATGGTGAGTGTGCTGCTCATCTATCCTATAAAAAAATAGAATGTTAAACTAAAGGCTGCTAACTATGTCTTGTGGGATAATGGTTTGTATAAGAGAAGCCTTGATGGGGTATTTCTTTACTGCGTCGATAAGGTGCAGTAAGATAAACTTTTGAAGTCTTTCTATAATCTAGCTTATGGAGGACATTTTTATGCACTAGTAATAGCCCATAAAATCTTATGAGCAAGGTATTATTGGCCTACGCTATTTTAAGATGCTTATAAATGGGTACATAGATGTGAATTGTGTCAACAGTTCATCGAAAAGCCTAAATTGGCTGCATTACCCCTCAAGCCAGTGGTAATCAAAGAGAATTTTCAATAGTGGGGTATTGACTTCATTGGTGTAGTCAATCCATCTTCAAATGTTGGGCATGATTATGTCCTCACTAGGACTGATTACTTTATGAAATGGGTGGAAGCCATTCCAACTAAGCACGCTAATTTAGAAGTGGTGTGTAATTTTCTTAAGGAAAATATTATCTCTTAGTTTGGGGTTCCACTTAAAATTATAATAGATAATGTAGCCTATTTCTATTCTCATGAGATTACCCAATTTTGCTTTTATTATGGGATTACCCTCTCCCACACTTCTGATTATTTTTTACAAGGGAATGGCCAAGCAGAATCAAGTAATAAGAATTTGGTTACTATTATCAAGAAACTGATAAATGATAATCAGAGGACTTAGCATAAAAAATTGTTTGATGCTTTATGGGCATATAGGATTACACCCAAGAGGGTCATAGGCATGTCACCATTCCAAATTTTTTATGGCTTGAATGCAGAGATACCAATCACTCTAGAACTACTAGCGCTTAGGTTAGCAAAGGCAATCGAAGATTCAACTTTCAAAAATTCAATTGACAAAAGGATCATGTGTCTAACTGAATTAAATGAGTAACGAACCATGGTGGTGGATTGGATTACTGCGCATCAAAATTAGGTGGAAAAACTTTTTGACAAGAGGGCCAAGTTTCATGATTTTTAGATTAGAGATCAAGTCTTGTTGTGGGACAAGAGGAGAGAACCAAAAGAAATGCACGATAAATTTGATTCCTTGTGGAGAGGTCCATTTACCATTCATCAAATTTGTGGTGAGAATAACTTCTTGCTAGAGTATCAAGATGGAGCACCATTCTCACTGCCTCACAGTGGGCAATATCTGAAGCACTTCAATTCTTGAAGTTTTAGATGAGTTCACTTGTACATATGTATAGTTTTTATATTTTTTGTTTTCTTTTGATCTTTCGTGTCTTTTCCTTTTTAGCTTGACTTCATAATCCAATGGCTTGGATGAAGAAACTTAGAGACTAGTTTCTACTCCCATCAATTAGTTCGATCAATGGAAGTTCCCCAACAGGAGCCAGCTATTGTTCCCAAAATCAACTACGCTCATTTTTAGAACAACCCCTACGAAACTTGTCTGTTTTATAGTTTTCTCTCTAAGTTCATTTTTGAGGCAAGTTTTTCTTATTCTCACATTTGCTCAACTAACATCATCTAAAGTTTGTGACATTATCTTATTAAATTTTTCCAAAAATACAAAAATTGTTACAATCTCGATGTGGTCAGAGGACAAAGTTTTCATTTTTCTAAAGTTAGTGTTTGTGTTTTCTAAGTGTTTCCATGCAAGGGCGGCATTTTTTGTTGCCATTACATCTGCTTTGTTTTCTCCATGCAAAGGTGGAATTTTTGCCACCCTTGCATCCATCATGAAAGAGCGGCAAAAAATGCCACCTTTGCATCTTTAATTTCCCTTCCATGCAGGAGCGGTGAAATTTTCTGCCCCTGCATATTTTTTTGTAACTCCCATGCAGGAGCGGCAAATTTTGTCACCCCTGCACTACCTCAATTTTCATGTGCAACATTTATGGTAGCACACATCAAGTGGTTGGGGGTGATTTTTGCCCCATTTAATCTCTTTTTGCCTCATTTTTATCTATTTCTTCCATTCTTCCTCCTGCTCTTTGCCTCTAGATGATCCAATAAATAAGAGATAACATGTTTTCATTGGATTCAAGCCTTGTCTTGCATTGTTTTTTAGGTTGGTCATTAGATTTGCCTTTAGTTTTGTTTTTATTTCTTTTTTCTTGTTCTCTCTCTCTCCTTGTTTATTTTTCTTTTGTTTTCCTAATTTTCCCATTAAATGAGGTGTTTCTTCCCCTCCACCGTGCCTCAATCCTCCTCTTCCATCCCTGTTCAACTTTTTTTACTTGTGTTAGGGCGGTGATCTCTGCCACCCTCACATCTCCTAGATCCTTGTGTGTAAGGGTGGTGATTTTTTCCACCCTAACACAAGTCCCCTAACCTCCAGACTCATGTACTGGTGGTAAAATTTTCCAATGATACAGTCCAACCAAGTCTCGATGCAAGGGTGACATTTTTGCCGCTATTACACCAAACTTGCTTACCACATGCGAGGGTGGAAATTTTTGCCACCCTTACACACTGAACTCCCTCAAACATGCATTGGTAGTGATTTTTACTACTGATGCATCCCATTTATTCCCTGCATGCACAAGCAACAATTTTTGCTGCCTATGCACACAAAACCCTTTTAACATGTAAGGGCGGAAAATTTTGTCACCCCTACATTCCTTCTCCCTATTTTGCTCTAACTCTAGGAAATTTTAATTTTTTTAATTTTTTGGGACTACTCCCCTTTCATTCTCCTTTCTGACTTGCTCTCACCTCAGCTTTTTCAAGCATGCTTTCCTAGTCATGATCACCCAACGCGCAATTTTCCTAATTTGCCAATATTTCCCCTAATTGCTTGATCATGACTTTCTTCACAGTTTCTCCTCAAGATCCTTCTTCATTAGCATATTTTTGATAAAGGTTCATCCAAATGACTGAAGCTTCTCCAAAGAAGTCTAAGGCAATGAAGTATCAGTATCGAGGTGTTTTCCCAATCACCTCGATCACTTCTAATGTCGACAACATTAGGGACACAAAGATCGGCCACGTTGATATGTTCGAGTTCGTGGAAAAAACCAAGGCAAAAAATTTGAGCTCAAAAATGAAAAGAATAATTGAAAACAACATCCTTCTAGTCTCCTCTTTCTTTGTGATGGTGCATCACATAGAGTTCATCCTCTAGTGTACCCAATTCTACAACAAAGAGACCAGAGTAGTGTCAGATGGTAGTGGCAATGCGGTAATTTGACTAGACCCCAAATTTATTGATAAATTTTTCATGTGCCCTCTTACTACTGAGGTATTGAAGATTGACTTCGTCGAAGCATAGAAGGAATATGACAAAGATCCCAAGAGGGTGAAGAAGGTGATCAACAATAGATGGCTAAAGACTCCCAGAGCCAACTTGTCCAGATGGCCATAGAATTTTATGAGAAGTGATTTTATAGAGGAAGTTGGTGACTTAATTACTCTTCTCAATAAAGTACGAGGTCTACCATCTTCTTCTCAATTCCATGAATAGATGTATCCCTTTATCAAAATAATTATCTAAGGGAAACAAGTCATCTTTTGGGGAGAACAGATCAACAATGCTCTTCATGAGCAATTGACAAAAGTGTCCACTAATGTCAAGTTCTATATGACTTCATACTTGGTATATATTACAGCTTCGATGATAACCTTTCCAGGTTTGACGTCATAGGGAGACAGAAAAACCACTCCTATTTATCAATATTACCCTCAGCTAACACTAAAGGGATTAATCCATCACTTTAGGAGGGTAAATGATGCCTTTTTTGTAGTATTTTTGTGTCTTTTTGATCCTCACTTGGAACAAAAGAGAGTATCAGATGAAGCATGGACTGTCGTCAATAACTTCAACTGTATGTTCTTACAATTTCTCACTTTTTGCTATCTGTGGGTTGGCTTTTTCCAAGGCTATCCCTATATGCTTCCTAGATTTTTTTTTGACAAATTGGTCTTAATGGAGTTATGTAGATAGATTATTGTCATGCATAATAAAAAGATAGAAATTAAGAAACTAGGCTTCAGGTTCCCAATCGAAATTGGTAGATACTCAGTTTTGACCACTACAAAAGCAAGGGCAATGGAGACTAAAATGCAACTCATCACCATGAAGCATTTCAAAATAAGGCTCAATTTTGACTACAGGGGTGCCAAAGACATGATCAAAAGGAAGACTCAGTTCCATGAGCCCATGATCAAAGACATCTAGATAGATTTAAGAACAACTAAAGACATTAGGAAGATGGACTATAGTAGATTGTCTCTGGAACAAATTGAATATCTAGGGCTCACTGATATTCCTCTGAATCTAGTGGATGACAAAAATCTGGTCAATATTAGGTATCTTGTTGAACAAATTGCTAGCTCTCCTCTTCTTCCAATTCAATGGTCTCAAAAAGAGTTGACCTCTTTGAGGATGAGATTTGAACCAATATTGGCTAACACCAATGATTGGCTAGCAAATAAAGGGATCACATTGAAAGAATTCCTCACAAGATCAGAGGCCAAATTGTAAGAGGAGAAAAGAAAGAGAGCTGAAAGTAGAACCAAGAATAAAAGCAATGTTCCTTCTCCTTCTAGGCCCCACAAGCTTAGGATCATCTTTGTGTCTGAGAAATCAAAGGTTGTCGAGAAAGAGCTAGAATCAACAGATGTGGGGGTTGAGGAATAAAGCACCCAAGAACAAGTGATAAAATAGATGGAAATAGATGACAGACCTGTAGACCAATAGGGGACAGAAACTCTATCTCTACAAGAGAGGACATAACCAGTTGTAGGAATTTCTTCTTCTCCACCCCAATTCCCTATTGTAGCTCCTTCGCCCCTTTCTTCCATCGGTATTCCTTCCTTTGGAGCCACCTCTTTTTCTAGATTTATTTTTGGTGACCCTCAAGGCACTTCTGGAGATATTTTTCGATCATCAGGATCTATTCCTAGTCTTTCATCTCCTTCTTTCAACATCGAAGATAGTTCCACCATTGACCAATCAACAGTCGATACAATTATGTTTGCTACACCTACTACACCCATTATTCCCACCAACAATGTAGATGTTACTCTAGTGACACCGACTACAGGGACTATTACTATTGTAAGTGCTTCTGCTCTTCCACCTTGGTTGTCAACTTTCACACCCAAAAGAAAAAATAAGCCATATCTCCAGATGACTTCAACTTTGGTAAAATATTACTTGTGAAAGCTAAGACCCCCAAGAAACCCAAAATACTTTAAAAAATGATTGAGGATAAGGGGCAAAATTTTTTAGAGATAGCCAAACCTCCATAAGATGTAACCCTAGAGAATTTTGACATGAACAACTGCTCCATTTTTCATGTTGAGTTGGGGAAAATAACTCACGAGGGCACAAAGAGTGATCTACAGTCTGTAATGGATATCATGGTCCAAAAATTTGATAGAGAGAGAGATGAAAGATTATTACAAGGCAAAGGTAGAATAATTAACTATGGTGGTTAGGAGATTTACTATTGCTCCAGAAGTGGCAACTCAAGAGGCCTTCTTCGTAGATGATCCTGTTATCCAGAAAGTAGAGAAGACCTACTTGAAAGGAAAAGTACTTGAAGATTACATAGACAAGATGCATGCACAAGGTATTTCTTTATTTACAGAGGTGACTAAGAAGATAGGTAAAATAAAGAAAATGAGAATAGAGTTAGAAGACCTTATCTCTCTTATTTCTCAAGATATTGACAACACAAACAAATATCTTAGCAAGTGGATAGAGATGAAAGCATTGAAGAAATGTACCTTAGTATCAATTAGTTTCATTTCCAACAAAGATTCTTATATTGAAATCAAAGAATCACTAATATACAGGATCCAAGTACTTAAGGAGCTGATTAGCGACCTCGAGTCTTCTAAGGATTCCAGTGAAGAAAGTGACACCAGCCTGTTGAATAGATTAGAGGAATATCCTTGTAGACTCACCTCTCGAGACAACCAATTCCTATCAGTGGAGGAATGATTCAAGAATTCAAAGGTATGATCTAAAGGGAATTCGAGGAGAAAGCATTCTCAATGACTTCTGTGTATAGTATTTTAGATAATCAGTTAACCCTGGATAATCTGAGAACTAGGTTAACTAGTCATGAAAAAGCAATCACAGTAGTGAAAGATGCTACAATTAGAGCTAAGGTGATTTTTAGAAATACTATTGTGCCAGATAGTATCAGGATACAGGCATCTATCACCATGTATGATGCTCAGATGAAGAAGTCCAGTGGCAAGAGTTGAATTATTCCTCCATTCTCTCTTATTCATTCTTCTCGTGTACTTTGTAATTTACTCGAGACATTTTCACATGCACTTTTTTAATATGTAATTACATGTAAAAATTTAGAAAAGTCTCAAAGTCAACATTGACTCATCTTTGACTAGGTTTTCAATATTTTAGTCTTTTTCCAATTTTGAAGGTTTTTACCTATATATAGAGGGAACCTCTTTTGTAAAAAGGATCTCTAGATAATTGAGAGCAAAAACCTCTGCCAAAATTGAGATACTTTTTGAGACTTTGATCTTAGCTTGTAAATCATATTTTATTGAATGAATGAGAAGCAGGTTAATTTCAGACTTTGTGTTGAAATAATTTGTGTTATTTAGGAAATAGTTCTTACATTCTCTTTCATGATAATCTCTCATCCATTTGATTGAATAAGCAAAGTGTGTGTATGGAAATTATCTAAAGACATTCTAAAGGATATCAGGAAGACTTTGAGCTGGTGTTATCCCTGTGATCTTTTTATCTGTTATAGTTTTAAGTCAAGACTTTGAGCTTTACTTTAATCTATTGTTATGTACACTTCAGATCAGTGAAGAGGACAACAAAAGACTTTGTGCTTTCATAGGTTTTCTTGTGAACATAGTTACTACTCACGAAGATTTTTTGCCATTTACTGAATACCATTTCTGAAAGAAGAGGAATGCTTTCATTAATCAACCAGGATCTCTTTTGCTCTGTGAATATCATCTATAAAAAAAGAGAGATGGATGGTGTTATTCAACCCTGAGTATTATTTTATGCTTATATATATATATATATATATATAGAGCATATAAGTGATTCATAGGGAACCTCCCTTTGATGAGAGGAGAGATTTATCTCATTAGGATGTGGTAAACCCATATTTTTTGTTGTATAAATCTCCTTGTACTGTGGTTGATATACCCATTTTTCCATCATTTAGCTGATGACAAAATATTCACCCAATAGGAATCACAATTCTGCAACCATAACTTAAACTTTGACATCATTTGTTGCTAGTGTTTTTGCACTCTAAAATGGTAGTGAAAATGCACTTCCTAGTGTATTTGAATGTTTTGGTAGTGTGATAAAATTTAATTTGACTATATAGATGTGATATAATTAATATATTATTATATGGAGGTCTTGAAGGCAAAAATGACAATTGGAGCTCAAGAAGTTGATTGTTCAATGCCAAAAAGTTGCATTTTTTGACTTATCACTGTAATTTATCCAACAGATTGCTCTTTAAGGTTCCACCTAAGTGATATGGGGTGTGATTATAAGGATTAAATAGGAAAGGGATGGATCTTATGGTTCATGTAAATGAGTTATATGTTTTGTTTTATGCATGTTTAAACTTAGGCTAAAAACTTTCATTTTTATTATATTGAGAAGGGCATTTTTGAGGCTGAAATGGGTGGTGGGTTTGTCAATCACACCTAATGGGAGGATAAAAATCTGGTACTAGATGATATACACCCCCAGACATTTTTTAAGTGTTAATTTTTAGTTAAGAAGCATCAAAACCATAATTCTACAACCACAACTTAAACTTTGACAATATTTTCCTCCCCTTGAATGTGTTATCAGTGTCATGTTTTGGTTAGGAAGTATCAGAACAATAGTTTTGCTAAACTCTCAACTTGTAGAAATTTTGAGTAAATTTGAAGGGTTTCATGAGTAAAACACCTATAAAAATCAAACAATTAAACAATAAGGTATGAAACATTTTGAGAAGTTGGGTAATGTATATTATAACTTAGTCCAAGTATCATTGGGTTGATAAGAGGTTTTCAATTGTAGGTGCAAAGGATTTTTCTTACGTACACCTATAGAAGACCATTTTTGAGAAATTTGTGCATAAGGTAAGATGGGTTTTTGGTTGATTTGAGTTCCATAAACTTGGGTAAGGGATAAAACATGTTATAATTGATTAAATAATACTATAAATATATTTTTAAAGAGATACAAAATATATTTTGATAAATTGACCTATTGAACTATTGAGATAAGATTTTGGAAGATCAAAACAACACTATACAATAATATTTTAAATTAAAATTGAATATAAATTAGATAGATTGCCATGATAGGCATAAAATATAGGCACATGTATACAATGTCAATAATAAATAGATTACCATGATAGGCATACAAAAAATTACATCTACCAACATAGTATCTAATATTGGGTGAATGCCATAGACACATATATAATGCCCAAAAATTCATAAATTGTCATATATGCATACAAAAAATACATCTCATGAAAGACATCCTATTCATCAAATAACCTCCATCTCTTTGAATTCCTCAAAGAAGAATCTCCCCAGGATGCCATACTAGTAGATGGAAACCCCACTAATTCCTTGGTTTGCTCCAAGGTTCGACTATGGGTCCTATGCTCATAGCTTACTTGTAGCTGAACCTGTTCAAATATAAATATTATTAAAAAATTAACATAAACTAAATTCAAACAATTTTTAAGATATTAATTTTAAACTACGATAAAAAATCATTTAAACATGCACTTAATGTAATCTCCCAATCCTGATCAATCTATTTTTGATGCTCAAATAAGTTAGTGGTATGCTTAGCTGCTCAAATAAATGTCTAAAATAGGGAATAAAAATGAGAAGTTTCCCTACTAATCATCTAACTGGGACTATCACATGTCATAGGATAACCCTACATACACAATACATTTGCATAAGTTATATTTTCCCAAAGTATGTAGTAAACTTATTAAAATAAGTCTATTTTTACAATTCAAAATTACAAGTTAATATATACCTCTATCAGTGCTTGTGCATATGACATTGCAGAAATAATGCCTATGTCTATCTCAGTTCACAGTTATGGAGGATTGTATACTTGAGCCATAAACTATTCATGTAAACAAGGTTTCACTTAATTTTATATAAATTATTAAAGATATATATGGCAAGTTTTTCTCAATGTAAACCAAGATATATATGGCAAGGTATTTCAATGTGCATATCATGAAAAGATAATGTAAACCAAGAATAATAGAAGTGTAACTACCATTCAATGTGAAATGGCCAATAATAGCAAGTATTTTTCATGTTTGATTTAATATAAAATTTTTAATACATGTAGGAAGTGTGAGTGAAAAATAATGAGGTGGAAATAATGGTAGCTCTTCAAGAAGGTAGAGTTAGGGAGAGAAAAGGAATAAGAGACATATCAAGAACTCTATCCTTATTTGTAAAGCTTATTTAGATAGAGTAAAATGTAAATAAGTGTCTATCATTTGATGATCAATCATGTGGTTTTCATATCTCTAGTGAGAGAAGATTCAAGTCAGTAGGCTATAGGTTCAAAGTGATGAAACCCAAGTTTCAATGCTCTGTTTTTAGGCACAGTCAGAAAGAAGAGAACATAGTCAGTTTAAAGTGTCATTATAAATGATTGAAAGATTAGTAAGGGATATAATATCTCTATGAAATAAATTTAAACACATTGAAAGTATCAATAATAATGCGAAAGTGCAAAATACATGGGAAGACTATATACAATCCAACTATTAACAATTTTGAGTTTGCATAGTCATAAAGAAAGACCATATAGAGTTCTTGGAAATATAGTTGAGGATTTAATGTATTTTTAATATTGTGAGATATTTTTTTTACATGTATTTTATTATTTTAATTTCTCCCAAATGAAGGTAAAGGGTCTTAAGGGTTTATTCTATCCTATTTGTTGACATAGTCATGTTGGAGGGGTACAAAATTTTGTAAAACTACATGTTGGGAGTGATTTAGTATTGAGAAAGGAAAATTAATAGTTTTATAATATGTATGGGGTAAGGTAAGATCCATTTCAATAATTATAATATTTGATAAGGGTTAAAATATTATTCTAGCTCATTTATTATCCTCTTGGGTAGGTACAAGACTGAGACAACACAAGTTAGTTTTTGAAACTAGAAAATGAGATAACACATGATTTAACTAATGAAAAATCATTAAAATTTATGGATAGGTGTATTTATGTAATAAGAAGAGTATTTTTAAGGTTTAAAGTTGATTTTAGTTTGTATGGTATGGTTTCACAATCAATAGCCTTGCATTAGGCTTAGGAGACTTAATTAGTCCTAAGGGGTGTTGAGTTAGGTGTTCTCCAAAGAGAGTTAAATTATGAAAGTTTGTGTGGAGTTATGTGATGTAAAGGGGTATATAAATGTGGGTTTTTTTTAGTTTGGAGCTTTGTAGTTTACTCAGAACAAGGAGGTTTTCCTCAAAAAAGGGCTAGTAGAAGGAAGGTGTCAAAGAGGAAAGAAGAGTCAAGTGAAGAGTTGAAGCTTGGGGGTTGTGTGGAATCATTGGATGCATGAAATGATATTTAATTGAGTAGGTAGATGGTATTATGAGTATTGTGTAAGTAAAAAATAAAAGTAACATGTATACCTATGAAAACACATAAGAAGTTGTAAAGAACAGAGTGAGAATATAGAGACAGAACATGAAAATAGAGTATAAATTGAGGAGGTTGATGTTAAAAGGAAATATTACAAAGGTAGTTGATTAGTAAAACAAATTTAAGTAGATAATGAATATTAAGTGAATAAAATGAGAATTAAGAGCCATTAAGTAGGTAAGAAGGAATAAAAATGACCTAGTAAATGCAAAGTGATCAAAGAGATAAAGAGGTTGAAGACAAAAGACAAAGAAGAAAAAAAAATATCAGAGCTGGGTATGTGGTAGAGGTATATGTGTGTTTCCATTCATATCATGGAAGTTTTTTAGAACCTATACATTAATATTCTTGATAGATAAATTTAACTTAAAATTGCAAGGTAAATATACATAGATTAAATGTACATAGAGAATAAGATTAACTCAAAATTTTACCTTCTGTATAATTAAAAGGTATCATCTTAACAAAGATAGATGCAATAGTGGATGGGCCAAGAACTGGATCTAAAAATGTAAACAATGGCTGCATTAAATCAAATGATACAAATGTCAACTGTGATGTTGAATACACCATCACCTCCTAGGACATAAAAAATGACATATATATTATTCAATTTCTATGTAAATTAATTGTTAGCTAAATAGAATTTGCAAATATAACTTAAATTTAACATGACATTTATATAAAATATACCTACATCTATGTAGTCACTAATGTCTTCACACTAAATATGCATGCCAAAAACTCATTACTCATAAGAATATTATCCAATCCCTATGAACCACTAGCACCATCATCATAAAAAGTTTGAGTGCACATAGCTCTACAAGGGTGGGGTCAGGTATGCACACTAGGTGGTGTATCTCTAGCATCGAGTTGTGAGATCCTACTCGTATGCTAAATGAGTGTATTAGTGAGTGAACTAAGAACATATAGAGTGTCGATCTCCATGAAATAATAAACTATAGAGGGGATCTCAAGATTAATTAAATTTTAGATACGGATCCTTGTAGGCTGATTAGGTACACAATGTGCACCTGGTCTATCATATGCAGAGCCTTTCCCTTGACCCTAAAACTCACTATAATCAAACTAATTTAGAATCTCATTAAGGACAAACTCACAGTAGAGTTTCTTTAAAAAATACAATGAGACCTCGTGGTTTTTACATGGTGGATATTCAAACACCATCTACCATCAGTCCCAATAATTGGTTGTGATTAAATTATGTTGGTAATGATGGATTAGGAAATGTTTAGTAGTTGCTAAAAATAGTGCATTGGTGGCTGGGTTAATGAATAATGTATGAATAGAGGATTTTGATATGTATTTTTTCTTAACCTCAAGTGATGACAATTTTTGAACATAATAATCCCTACAACTATCTTGATATGAATTCCATCTATCAATTTGAATTGTTATAGAGTCACTTTGATCTAATAATGTCTCTAGGGAATTGGCTAGATAGGTGTGGTGGGTGTTGGTGGAAGTGGGATATCTCATTATCTCAATTAACTCTTCAATTTAAATTTTATTTCCCACATTGTGGTCAACTAGACTCTCTCGACTGCTTAGGGGATTTTGAGGAACTATAGAATGGTTAGGTGGAGGGATAGGAGAAGGAATAAGTGGGTTCTATGGAAGGTTAGGTGAAGGGTTAAGAGTAGGAACAAGAGGTTTATGTGAAGGGTTAGGAGGGTTACGTAGAATAACATGAGGGTTAGCGAGATGGCCTATTCAAAACAAACAAATTACCACTAAAAATTAGGGTTAAATAATGAAAATAACTTAAAATTACTAAAATTTAGGGTTATCTAGTGTAGATTTTTAACACTTACCTATTCTACATGGTGGCATCATCAATTAGTGGCTTCCTCAGATGAATTATGGTAAGGTTTAGTCTCTCTCACCCAAAATGTGATTGCGGAATATGAGGTTAACAAAGGAAACTTGAATGCAAAATGAGAAAATTTACATTTAGGTTTCAGTTTTTATTTTTTTTAGTTACACAAATAATGTGATCACATTATTAATACAACCACATTATTGGAAACAATAATAATGGGATCGCATTATAAATTTTATCACATTATTTAATAACATGATCATGTTATGGCTCAATAATTACCGAGCCATAATTTAAATAACATGATCATGTTAATTAAATAACATGATTGTGTTATTTAGTAATGTAATTCCGCTACCAAAAATGTCCATGGAATTGTCCCCTAACTCCATGAACTTAACCCTATCCACAATATCTATACCATGTTGAGCTATATATGATACAAATGTTTTTATAATACTCATAATTTATATTGTGTTACATGAAAATGCTACTTGCTAGAAATGGTATTGATACATATGTTTGATGTAGATCAGTCCTATTTACTCCATGCTTTGATTTTTACTTTACTACATGATAAAATAAGACTTAATTTATTATTTTGTATGGCCCTTGGAATTGTGTGTGTAGTATATACATGTTCTTACTTGTATGGCATCATTATGCCATTTGAATGTGGCCCTTAGTCTTGTGTGTTTATGTGATATTCACATGTCCCTTGTGTATGGTCTTTGGATCTTATGTGTGACATTATATGAAAAATTACATGACATTGTATGAAATTAATTCTTTGTTCATTTATTTTTATTTTGGTGCCATGATTCATATCATGCATTACTTCTATTTTATATCTATTTTTGTGCTATGATACATCTTGTTAGGTTGTGGAGCTAAAAGCTTCACCAGGATGCAAACATGAGGAGTTAGGGAGGTTGCAGAGTGTTTGCTGAGTGTTAAAGACACCGGCATCGGTTAGGACAACCGATGTCGGTAGGGTACAAACAGAAGGAAACCGACGTTAGTCATGAGTCGGCCGGCATTGGCACCCCTAGGCAAATAGGGACCGACGTCAGTCACCTGTGTGGTTTGGACTGAGTATTTTACGGGCAATTAGCTAATGAACCAAGTGTTTGCATGTCAAGATCCACATTTAGACTAAGAGCTACGGATCTAATTATTGTAACTAGGTGTCTAATTATTGTTTGCATGAGATCTATTTAAGAGACTCATTGGTTGTATTGTAGTGAGTGCTAGAGAGTAAGAGAGCAAATAAGCTCCTTCAGAGAGAGGTGATCAATGGTGTGTTCCTCCTAGTGCCATAGTACCAAGTGTGGGTACTAGTTTGGAGAATCAGTAGGGTTCTTCGTGTTTGTATGATCTTGGTCAGCGGGTGTGCATGGCTTCTTTTGGAGATCTACAATGGTGAGTAAGGTCTAGTGATTTATAGGTATCAGCAGAGAGTAGGAGATCTACTTGGAGTATGGTTGTGTACTTGACGTACTGGCAGCGTGTTACTGATTGGTTGGAGAGGTGAACATCAATTCTATATTTGAGTTGATTGTTGGGACCGAGAGAGAGAGAGAGGGAAGAAGGTATTGAGGTGTGGCAAACCTTTGAGGTGGAAGAAGAATTGGCATCTTCTTTATTGTATTTTCTTCTGAGTATTTAATACAATTGTGTATTATCTCTCAAATCCTGTGTTGTTTCATATTTCTAGTTACTTATTGATTCTGGTATAATTTCGTGTTTAGTTGCTAATACAAGAAGTAATCATATGTGCTCTAATTGAGGAGCAAGATCCTGACAAGTTGGTATCAGAGATTTTGGTTAGGTTACTAACAGGTGGTTTCAGATCTGGATAGTGTGTGTTGATTACAGGGTACTCACAGGGGTTTCTGATTGAGTGGGAATATAGCAATGGTAGAAGAAAGTAAGCTATGAATGGAGAAACTAAATAGCACAAATGGTCTGATTGATGGAAAGAAAGAGCAGGGAAAAGAAGATTGATGGTTGGTAGCAGATCAGTAGGGAGGAGCAGATGTTGTAGGGGATGTTGCACAGGATATTCTAGATAAAGTAGAATTTGGTTTACAAATTCTTTTGCCTCTTTCCATGCAGCCCAAAATAGAGCATCTTTTCATGGGTATGTCTTTGGAGACTTTGGAGAGATTTATTTAGGAGCTGGAGAGCCTTGTCAAATGATTGGCAAAGGGGAAGTGAAGCTGAAATTGCAGACGGATAACACACAGGGGTTGAATGAGGTTATGCAGGTACCTGTTAGGTTGTGGAGCTAAAAGCTTCACAGATGCAGACATGGAGAAGGCCATTGGAGGAGTTGCGGAGTGTCACAGACACCGGCATCGATCAGGCCAACTGATGTCAGCAGATAGGAGACAGGAAGCAACCGATGATGGTCAGATATCAGCCGGTGTCGGCACCCCCAGGTATACAGGGACTGACGTCGGTCACCTGTGTGGTTTGACTACGAGTATATTACGAGTAGTCAGTTGAAAAACTAAGTGTTTACATGATGAGATCTAATTTTAGACTGAGAGCTACGGATCTAATTATTGTAATTAGATGTCTAATTATTGTTTGGATGAGATCTATATAATAGACTCATGGTTGTATTGTAAAATTGTGCTAGTGAGTAATAGAGAAATATTATAAGCTCCTTCTATGTGTGAGGTGAGCAATGGTGTGTTCCTCCTAGTGCCACAGTACCAAGGTGGGTGCTAGTTTTGGAGAGTCAGCAGGATTCTTCATGGGTGTATGATCTTAGTCATCAGGTGTGCATGGCTTCTATAGGAGATCTACATGGTAAGTAAGATCATTGATATGCAGGTGTATGTGTGTGCAAGGTCAAGGTTCACAGGTGTGCAAAACCAAGGTGTTTGCAGGTGTGCAAGATTAGATAGGACAACAACACAATAGGGAGCAAAATCAGGTGGGGTCTACTTAGAGTACGTGGAGTACTTGTGGAGTACGTGTGTGTACTTGTGGAGTGTGTGGAGCACGGGTATAAGGTGAACACCAACTCAGTGTTTGAGTTGGGTGTTGGGACCTAAGAGAGAGAGATTTGAGGAGAGAAGTACTATTCACTTGAGGTGTGGGAAGCCTCTGAAGAGGTGGTGGAGAAGAAGTGGCATATTATTTATTGTATTCTTTTCTGCAAGAGTTTTAATACAAGTTGTGTATTGTCTCTCATATCATGTGTTATTTCTAAATTCTAGTTACTTGTGTATTCTAATTAATTTTTGCATATTAAGTTACTTAGTAATCAATTGTGTGCTTCCAGTTATTTATCCCAACAGTACTAGTCTTGGAGATGAGTCTAATTTCTTCAAGAAAGTTAGGTGATGGGAGATGCACAGTAACTCTCACAGTGGATGCACTTGAATTAGACAGTGGTAAGAAAGTAGGTATCCTTTATCTATCTACTTATATTACTGATTCACCTTCTGTTACAGAGATGTGGCTTTGTAGGCTTGGTTACATATGTAGGAGGGGAATGCATGTTCTGAAGTGGAAGACAGATGTTTTTGATAAGCTAAAGAACTAGAAAGCCTTGGTGTTCATGGAGGAGATGACAGACAGAGATCAGCGGAGTGGACTGAATTATTCTAAGTAGGGCTATTTTGATTTGAACAGGGTTTTGATCCATGGAGAGCTCACGGGTAAAAAGTCATCACTCACAGGTGAACACAGATACCGACATCGGTCAGGAGGAACTGATGTCAAATAGATAGTCATTGACGTCAGTCATGTGCAGATTAGCAGAGTCGATGGTGTTGGGAAGAAGGAACTGATGTCAGTCATACAATGATCAATGTCGGCAACAAGTACACTGGCATCAGTAATGGGACTGACGTCGGTAGACAGGGTCAGTCGCAGGGAACCAATGTCGGTTAGGAGCAGATTGGGAGATGGCCGAGATCGGTCATTGAAACAGATATTGGGCAGACATCAAGCTGTCAACAAGTCTCAAACACCCATATGGAGGTCAAAAAGGGTAAGTGAACCTCATATTCATTGTTCACCTTCTTTATATTGCTTATTGATGGTCAAGAAGTAGGAAGTGTGAAGAGGCAATGCAGGTAGAATCCAAATACAGTGGGAGCTTGGCATGGATGAGGAGTGTGAGTCCTTAGAGAAGAACCAAACAGGTATTCATTGGTAGAGTTGTTAGCTAGCAGAAATCACTAAGAGACAGATGGATTCCCAAGTTAAAGAAGAGAGTGGATGGATATGTGAGATGGAAGGCCAAGGTATATGGTCTTGAGAAAGCTGCAGGACAGTGGTACAGGTTTTGACAGGTGGATGACAAAGCATGGCTTTAGTCAATGTCAGTGTAACTATTGTGTTTGTTCTTACCAGGTGGATGATGAGTTGTGACATTATCCAATTACTGTATGTGGATGGTTTGCTAGCAGGTTTGTACATACAGGGTTTTGCTGAGCTAAAAGGTAAGGTTAGTTCAGAGGTATGTCATGAAGAATTTGGAGCAGCAAAATTCTTTGGCATGAGAGACATGGAGATTTGGTCTCCAATGGGAGCTGATGTGAATCAGGTGTTGGCGAGGTTCATTACGCAGGATGTAGAATCGGTAAGCACACCAAAGGCTAGACAGTTCAAGTAGAGCTTAAAAAAGGGTTTGAAATCACATGAGGTCTAGTGTAGACCTGAGTTTTCCCAAGCAATGGGAGCTGTCAGAGAGTTTGGAGCCAATTCAGGGAAGGTAGATTCTTAGGTACTTGAGAGGGACTAGCAGCAGGTTAACATGTTATGCAGGGTCAAGGACTTCACTACATGGATATGTAGGTTCGGATACGGCAGGGTACTCGGATAACAGGAAAGGCATCAAAGGGCGTGTGATGGTTGGTCTTCAAGGCTGAGATTGAAGAGGGATACAAGCCAGGAAATAGATTAGATGGGGTACAGATATAGGTACAATTGCATTTATTTATCTCCAAATGGGAGATTGTTAGGTTGTGGAGCTAAAAGCTTCACCAAGATGCAAACAAGAGGAGTTAGGGAGGTTGCAGAGTGTTTGCTGAGTGTTACAAACACCAGCGTCGGTTAGGACAACTGATGTTGGTAGGGTATAGATAGAAGGAAATTGACATCGGTAATGAGTTGGCCGGCGTCGGCACCCCCAAGCAAAAAGGGACCGATGTTGGTCACCTGTGTGGTTCGGACTGAGTATTTTACGAGCAGTTAGCTAACAAACCAAGTGTTTGCATGTCAAGAGCCACATTTAGACTAGGAGTTGTGGATCTAATTATTGTAATTAGGTGTCTAATTATTGTTTGCATGAGATCTATTTAAGAGACTCATTGGTTGTATTGTAGTGAGTGCTAGAGAGTAAGAGAGCAAATAAGCTCCTTCAGAGAGAGGTGAGCAATGGTGTGTTCCTCCTAGTGCCACAGTACCAAGTGTGGGTACTGGTTTGGAGAATCAATAGGGTTCTTCGTGTTTGTATGATCTTGGTTAGTGGGTGTGCATGGCTTCTTTTGGAGATCTACAATGGTGAGTAAGGTCTAGTGATTTGCAGGTATCAGTAGAGAGCAGGAGATCTACTTGGAGTACGGTTGTGTGCTTGACATACTGGCATCGTGTTACTGACTGGTTGGAGAGGTGAACATCAATTCTATATTTGAGTTGATTGTTGGGACCGAGAGAGAGAGAGGGAAGAAGGTCTTGAGGTGTGGTGAACCTTTGAGGTGGAAGAAGTGGCATTTTCTTTACTGTATTTTCTTTTGAGTATTTAATACAATTGTGTATTGTCTCTCAAATCTTGTGTTGTTTCATATTTATAGTTACTTATTGATTCTGGTATAATTCCATGTTTAGTTGCTAATACAATAAGTAATCATATGTGCTCTAATTGAGGAGCAAGATCCTGACACATCTGATGCACATCATGCTTATGTGATTTAATTTTGTATATATCTAAAACATGTTTCAAATTTAATCAATGATATATTAAATACTATGACTCAATATAATTTAAATGATTTAAAATGATAATACATGATTATATCTTTCACATATGATTTATTTTGATATAAATGACTTACATGCTATGTCTCTCATCTCAAAAGGGAGGAATCACTATGGGCTTGTCTTGAGAAGTCAAGTCCTCATGAGAAAATTTTAGATTTATGGAATTATACATTTTTTATAATTATAACATGATTCATAATATTTAATTCATGGGGGAATGTGACATACATGTGCACTCATTCCTACATTATAGATACACATGGCATGATATTCATTTATCTTCATGTTTCTTTATAGGAATTTCAAATTTATCAAGTTAAAAAGTTTCAAAGGTACAAATTTTAAAAAATAATATAGATTTTTATACAATGGTGTGATTTGTATCATTTGAAGTGGGACAAGTTAGAGTCTAATGACACTTAATGTTTATGGTTGCACTTTAACATTTCAATGTAGCGAGAGACAATGGGTAGTTCTAACCCTTCTATTATTTTACATAGTACTCTACATAGTCAAATGAGAGTTGGAACCCACAATACTTAAAACTAAAAAGCTTTAAATGGTTTTCAAGTTGAGACTTGATCACTCTCAATTCACCATAGGTTTAACATTTATCAAAATACCTTAAAAAGGAAACACACACTTCTCCATTTTAAAAAGTTATAGAGAAATTAGGTTGCATATTATTTTAGGTGTATAATTTCCTTGTGGTATTTTAAAATTTAAAATTTCAATTTTTAAATGTTCAATTCTTAAATATGGACAATAACTACGTTTGGTGGCATTGTTATAGGTTTTACATTAAAGAATATTACATGATCAAGCTTTGCATCAAAAGATAAAATGTGTATATACAATTATGTTCACATCTCCTTTAATATAGTAATTTCAATTCATTACATCACTATAATAAAATGGAGGAAAATTTAGAAATTTATATTTATTCATTAAGTGATTGATAATGTTGGATCTTGATATCCTTACCCTGCTTAACCTCTTCACCATTCTATTAAACTAAATTATCTACGAGAGTTTTCATTACTATAAAAATTGTCTTAAAACCACTCATAATATAATTTAAGAATCCCTATTTTAATTATATATTCCAATGATAACAATTCCAATAGTATATATCCTTCAGGGACAAGATCACACTAGGTCAGACAGAGCTACATTAGGCAGACAAGGCCATATTGTGGCCTTGTCTAATAGTGTGACGTTATCCTCTACGCCCCAATGGTAACTTTTTAAATTAAATAAATTTAATTTTACCCCTCCCATGATTTTATCAATGTCAAATATTAAAAATATTATTTTATATAAGTACATCAAGGCCTCTTCAAGCACATCTAATAATCACTAGGAAATTTTACTACACATTGAGAAAAAGAACACTACTTTTTTTTCAATTCCAATCTTGAAGAATTATAATAGTCATAAAACAAGTCTAAATATATTTTATTTTCAGTTAAAGGCACCCATTTTTAAGTATATAAATATTTCTATCTAGTTGCATTCATATATGAAAGTCAAGATTCACACTCTCACTCTAGGAGGGAGAACTACATCGACCTTAGGCCCCTTTGGGCCATGTAGAAAACACAAATATTATGTGGGTTTTCTAAGGATATATCAACTATTTTACTAACCCTATTCCTTCCTTTGAAATTTGAGATGTATTTTGTTTATTGTTTTGAATCTAGGGTTTGTATTTTTCATGGCTTCTACACATTAAATTATCACACACGTCAGCTAGTAAACCCTCATAGATAGGTGCACACACCCAGATCAAAAAGGTAGTCACATATTCAACCAAGACATAGTCAAAGTAGATAAAAATTATTATTGTGCTTTTTTGTCCTCCTATGGCAGCATTGACCTAACACAATCTGAATTCATGTTTTTAGATACAACATAGTTCATAAGTATTTTTAGGTAGTTTTCAATCATAGTTAGTTTACATAGTCAACATAAATTTAGTTTGAGGGAGGTTTACATGCATTTTTATCAATTTATTATTTTTAGATCACTTTTAGTTATGTAAATTATTTATATTTGTTTTAACCTTTTAGGGTTTATCTATGTAAATCCTATGTTAGATTAAAGGGATGAGTTATCTAAATTAGTTAAATAATACGTAATAAATAACCACTAATTTGTTACATAGTTTGACTTTCTAAAAATAGTAATAAATATGTGAAAATAGAGACTTATCTAAAAAATACATGTCATAAAAGATCTGAATGCTAAAAATTAGGTTATGGATAGGTTTGAGTGTCATTTATAGGATTCTTTAGTTAGATTCCTCCCTGGATAGTAGTGCCACACTTGGACAATAACATAATGTGGTTTTGGTGTATTGAAAATGGTGCTAGTGTCTTCTATGTATGACTGTTTCTAAATTTTAAGTGCACGTACGCCTATGTTTTTGGGTTCTATTCCTGCACACATGAATTCTAAAACTCTATTTTATGTTTATAACAACTGATTTATGTTACAAATGCTAATCCTCTTTGTAAGTATGGCATAAGCTAAAAATGTGTGTTCATTAACAGGATAGACTAGATATCCTCAACACCTCATTGTGTAGAGATTTGCCTACATACAATACTCTAAGGAGCGATCAAGATCGAGGTAGTTATCCCCACCTAAGATCTAGTTTAATTACAAGTGATGCTAGAATGATAGTGGTATTGAATTCCTTAAGTGTGCTTGAGATTGAATTTTTTTGAAATTTGGACTTAGGGTAGTTATAAATGGTAGTATGTATAAGTAGGGAAAAATAGGATTAATAGCCTTGATTTTGATCAACTTATTTCTTATTTGAATATGATTTTTACATCTATTTACATCTAGTGGATATATATCTAAGAATATTGTATTTATAGTGTTTCATAGCTTGTGCAGATAATAAAATGTGCTCAGGTCAACCTTAGGAGGGTTACTCATTTGAAAATATATCTGTTCAGGATAGTTAGGACAAGGGACACTAATGCCATGTTGGGGACACTAGCACTATGTGGCTCTAGTGTTGTTAATGTGGTACTAATGTCTAATTGGTAGGATACTAGGAACAAAAGGCCATGACTAGGAATGAAGAGCTCAGACTATGTTTGAGCTGACTAGGGACATATATGATTCACATAATGGATGTAAAAGTGTGATAAAGGCTCTAGGATAGGTCTAGGCCTAAACTAGGAATAGGTTATCTCAATCAACACTCTTAAAATCTAAATACCACTTTTAGGTGATTACATTTGCCCCATTTTTATGTTATAAATGCAACAAATCAAAATGGCTAGTATAAAAAAAAAAATATACTTGGACTTACCTAGGAAGTGAATCTTATGTAATCGAGTCTAAGTATGTGAATCTAGGTCTATGTATGTGAAACATGATCCAAATCATGACCTATAATGAAATGTGAATAAATTAGTCCTTAGGAGATATAAAAATCAAAATACTATGATGAATAAATAAGTAACTGAGTAAAGTTGAGTAAAGAGATAGGAAATAAGAAAGGAATGAATACACCTCAGTAGGTATGTGAACCAATGCATGAACCTTGTGATAACCTATGTGCGTATGTGTACATAGTGATAAATTCATTGAATACCTTGGAATGAGTTGGTATTTTTCTCAATCCTCATACGTGGGTGTCTCAAGAGCTCAATATAGTTTTGACTCCATCATTTCCCACCTCTGCTTAGTGAATCATGACCTATGAATAACTTGGATTAGATTGTGTGTCTAACCCTCTCATGTGGGTGACTAAAGAACTCAAGAAAGATATGAATCCATCATTGAACACTCATGTGTAGTAGATACATATGAAACTAAATTATGCAAAGTGATTTAAATATCTAACTATGTATATCAACTCTACAACCACTTGAGTACATTAGGTGGCTCTAGGCAACTTAGGAATGCTAACCACTATAGATGGAGTAAGGAATATAACTAGTGACAACCTAGAATATGATGTTAAGTGTATATAAAATAGAGAATGACATGGATTTTTCCATTCCATTTGATAAACCTATATGTAACTAAGCATTTGGAAATAATGTGCTATGCACATGTCCCCAATATGATATCTAAGTATATTGATTATGAATTGAGTTATAATAACTATATTTGAGTATCTAAATTGAATATGGGAATGATAATGTCACACATGATGCCACTAATTTGAGAAATTGATATGAATCTAAGATATACTAGTGTGAATATAAGCTAAATCTGAGCATAATTATCAAATTTGTAGCTATATTTATGCAAATTTGTACTATACTTGGTGTACTATTTTGGCTAATCTGAATTGCCTTGAAATTGGGGCTACTAGATAGTAGTGTCATATGGTTCTAGTGTCCCAATATGGATGCTAATATATGTCTAGTCTAAAATATGAGTCTCTAAACTACATTCTGAGTCCCTATTTTTTCTAATGTCTTACCTATGTTTGATTTCCTAAAATTGAGCATGTGTCTTGAAAATGTTATGTGAATGTAATGCAAGAGCCTGATCTCTATGATAAACCCTTATGAATTCCCCATATTTTGAGGGTAGTTATTGACCTATGTAAAATTTTTCCTCAAAATAAATATCCTTGCAAAATGTGTTAGCTGGAGTATATATCATAACTACATGATAATCCAATACAATGTGCAAATGTAACATCAAAATGTAAGAGAATATAAGCATAAGTATGTAATGTAAGATGTATGTTGTATCTAACATTGCGAAATGGTGTCAAGATAGATGTAATAAATGTGTATAAAATAAATGAGTAGCTACCTAGAGGGATGGGACATGATGTCCATCACGATACCTAAGTAGGAAGGGTAGATGCATGAGGTCCCTCATGGCATTAAAAACTAGCATGTGTTACAAAAAAATACAAGTGTCATGGCCATGATGCATACAATAAAGTATACATACAAAAAACATGAGACACATAAAAATAGGCTTAGGGGCCACAATATAATTGACATGGGCACATTTCACGAAATTTGAGAAAAGAAGACATTCGAGGACATGTTCAAATGTCTACATACATAAGCAAAAAGAAAATTAGATTAGAGAACATAGAAGGACATGTTCAAATGTATGCATACACAATCAATAAAACACACACAATGGACATGGGCACATGTCCAAGGCATATATGAATAGAAGTGACATAGAGCTAAAGAGTAATGATATATTCAAATGCCCTTGAATATAAAAAGGATAGGAAAAATAATCAAGTTTAAACTAGGAAATATAGAAATGAAAGCATGCATGAATGTAGTAAAAAAGTGTGTAAATGCTATGATGTACATATGCTGAGTCTAAACTAGTGATAATTGACAAAAAATCTAAGTATGAGTAGCAATGATCAATATAAAGATATAACAATGCTAAAACTAGAATTTAAAGAATATAAGGATAAAAATTGGTAATAGAAAATATGTATGAGATGCCCTTAAGTGGGAATATGTATCAAATGAATAAACTTGGATCAATGTCTATGCCCCTAGTGGGTAGATGATAGCAAGTCTAGATCAATGTAGTGGAACTAATTTTTATAATTAATCTACAAGCACTCGACAAGAAAAAGTGAAGCATATATTATAGTAAAACTAACTATAATAAGATAGATAACATATGTAGTGTCTATAAAATATAATAAATGTAAACATAATAATGCATACAATTAGTAAATTTTGTGTTTTTTTAATAATATTTGAATGTTTTTGTGTTTTGACATGTTATATTATTTTTATATTTTATGGATATAAGCTATGTAAAAATAAATGAAAATAAAATATATAGAAGGAATAGGAGAGGAGAAATTATGTACAAGAGGGTAGGAACCATACTAACTGATGAGTCTCATGGGAGACTCACTATCACTATGATCAGGGTCAAATAAGGGAACTGTGATCATGCATGCTATGTGAAAGGGAAACTATGATCCCATAATATGTTGTATGGAGTAATTTATGTCTATATTTACTTGTGTAGTGGAGCTATGAATCTATAACACTGACTGTGATGCCTTGTGAACTATAGGGGTATTAGGAACCCATATGGTAGAAGAAGCTATAGGTGAGGTAGGTGCCCTGTGCTGAGAACCTTGATAACCTAGTAATACTGATCTTAGATGGAGGTGATCTATAATCTATGTCATATTTTGATGTAGGGGTCTCTCTAATAATGGTCTCCATAGAGAGTATGTGTATGTGTTGATACCCTAGTAGAAAACTTTACTTGCATTGGTATCTCTACTAGATTCTATGGTTTATGTATAGGAATTATATTCTGATCTATAATTGATAGCTGTGCAATATTTAGTAATGATGTTTGAAATGTAACTAGTGATTGTGATGGAATTGCTTATGTGATGGTTATAGGATACTCATATAGGAGATCCTCAAATTTTACCTCCTAATTTACATATATATACTTTAAGAGTTTATGCACTATAGATGGGATGGATCTAAGATGCTATAACCATGGCCTACCCAATAATAGATCAAACACACCTGCACTAGGTACCACTAATAAATGAGTGGATATATGTGTAGGTCCAACCTATAATTCAATCACAATCTCCTGATGGAGCTCTAAACATAACCAATAAAACCACTAATGAATTTATATATGGGGAATATATCCTTCTCTGAGTACCCCAAATGTTGCAAAAGTTTCATGGTACACATGATAATACTTGACTCATTGTCAACCATAACACTCTGGATAGGATGATGATCTATGTATTCTCATATAAGGAATGCATGTAAATATGTATCATCATCAACAATCTCATACTTTGAGAATGTGATGAGTGGTCTAGGTGGAACTATAGTATGGTACTATTATAGGCTTAATTTTCACCCTTGAAGAGGGTTTTTGAGATTCTCTCCAACTAAGCTATAATATTAGGACAACCCCACGCTGTGGGTAACCTATTTTGGGCTTGAACCTCCAGAGAAGGTCAGATTCCTCTTTGATGCTAACCTAAGACTAATACTAAGCCTAATGCTTCATGGGAAAAGGGTTAGAAAGATGATAAGGGATCCTATCAAATATAAAAGGGTGATGCACCAAAGTTGAATATGCACTCACATAAGTTTGAACACACACTAGATCAACAAAAGATAACTATGGCTTACTCAATCTCAAAATCTAACTAATTGCATAAATATTTCATAGAATAGGTTCCAAATAAAATTTTAAGCTAGCTTGAAGGCACCTTTAAAAAGGGAAACAAAAGGACAACAAACTATGAAAAATATCCTTCACAAATTCACCATACACAAGCATGTTAAACACTGATTAAAAATAAGATATAAGTAAAGAGTTGATCCTAGTACTTCAAAAGGTAGTTATTAAAATATTTTGATAGGGTTTAACCTTATAAAATAAGCACACTTTTCCAAGAGTCTCGATGAGTATCCTTGTCTCAGAAAAGAAAATGCTAAAAATCCAATTTCTAAGAACCCCCTCAAAGGGAATGAAACCATGATATAATGAAGAAGAGAGACTGAAAGAAAAGATGGACCAACACATTATCAAAAAAAGAACACTTGTCCTAGGTCATTAAATGATCTTGTGCTACCACCTTTTGCCAATGAAAACCTTGCCACCTTTTTGATCAATTAGAACACTGCCCATGGCTTGTTGAGTGAAAAAGCTCCCTAAAGGTTTCAAGGGTGCATTGAATGATCCTAGCTACAATTCCTAACATCAGACATTTTCTTTGATCTTTCATGCCAATTATTACTCGAAGACAATACCTCATGCTTATGGATTTGATCGAATCATAACTCAATGCCTTTTAGGTAGCTGCTTGTCAAGACTACTATCATGTTGGAGATTTAGGATCTTTTGCATTAATTATATCTCTGATTTATCTTCATGCTTTGGATCATAAGTCTATCTATAAGTGGAAAACCAATTTAAGGCTATTGGTTTTCCTATAGTTTCTATATCAGTACAAACCTATAAAATATATAACATTTTTTAATATTATAATAGTTCCAAAAGACCCATCCTTTCTCTGTAGGAACCTAAACATATATATACATACATGGATTCTCCTTAAAAAATGTGGACCATTAATGCAACAACAAGCTTTCCTAATAAAAAAATGAACCATAAGTCCATATTTTAAACTTAATGGTGATCCATACAAATTCTTTGCATCTCATTGCATTACCTGGGCCATTTCATGACATTTGAACTAGATCCAATAGTGTCAGAAGACCCTACAAAACCCTATGTTTCATGGTCAAAAATAGTTTCCCAACCTTCATACAAAATCTTGGGTTTATCTTTAATCTAATTAGTTGTCAAAAATTGACTCAGCTCATTGACAAGTTGAATCAACTCACTCCATGAATTTCAATTTATACAAAGGCTCATGGATTGTTGATCTCTTGCTAGTTAAATGCATAATTAACACTTGTCATGAATATATTCACCTTTGAGATTCAATAACTCTTTGACCACCACTTGCTTTTAGATCAAAATGTTTGATGCAATGTAGACCATTGATCTACTAGGACCCATTGTTTGAAAACCAACAGCTAGTTCATGGTCTTAAAGTTGACATCCTCACTCCCATCAAATGACATTTGCATGACAATCATTGATGGTTGCATGACCCTCAAATCTAAACTCAATAATATTGTCTCATTTCGCCCTTAAATTTGATGTTGGCATGAACGTCTCTCATTTTAGGTATATTTTCAAAGGCTCATAACTTGAAGAGCAAAAGTCATAGAGGCCTTAAAATTTTAGGGGATGTTCCTAAGGTCAAAAATGAAAAACCCATTTGATCTGCTAGTCCTAGGAGATTTATAAGTGATAATATTAAATTCCCAAGTGACTAGTCCATATCTATTCCATTGTGATGTCTTGGTGATGGTCAAGCTATTTTGGCTAAGTATGGGAAACTTAGTGAAAACCAATTGAAGAGCTAAATTTGCACATGCATAGATTCATTTGTGATTTAGTGGAGGACCTAAGACTTGGCACGTATGATCTTGGCATAAAAGTGAACAAAACCATATGACCAATTCTTATTGACTCATCCACACATGTGAGATAGGGCGTCAACAAACTACCTACTTGTGCTTGTATTTCCCCCACATTAGCATCATTACAGAATGTGTATGATATGGGCCCTTTGATGTATGATATTAGATGAATATGTTGTCATTGCATCTCATCATCACCACCAACTCACTTTGAAATCATAAGATATGTATGTCCTTATCATAATTTCTTTAGGTCTTGATATATTGGAAACATAGATGAACATAAGTTACAATATATAATTTGAAACCTCATTATCTTGTCTCTATATCATTATCATTGCAGTGCTGACCTGAGTTAGACATCAAACATGGACCCTTTGGCTAAGTATGGGAAACTTAGTGAAAACCAACTAAAGAGACAAATTTGCACATGCATAGCTTCATTTGTGCTTCAGTGGAGGACCTGAGACTTGGCACGTATGATCTTGGCACAAAAGTGAAAAAAACCATATGATCAATTATTATTGACTCATCCACACATTTGAGATAGGGCCTCAAAAAACTACCTACTTGTGCTTTTTTTGTGCTTCATCAAATCATGATAGAGCTTCTCATGTGGGCCAAAAATGGCCAACATCTTTGGCTACTCATAGGGAAGCATGCTTGCTATGATTTGAGAACCTAGACCATTTATCTTATCTAGTCCATTAGATATGGATTCATTAGCCTTTGTAACTGAGCTAAAGCTCTCTTGAAGCAATAAGGATCAAAAGAAACAAAACACAATAAAATGCCCAAGGCACTTTGAAAAAGAGAATATAATAGAAAATCAAAGTGCACAAGGCACTTAGAATAAAGAATAAGGAAATTATACTATGTACAATATGTTACAATGGATGCAATGAATTTATAATAACAAGGATTCAATTGAATTCTATTTATTAGGATGGGTATTACCTCTCCATCCAGTTGGGAAAGCTAAAAAGAATTGTGCTCTTTGCATCCATGGATCAAATAAGGACCACTCTACAAGCTGTCAAACTTGGTACGGTTACCTAGTTTGGACTTATTCAAATCCCATTTGAGGACTAGGTCCCCTTCATTAAATATCCTTATTGTATCTCTTTTTTCAAAATCATTCTTGACCTAAGATTGATGTGATTCCAAAGTTTTCATAGAAAGGTGCCTAGTTTATTTCATCTCTATGAGTTCTACCATCCTCACATTCATGGTCTCATCCTTTATTAACTCAAGTTGATGGGCTAATTACAATGCAGGAAGCTCAAGGGAGATAGGAAATTTGGATTCCCTTCCATACAAAAAAACATATGGAGAATTACCAATGGTAGTTTTAGGAGTCACCCTATCAACCCACAAGGCTATCTTTAGCTTGGTGTGCCATGTTATCTGATTCTCTTCTATGGTCCTCCTATGGATCCTCAACAAATTCTTATTTGTAGACTCCACCAATCCATTTCTTTGAGGATAGTAGTTGGAAGAGGTACTGAGGTAGATGCCTAGCTTGAGATCCCATTCACTTGTCTTCATACCAAGGAATGCTAATCCATTATAAAAAATTATGGTTGTTGAGACACCAAATTTGGTCACAAGGTTGTCATAGAAATCTAAGACTACACCTTCACTAACCTCCTTCAAAGTAATGGATTCCACCCACCTGGTGAAATAGTCAATTGTATTGAGCACCCATTTATGCCCTTGACTTGATGGTGGATTGATCATCCCTATGAAGTCTAAACTCCATTGCATGAAGGGTTTCTCCACTTAAATAGGATTGAGTGGAAGGGTGAATAGTTTTTTACTTTCCTGCAATGAGGGCACACTTTTAAAATTTTCTAACCCATGCATGAGCATCCTTGAAAATATTGGGATAATAATAAATAACTCTTATTACCTTTTCTATGGTGGTTTTGGGTGCAAAATGACCTCCTGTAGGTCCATCATAGAACTGCTCTAAGAGTTTAGTTACTTAGTCATCATATATGCATCTAAGGAGTATCCCATTGAGGTCCTTTCTAAAAATAACACCATCAACTAATGCATAATGTATAGATTGAAGCTTGAAATACCTTATTTTGGTTCTATCCAAACCTTGGGGGCATTATCCTCTTGCCAAGAAGTGAGCCATATCTTAGAGCTAGCTCTTTTGAAGTGGAAGTGCACCTATTTGTGAGTTATCTTGGGTCAACAAAATAGCTTCATTATCATTTTAGAGGTCATTCAACATGTACTCACACAATCCCTTTCCCCTAACCAACTTGGTGACCTTGATTTATACATCATATTCCATGACCTTGGTGATTTAACTTGCTCTTTTCTCACTTAAATTTTTGTTAAAGAGGAAATCCCTAACTCTAGGATGAGACACCATAAGATGGATCTTGATATTGGAGAGCATGGGCCTAAAATTATTGAGGCTTCTCAAAGATGAAATAAATTGTTTGTCAGTGATAGTGTACCTCACCTCATATCCTTCCATCCCTTAACTAAAAAAGGTAATTGGCTGCTCCATTTCTTCATTATTCTTCTACATCAACATAGATGATATGTTATCAATGAAAGCAAAGGTGTACAAGATTAAGTATTTAGAGAAATCAAGATTTAAGAGTGAGGGTGCTTGGGAAATGGTCTACCTTGATTTCATTAGACCAAGCAACACTTGGCTCTTCTTCAACATGGTAGTGATAGGCTTGACTAGGTTCACAAATCTAGGTATGAACCTTCTAAAAAAGTTGATCTTCTCAAGGAAGCTCTAGATCCCATTTTTGTCCTTTGGCAAGGATAAGTCTAAGATAACACTTAATTTATTAGGATCAATAGATAATCCTTATTTTAAAATAATATTACCCAAAATTTTTCCCTCATTCACAAAGAACACACATTTTTTTGGGTTTAAAGAGATCCCATACTCTTTGCATCTTTGGAATATTAGCCTCAGATGGTCCATGTGATCACTAGCATTCTTGGAGAAGACTATAATGTCATCCTAATATACCAATACCATTTGATTTATAAATCCTTGGAAAGACATATCCATTTCTATTTTAAATTTTTCCCCAGCATTGGACAATCCAAAAGGCATCTTCTAATAAGCAAAAGTTCCCCACTTGGTGGTAAATGTAGTATTGTATTGGTCCTCTTCTCTTACTATAACTTGGTTATAATCTGAGTATCCATCTAAGAGGGATAAAAATTATGAACTAAAAACTAATTTTAGGATTTTATCCATGGATGGTAGAGGGTAATGGTCCTTTAAAGAGACCCTATTAAGATTCCTAAAGTCTACACATAGTCTGATCTCCTCGATCTTCTTTTTGAAAGATACTAGATTAACTACCCATGAGGAGTGTTTGATTGGGAAGATGATCCTTAGATTTCACAAGCTTTTTCAACTCCTTTCTCATGAGCTCCTTAATCTTGGTATTTATGGGCCTTTACTTCTGCCTAATAAGCTTGGCATTATCCTCTAGCTTTATTATATGTTGGGACAGATTAGGATCAAATCCCTTTAAGTCAATATATTTCCAAGTAAAAATGTCTGCATATTCCTTAAAGAGCTCTATGAAAGCATGAATTTCAAATTTAGTACTTACCTTTCCAATCTTGAGGAGCTTGTCTTCAAAGATAAGAACTCTTTCATAGTTCTATTTGTTAGTTGACATTACTACTTTATCCTTCCTCATATGGTACCCATCATGAAAGAGGCCTTTTATGGTGAATAGACCTTTAGGAAGCTTATTAGACTTTAATTGGATAATATTCTCCCCATATTGGTGTTTTAAATTTTCTTGATTAAGGGAGGAGAATTTTTCTTCTTGCTACAAGAATAATTCAATATTTTTTTTATTTTCAAAGACCTGCTAGTGAGCTTCATTATCTAGCATTGATGGTCTTATTACCACTTTGACATCTGATTGAACCTTGGTTCTTTTCAAATCATCAAGGATGTCAAAATGAGCCCCCATAACTACTAGCCTATTAGCATGTTGGTTTTGGCCTCTCGACACTAATTAGATGTTAAAATACTCAAATTCCTCAATGAGGTCCCACACTCTATGTTTATAGGACTTCATTAGAGGGTTATTAGTGGAATTATGACCTTTGAATTAGTGCACAACCAATTCACTATCCCCATAGACTGGCAATTACTTGATATTTCTCTTATTGGCCCATTGAAGGCCATGGATGAGACCCTCATATTCTACTACATTATAGGAGCTAATACATTAGAACCTATATGAAGAGAATTACTTATCATTTGAAGGTTATATTAGCATGAAAAATACACCTACCTTGTGCTTTCTCATTAAGCCATTAAAAAACAACCTCCATAAACTACTAGGATCTTCTTGAGGACTCATAAGGGATGTCATACACTGGTCTTCTTCATACAAATAGAATGCACCAAAGTGCCTTTCTTTAACACCTTCTAAGGTGTCCCAACCTAGTTATCATTCCACAACTCATCCAAGAACATGTTTGGTACCTCTTCTAGATGAGTGTTCAAATCTTGCCTTATTACAAATTCATCCTTATCAATAATGGTGTAATTGATGTTGACACTATTTGGCCCATAGGGCTCTATATGAAATTATGCAATGGGATCAACCTTGATTGACACCTTGGTCCAATAAATTATTTTCAAGGCCACATAGGACTAGTTTGCTTTGAGATAACCCCTATCTTTGCTATAAACTCTCTAGATAATCATAATGCAAAATAAGGAGGCATGTCCAAGACCAATACATATTGGGCCACCAAGATACTATGACAAGCTTGTAAGGTCATATTGATTTCCTTGATTATACTACATGGTTTAGGAGAAGAACCTTCAAGTTGCATCACTCTTTTAGACTATGGCTCATATTTTAGACCAAGTTGATCGACTATGGACTTTGGCATCACTGAGGTACTTGCCCCACTATCTACCAAACAATTATGAAATAGAGAGTTACCAATGATTACTAAAATATAGAAGGGAGTAGTATTGAGTGATTTAATTGATTGCCCTTCCTCTAGCCATTTGGGTACATTAGTGAGAACTTAATTCACCTTGCTTGATGGCTTGTATGCAACAAGGATCTTTGACAGTACTTTTTGAAGGATGTCTACTTGGCTTGGTATGGAGAACATATCCCACATGAGCACACTCACATTTGAATTTTTCATTTTTTCAACAATGTTGATGGGTGAACCACCAACCTTTGCTTGTGCTTTAGGAGCCATCACTAATGTTTGTTAAAATTTTGAGCCTTAGGGCATACAAAAATTCCTTTAACTCTAGTATTTTGGAGGTAGTATAACCTTTGGAGTGACAACAAGTTCCCTAGGCCTTGTCAATGAAGGATGAATGGTGGGAACCTCTTTGTCTACTTATTTGATACCATCCATAGTCCTTATTTTAAAGCTGGTGTTTGCTACCACTAGACTATAGGCCTAGCTAGAACTAGCCTATTGGCTGGCTGTGTAGCACTCTTCTCATTCATAGTTCATCATTTTAGCATCCAAATAATTTGGTTCTTGATTAGACCCTTGACCTTGTGGAGGTTCTTCCATTTTGGTCATCACAGGCACTTTTGTATTTTGGGACATGAGAGCTTGGTTGTATCAAAAATTAGTAGCTTGATGCCATTGATCATTGAAGGCTTAGTTAAGGTCAATTTTTGGGACAATATGTTGACTAAAGGACTATTTTTGAGGCATGGTACTCTCTAATTCTTGAGCTACATTATTTTGAAATGGGACCAAGGAGTTGGAAGTACTAACAACATTAGGGTTGAAGTTACTCTGCCTATTATAGCCATGCTGCCCTTATCTTTGGTTTTAACCTTGGTAGTTCCCATTATATGGAGGCCTATTTGCTTGAAAATCCTACTATTGTGGTTGATATGAACCTTGATAAGGCTTATTAAAATCTTGTTGATTTTTGACATTTACTAGCTCATTCCCCAAATATTGAAACATGCTTTTCAGCTCTTGAAAGTTCTTTTGTTCTAGCAAATCATTAGATATGATAGTAGAAGCTTTCTCTTACTTTGCTATAGGGATTACATCGATTGTTGGTGTAGGAGGAATGACATCCAATGGAGGGATTGAAATGGGATATGGTCTGATCTCAAGAAATAAGGGCATTAGTGGTCTGGGTGTAAGTTTTCTAGCTTGAATCAGATAATTTTCTATCTTAATATCCACCTCATATGTACTTGGAAGAATATTTCCTCCCATAGATTAAACCATCACTATTATGTCACTATTTAAAGATTTTAAATGATATAGGAAAGCAAAGTTAGGGGTTGGTCTAACTGTGACTGGGATTCTATCCCAAGTTTGTTGGAACCTTGTGTTGAAGTCTTGCATGAATTCATGAGGATCTCTTCTAATTATAGATAGTTGTTCTACAAGTGACAAATGGTCACTTTTATCCTCAAATATTTAACACAAGGCTTCCCCTAGTTGGTACCATATTTAAATGAAATTGGTAGTAAGGCCTCTATACCAATCTAGGGCCTTTCTTTTGAAAGAGGTAGCTAACAACCTAATAAATATATTCTACTCAGTGACATTATGTATATTTCAAAAGTTGGCTATGCCCATGAGGTGTTCAGAGGGTGTTATAACTTGGTGTATAGTGTAATAGGGAACACTTTTGAGGGATGCAACTTGGATAGGATCATAGTGAGTGAGGGCTGGAGGGAGATTGGGATATATAGAAGAAGAGAGATCAAAAGAAAATATGCAAGATCATGTTATTAAAAAAAAGAACACTTGTCATAAGTCATTAAATGACCTTGATCCACCACCTTTTTCTAATGAAAACCTTGCCACCTTTTTTATCAATTAGAACACTGCATATGGCGTGTTTAGTGAGATAGCTCCCAAAGGTTTTGAGGGTGTATTAAATGCTCCTAGCTCTAATTCCCAAAATTATACCTTTTATTTGATCCTTCATGCCAATTCTTTCTTGAAGACAAAACCTCATGTTCATGGATTTGACTAGATCATAGCTCAGTGCCTTTTAAGTAGTTGATTGTCAAGAATATGACCATGCTAAAGATTGATGATATTTCACATTAATTTTATCTCTATTTTATCTTCATGTTTTAGATCATAGGTCTATCTATAGGAGGAAAAACAATTTAAGGCTATTGGTTTTATTATAGTTTCCATATTAGTACAAACCTATAGAATATATAACATTTTTTTTTATTATAATAGGTACAAAAGACCCATCCTTTCTCTACAGGAACCTAAACCTATATATACATACATATATTCTCCTTAAAAAATGTAGAACATTACTCAAAAAACAACATTGACTAAGAAAAAAAATAAATTAATATTTTAACCTTAATGGTGATATATACACATTCCTTGCATCTCACTACATTACTTGGGCCATTTTGTGTCATTTGAACCAACTACAATGGTGTCAGAGGACCCTGTAAAACCCTATGTTTCATGGTTAAAAAAATAACTTCTCAACCTTCTTCAATAATCCTAGGTTTGTCTTCAATCTAATTGGTTGTCAAAAACCAACTTAGCTCATTGATAAGTTAACTCAACTTGCTTCACCAATTTTAATTTGTATGAAGGCCTATAAATCATCAATCTCCTACTAGTCAAACACATCCTTGAAACTTGTCATGCATACATTCACCTTTGAGTTTCACTAACTCTTTGACCACCACTCACCATTAGATCTAAATGTACACTACAATATGGACCATTGATCTACCAGGACCCACTATTTGAAAACCAATGGCTAGTTCATGGTCTTAAAGTTGACATCTTCACTCCTATCAAATGACATTTGCATGACTATCATTGATGGTTATGTGACCATAAAATTTAATCTCAATAGGATTGTCTCATTCTACCCTTGAATTTGATGCCGGCGTGAATGTCTCACATTGTAGGTCTATTTTCAAAGGATCATAACCTGAAGAGAAAAAATCATGGAGGCCTCAAACTTTTAGGGGATATTCCTAGGGTCAAAAAGGATAAACCCATTTGATCCACTAGTCTTGAGAGATTTCCAGGTGAATATATTGAATGCCCAAGTTGAATCATCCATATATATTCCATTGTGATGTCCTCACAATGATTGAGCTCTTTTGGATAAGTATGGGAAACTTAGAAAAAAAAAATTGAAGAGCCAAATTTACACATGCATAACTTTATTTTAAATTTTATAGAGGACTTGAGACTTGGTGTGTATAATCTTGGCACAAAATTGAATGAACCCATATGACCGATTCTTCTTAACTCATCCACATGTGCGATATTTGGCCTCAATAAAATACCTACTTGTGCTTTCTATGTGCTTCATCAAATCATGCAATAGCTTCTCATGTGGGCCAAAAATGGCCAATATTTACATGCCAATAATGCTATGTAATGGATGTGCCTCCTCTGTAATAGTATGATATGAAGCTAGTGGTGGATGTGCCTTATATGTGTAGTGAACACCTGATGTTCCCCACCTCATTCATTGTGTGATTTATAAATGGATCTAAGAATATCTTTAGTGATTTAGTTTCTATTTGTTGTGCTTTCAATACTTCTATGGGTGTGCACACATCAATAATATTAGCCTCAATTAAATCTTGTATCTTATACTTTAGGATTATGTATCTGTTTGTTGTATGGACTTTTACCTTGTGATACTCATAGAATGCATTAGAACCATAGTTATTTAGAATATTCCACATCATATTAACCTCTTTAATGGTAGGGAGAGATATGACATTTCATTCCAAGAGTTTTTATAAAGCCCATGCTGGTGAAGATTTGGTGCTAAGGAGTAAATAAAATTAATCTAAGAGATCACTGAGATGCTACATTAACTGTGACCTTTTGATCACTCTTGTTTTCAATGGCCCTTACCTTGTATGGAGGCTTATTTTAACTCTTAATATTTGATTATGATCCATTAGTATGCTTGAGTTTTCCCATTGATAGAATATTAACCTCTCTTTATTTTATTATGTGGCATAAATATGTGAATGTAGGAAACTTATTGAACAAGATAACTTCATGTAATGCTGGTAAAAGACTTTATTTAAATATGTCTTGAATCTCTCTATCTACCATGGGGATAGTCAATTTGGCTAGAATAGTCTTGTATTGTACGACATAATCTGTGATAGGCTCATTTTAATATTGTTTTCAAATGTGCCACTTGGACGTATGATAGTTTTTCACTGATGTTGATGGATAAATGTGCTAAGAACATGTCAGCTAAAGGATTGAATGCTATGATATATTGATTTGGTAAATAATAAAACCATTGTAGGGTATAATCCTTTAAACTTCATGGAGATAACTTCATGAGAAGCTAATCTTTGGACATGTAATCCAAACATGCTACATGAAAATCTCAAAGATGATGCTCTAGGTCACCCTTGCCATCATATAATTTAATCTTATGTGCCATGAAACCATATGGCAAGGGAGTTGTCACTATGTAATGTGCTAAAGGTGTATGCAAGTTAATATTAGAATCCAAGGCATGTGATGGCCTAGTAGTTCCCTTATCGAGATGTAATAGCTTAGACTTTAGAGTATGAATCTCATGCACAAGGGATTATACATCTAGGGTGGAGAAACTAGCCACAAGAGGTGTAGCTATCAATGAAGGTTGTTGAATTACAATTTTGGTTGTGCTAGCTGAGTTGGCCCCATTGTAGGTGTAACAATGTTACTAAGGGAGTTAAAGACTGATGATTATTTTTTTGTTCTTGATTTCCAATATGGATTATAGGATTTATACATGATCAGTAGGATATTAACGAATTCTATCTCTAAAGCCCTGTAATATTTCATCTTTGTTGATAATTATATCATCATTGTTAAGTGGAGGGAGCGTTTCTTATTTTTCAATGTGTATATCATCTTGCTCTTGGTTGTATTATTAATTTTTAGATGCATTATCATTTAAATACACATAATCAGGGTGTGAAAGAAGCATATCTAGATTTATTATAGGTCACTTATCCATGTTATAGGCTTGGATAATAGGAATCTGAATATGCTCTATAAGATTACCAACTAATCTAGCACTTCTTCTTAATAGAAGAGAGATAATTTTTTTGATTGAATATAGTAAAAAATTGAAATAGGGATGCTAAGACATAATATATGAAATATGAAAAATTAATAGCAACTAATGAAAATAAGAAAAATAAGAATACAAACCCTAAGAGCATTTAGGGTTAAGGTTTTTTAAATTATAGTTTCTTTGTGAAAATTTAAATTATATTTAAATAGATGAAACCCTAATGTGAGATTGATTTGATGAGCTAGGTTATGCCAAAAAAATAAGAAAAATAGAAGTACGTAACCCTAATTTAGTGCACAAAAATTTGGAAAAGGCAAACTAGGGTTTTAAGTAACATTAAAAGTAAATTAGGTTCACCAAATGTTTTAACCTTTTAAGGTTTAGATATAGATTAAAGGGCTAAATTGTTTAACTAAGTGAAATAATATGTAATAAATAACCACTTATTTGTTATAGAGTTTGACTTGATTTGACTTTTTAAAAATAGTAATAAATATGTGTAAATAGAGACTTATCTGGAAAACACCTATCATAGAAGATTTGATTACTCAAAATTGGGTTATAGATAGGTCTAAATCTTTTCTACATGATTCATGAGTTAGATTCTTCCCTGTATAGTAGTGGCACACTTGGACAGTAGTGCCATGTGGCTCTAATGTCCTAAAAATGGCACTAGTGTCCTCTATGTAGGACTATTCCTAAATCATGGGTGCACATGCTCTCATGTTTCTGGGTTTTATTCCTACATTCATTAAGTCTAAAAATCTATTTTATGCATGTAATATATGGTTTATGTTTCAAACCCTAATCCTCCTTGCAAGTATGGCATGAGATGAAAATATGTGTTTGTTAGTAGGAGAAGTTGGACATCCTCAACACCCCGCTATGAAGAGAGTTGTCTACATACCAATAATTTGAGGAGGGATCAAGCTCAATGTAGTTCTCTCCACCTAAGTGGTGGTGCAAGTGTAAGTGATGCTAGAATGATAGTGGTCTTGAATGCCTTGAGTGTGATTAAGATTGGAAATATTTGAAATCTAGGATTAGGGTAGTTGTATATGGTAGTATGTAGAATTAGGGAAGAATAGGGATTAATAACCTTGATTTTGATCAACTTGTTTTGTATTTGAATATGATTTTTTGCATATATTTTCCATCTAGTGGATATAGGTCTAAGAGTCTTGTATTTATAGTGTTTTATAGCTTATACAGATAATAAATTGTGCTTAGGATGACCTTAGGAGGCTTACACATTTGAAAATATATTAATTTAGGAGATTTAAGTCAAGGGACATTAACACCATATTAGGGACACTAGTGTCATGTGGCTCTAGTGTCCTTAATGTGGTGTTAGTGTCTAACTGGCAGGCTACTGGGCATGAAGGGACAAGATCTGGGAATGAATTTTTGAGACTATGTTTGAGTTGACTAGGGACATCTATGGTCCACACAATGGATGTAAAAGTGTGATAAAGGCTCTAGGATAGGTCTAGGGCTAAGTTAGGAATAAGTTGTCTCAATCAACAGTCTTAGCATCCAAATACCACATTTAGGTCATTATAATATTACATTTGGATATGTATATATATGCATATCTAAATCAATTTTCAATAGTTTATTTATTCTTAACATTTAATTGTTAAATAAAAAATAACACATTAATCATTGGAATCCCTTTTAATTTGGGTTCATGTTTAAAAAATTACAACTTGTTTTGTAAATTTAACCTTTGAACCCTTTAAAAGTATACAAATAACCTTGTATCATCAACACAAAATTAAAAACAATTATTTTCCTATTTTTATATAAAAAATAGAGTGTTATATAATGCTTACAAAGATTAGGGTACATCATTTCAATGGAAACAATGTTGATTTAGGGACAATGTGTGGAATGTATTACTAATTATATGTATTACCATAACATTGCACATTCATGTGATTATCATATCATTAAGGTAGTGCCATAAAATCAATAAATACATATTTAGGAAAGTACATGCTAAGTTACAAGACTACCCTCATGTCTATTAGGATAAACAAACAAAAAATTATTATGATTGAAAATGACTATTATCCTCTTTTAGATAAAAAATAGAGTATTATGTAATGCTTTAAAATATGTGGGTACATCATATTAATGGAAACAATGTTAATCTAGGGACAACATATGTATAATGTTACTAAATGGGTGAGTTTTCATAGCATTGCATGTTTGTGTGATTCTAATATCAATAAGATAGTGCCATTAGATCATCTAGTGAATATTTATAATACTATACACTAGGTTACAAGAATACCCTTAAGTCTATCACTGACAAACAAATGAAATATTATCATAATTACAAACAACTATCCTCATATTTTTATATTATAAATATAGTATTATTCCACACTTACAAACATTAGGGTACACCATCTCAATGGAAATAATGTTGATATAGGGACAACATGTACAAATTATCACTAATACAGTGTGTTGTTTTAGCATTGTAGATCCATATTATTATCATATCATTAAGATAATTTCACCAGATTAGTGAGTACATATTTAGGAAAATACTGTGAGTTTTTTTTTTATACATGCCCAAAACTTTGGGAAAACAATAAGGAATTATTTGATTATAAATTTTAGGTGAATTTCATTTTTCTATGAGAAAACTAAAAATCTTAATTCTAGGTTTAAGCTATATACTAATAAATATGGATATTTATGTTCAATGACCTTAATATGTAATGGTGAGAATTTTTAAGGTTTTAAATTGACCTTAATAAGCTATATAATAAGAAATGATTGAACAAACAATGAGAATGGAATGTGATAGAAGGAATATTGAAACAAACACACATGATGACTTAAAATGAATTATGGAATTAGAAGTAGGCTTGATATTTGACCATGATATAAAAAAGGTTAAAATAAATTGAGCACCAAGTATGTCTAGGTTGAATTTGGTAGATGGTTTATTTTATCATGTGATGTTGATTCTACCCTTTGCTAGTTTTTTAGGATTTATAATTTTCTAGATCTCTTCAATAGAGACAAAGTAGTAGGGTTTTGAATTCACTTCGTATAATTGATGGGAGAAATTATATGTTTTGGATTCTCATTTAAATTTAATTAATCATCCATCCTAGCTCAAGAGAACATTAAACTATGCATGTTAGTTGGCTTGGGAAACCTCTTGAGGAGTTGTAACTACATATCCTGTATGCACTAAATTAGAGCCAATGTAATTCTAATGCTACCTGAGTGTAATCCCAACCTAATTGAGAGATAAGTTTTCAAATTCTCTCCCTACATAATAAAATGTAGCTAAATGAAAATTTTCTTAGATCTTATTTTGGCACAAGTATGTAAAAATATAATTCTTTTGAAAGTATTGAAGTCTTTTTTGACATGGTGGATTACACCCTGTGAAGGGAGGATCAACTTTCTTCATCCACACAACACAATGGAGACATCCCTCTTACTACAGGTGGAAAACATGAGAGATTAATATCTATATTAGGGGATATCTCCCCTTGATGCACCTTGAGGCCTTGGATTTACTACTACTAATTATTGGGGGGGGTGAAAAGGGAAAGAAAATACTAAAAATGGGACCTAAGCTAAGAGGTGATGCACCAAAACAATTGGTCTACTCAACTTTGGCATACACTTTGAACCATGGATAACAAACATACACTTCATTCAGGTGAGAAAAACTTCCTTGCATCAGTATTTTAGTAGGGGATCCTATGAAGATACAGGGAGGAAGAAACTAACACAAGGGGTGTTCTGAGACACACAACTGTGTAGCCTATTCACTTACCTATACTTCTTCAGACACTTCCTATGAACTACAAGAGAATAAGATCACTATGAACTAGATATGTGAGAGTAAACTTATGAAAGCATGAAAAGAAAATGACTTAACATAAGATAAAACCATAGACATATACAAAAGTGCAAGCTTAAATGGAGGTAAAATGCTCTTTCTGATTCAAGGTAAATTCCTTCAGGGCTTCACCATACAAGCTAAGAGATCCTTTCTCAAATGAGAAGTTAAAAATATATAGATAACTACAAATAAGATAGCTGGCAAATTAAGGAATGGAAACCCATGCTAAGTTAAACACTTTTGTAGAGACCAAAAGACCATGCTGTTATCATATTCTTCCAACTGCATATGGGAGATCCATGTTGTAGATGTCCAAGTCACCACCCTTACTATCTTGGGATTGTAAAATCATGGGATACTCCTAAAAATTGACAAATCCATCCCCAAGTTATTGTGGCTAGACCATGCTCTCTTCAATGTTGGGCACAACTATCTGTGCATTAATGGTGAAGCATGAAAACATGGGCTGCTCTCATCTATAGTTCAAAAACCAATATATTAATTGGTTTTTGGTAGACATATTCTACCTAAATGTATTAAATCCTTCTACTAAGTTTTCTATGCCACTTGTCTTAGTCTAAGTGGTCATTGATTCTATCCTTTGTCTTTATCAATAGCTGGAACTATTCCTTATTTTATCTTTTCCACTTCTTTGCCCATGTTTTGTCTCTTTCCTATTAGGTTGTGGAGCTAAAAGCTTCAACTTGTTGTAGACAAAGAAAAGGAGGTTGCTGAAGACCCAGAAGGACCGACATCGGCAGCATGACCGATGTCAATCATGACCAGTGCAGAAGGCAACCGGCGTCGGTAGGAAGTCGATCGACGTCGGCAGAACTAGGCAAGTAGGGACCGGCGTCGGTCGCTTGTGTGTTCCAGAACTGTTCGTTGCATGAACAGTTAGTTTAGTGAATGGAGTGTTTTCATGTAAAGGCTATTGCGAGTTTTGAGCTACGTGTCTATTATTAGTAAAATAGGAGTCTAAGTTATTGTTCAAGTCTGGGATCTATTTATAGACCCATTGGCATGTATTGTAAAGTGTGTGCTAGTGAAGAGAACAAAGTGTGTGTTTATCCTAGTTACATTATGAGCTAGAAAGGAAGGCAAGGAAGATCCTTCCATTTGTAAGATTAGAGTTGCAGGGTGTTGCAAGCTCATAGGAGATCTACATGTGTGAGTATGGTCTATTGAATTGTAGGTTGTAGGTTCATGGGAGATCGACTTGAAGTACTATAGAGTGCTTGGTGTACTAGCAAACTTATTACTGACTGGTTGGAGAGGTGAACACCAATTCTGTGTGTGAGTTGTGTGTTGGGACCATTTTTTGGTAGGAGAGTGTTTTTTGAAGAATAATTACTGTACACTTGAGGTGTGAGAAGCCTCTGTAAGGTGGAAGAGTGTGGCGGCTCTTTATTGTATTATTTTTTGTACAAGTATTAATATATAAGAGTGTATATTGTCTCTCATATTCTGTGCTATTGGTGAATTCTAGTTGTGTTTCTGGTATATTTTTGCATGTTTAATTGCTTAAGTTTGGTAATCATATTATGCTCTTTTTGAGGAGCAAGATCCTAACAAGTGGGATCAGAACAAGTGTGTTTGTTCTTGGATTCCCTGACAACTGGTATCAGAGCATGTTTGTTGTTCTGGGTACCTGCAAGTGGTATCAGAGCTTTTGGTTGGGATACTAACAGGTTGGTTCAGATCTGGTTAGTGTGTTTTGATTACAGGTTACTCACAGGGATTTCTGTTTGAGTGGGAGTAGAGCAATGGTAGAAGATAGTAGACTATGAATGGAGAAGTTTAATAGCTGGAGGTCCAAGTTCAGGTGTGGCAGAATAGCCTGCTGGAAATGTGGAAAGAAAGAGCAGAGAAAAGAAGATTGTTGGTTGGTAGTAGATCAGCATGAAGGACATGAAGAAGAAGCAGATGTTGTAGATTTCATTGCACAAGATGCTCTGGTATGTTCTTTGGATAAAATAGAATCTTGGGTTTTAGATTCTGGTGCCTCTTTTCATGCATCCCTAAATAGGGTATTTTTTCATGAGTATGTCTAGGGAGACTTTGGAGAAATTTGTTTAGGGGATGGAAAGCCTTGTCAGATGGTTGGCAAAGGGAAAGTGAAGCTAAAATTGCAGACAAGTAACACACGGGTGTTAAAGGAGGTCATGCAGGTCCCAGTCTTGGAGATGCGGCTAATTGCTTCAGGAAATTTGGGTGATGAGAGATGCATAAGAACTCTCACAGCGGATGCACTTGAATTAGTGGGTGGTAAGAAAGTAGGTACTCTTTATCTACTTGCTTATATTACTGATTCTTCTTCTATTGTGAAGATGTGGCTTTGTAGGCTTGGTCACATGAGTAAGAAGGAGATGCATGTTCTTGAGTCAAAGGGTATAGATCGAGATTTCTGTATGCAGAAGAAGAAAGTGACGTTTCTTGAGAAATCCGATGTTAGTGACAAGAGCAGGAAAGCCTTGGTTTTCAAGGAGAAGGTGACGAACAGAGTTCAACACGAGGGGCAAAAGAATTTTGAGCAGAGCAAGGGTGATTTAGACAAGGGTTTGATCTAAAAGGAGCTCATGGGTAGAAGTCAGTTCTCACATGCAAAACACAGAGACCGACATCGACAGGAAAATTGGTGTCAGTGTCCAGATAGGGACCAACATCAACTATGTGCAGACTGATGTTGGTGACTCAGGGTAGATAAACACCGGCGTCGGTCAGGGGAGAACCGACGTTGGTGATGAGGCAATTGCATGGAACTGACGTCGGTTGGGTGCAGAATGGAATGTGACCGGCATCGGTCACTAAGACAAATTTTGGGTGGACAACAAGCTGTCAAGGAGTCTCAAGCACCCATTTGGAGGACTTAAAGGGTAGGTAAGCCTCAAATTCATCATTTCCCTTCTTTACACTACTTGTTGGTCACTTATGGTAAAGAACCAGGAAGTTATTATAGAAGTAGAATAGGTAGATCTAGGAAACAGTGGGAGCTTGGCATGGATGAGGATGTGATTCCTTGGAGAAGAACCAAACAAGGATTTGTTGGTAGAGTTGCTAGCTAGAAGAAAGCACTGAGAGATGAATGGATGTTCAGGATGAAGAACGAAAATGGATACGTGAGACAGAAGATCAGGGTATATGGTCTTGAGTAAGCTGCAGGGCAATGGAGGTTTGATCATTGTGTTTCTCTTTACCAAGTTGGATAATATTAGCTACATTATCCTATTACTGTATGATGTGTTTGTTGTAGGGTTACATATACAGGGTATTGCTGAACTAAAGGTAAAGCTAGTTCAGGGGTGTGTCATGGAGAATCTAAGAGCAGCAAGATTCTTTGGCATGAGTGTGTTCTAGGGACATGGAAGGTCATATGTTGACTTTGTTTCAGGATGATTGTGTGAGACCGGTTAGCACGTCGATGGTTGGACAGTTCACAGAACAGGTGTCTTGATTCACATAATGAGGTTAAGTGCATGGTATGTACTAGACCTAAGGTTTCCCAAGCAGTGGGAGTTGTCAGAAAGTTAAGAGCCAATCCGGGAAAGAAGCATTGGAGGGAAGTTCAATGGATTCTTAGAGGGACCAGCAACAGGTGCACATGCTATGCAGGTTCAAGTTATTTTCTACATGGTTTGTAGATGTGGATGTGGAAGGTAATTTGGATGATAGGTTTTGCACTACAGGTTTTGTGGTGGGTAGTCTTCAGGGGTGATCTTGAAGAGGGATACAGAGCCAAGGAAACAAACTAGATGATGTACAGGTACAGGTACAATTGCAACCATTTATCTCCAAGTGGGAGATTGTTAGGTTGTGGAGCTAAAAGCTTCAACTTATTGCAGACAAAGAAAAGGAGGTTGCTGAAGACCCAGAAGCACCAGCATCGGTAGCATGACCGACGTCGATCATGACCAGTGTAGAAGGCAACTGGCGTCGACAGGAAGTCGGCCGACGTTTTGCAAAACCAGGCAAGTAGGGACCGGCGTCGGTCGCCTATGTGTTTCAAAACTGTTCATTGCACGAATAGTTAGTTTAGTGAACAGAGTGTTTACATGTAAAGGCTATTGTGAGTCTTGAGATGCATGTCTATTATTAGTAAAATAGGAGTCTAAGTAATTGTTCAAGTCTGGGATCTATTTATAGACCCATTGGCATGTATTGTAAAGTGTGTGCTAGTGAAGAGAACAAAGTGTGTGTTTCTCCTAGTTCCATTATGAGCTAGAAAGGAAGGCAAGGAAGATCCTTCCATTTGTAAGATCAAAGTTGCAAGGTGTTGTAAGCTCATAGGAGATCTACATGTGTGAGTATGGTCTGTTGAATTGCAGGTTGCAGGTTCATGGGAGATTAACTTGAAGTACTATAGAGTGCTTGGTGTACTAGCAGGGTTATTACTGACTAGTTTGAGAGGTGAACACCAATTTTGTGTGTGAGTTGTGTGTTGGGACCATTTTTTGGTAGGAGAGTGTTTTTTGAAGAAGAATTACTGTACACTTGAGGTGTGGGAAGCCTTTGTAAGGTGGAAGAGTGTGGTGGCTCTTTATTGTATTCTTTTCTGTACAAGTATTAATATATAAGAGTGTATATTGTCTCTCATATTCTGTGCTATTGGTGAATTCTAGTTACTTGTGTTTTTGGTATATTTCCACATGTTTAATTGCTTAAGTTTGGTAATCATATTGTGCTCTTTCTGAGGAGCAAGATCCTAACAAGTGGGATCAGAACAAGTGTGTTTGTTCTTGGATTCCCCAACAACTGGTATCAGAGCATGTTTGTTGTTCTAGGTACCTGACATTTCCTTTGGCTTCTCCTTTGCCTTGAACTTTTATTTACCTAATATTTATAGGTATTTTATATGGGTGGGCTTTTATTGAACATGTCCTTTAGACATTTTGTCTGAAAGAAAACTCCTTCCACTTATTTCCTTATCCTGAAGGGCAAGTGCCCTTTGAGCCTTTGTAATTTGTCTCTTTCTTCAGCTAGTTACCCTCCGTAAGGGTTTATTTCATCCAAAAGTGACCTTCAATATTTTTGAAATGGTCTTCATCTTTCTCAAGGTGCCCTCCATAAGGGCACTTTGTGCCTCAAAATACCCCTTCAAAACTTTTGATTTGGTCCTACCACTGAACAAGGTGCCCTCTACAAGGACACATACCCTTCGAGAATTATAAAATGACCCTTTGAGAAAGTGAAGAAGTCCTATTTATTTTCCCAAGTACCCTCTAGAAATACACCCTTCAAACTTCTTGTAAACATCCTTGAAGCTGTCAAAATGCCCTTCAAAGGAAATCCATTGCCTTTTGTGAACTGCTTAGACCATTTCAAGTTCTTTAATCGCTTCTACTTATAAAAGTAGAAAAGTAATGCACTTTCACAAACCTAATTTGCATAGACCATTTCAAACTTCCTAGGATCTTCTATTTTGGGTTTTATATCAAATTTGGATGATAAGGCAAATAAATAAAGACACTTGGAAAACCTGATTTGGTCTATCAAGACTAAATCAGGTTTTGCAAGTGACTTTACTTATAAACATTTATAAGTAAAGACATTTGCAAAGTCTGAATTATGCCACCAAGACCAAATTGAGTTTATCAAATCACTTTAATTATGAAAATTTCACAAGTAAAGTCATTTGGGAAACCTGAAATGCAATATTTTAGGTGAAGTAATTGCTCTTGACAAACCTAAAATACACTTGGAAAAGTAGAATGAGGGAAACACTTGGCTTTTTCATGAGAAAGTTCTGGTAGAGAAAATTTTGCACAAGGTAGTAGAGGGATGATCTATCCAAAACATGGATTGGATGAATTTTGCAAAGAAAAAGGAGGGGGTGCCCAATTTTGGCTTACAAGACCAAAAATTGGTCAACAGTCTTATAACAGAATTAAAAAATTGAAAAAACACCTAAGACTTATGGAATGACTAACTTGTTGATTTACTTGTTATTGAAATGATTTAGGAGTATATATATATATATATATATATATATATATATATATATATATATATATATATATATATATATATATATATATATATATATGGCTTGCAAGACCAAAAATAAGTCAACAATCTTATAAATGAATTAAAAATTTGAAAAAACACCTAAGACTTATGGAATGACTAACTTGTTGATTTACTTGTTATTGAAATGATTTAAGAGAATATATATATATATATATATATATATATATATATATATATATATATATATATACTTATAAAATTTTAATTCCTACTGATGTGCAAGTTGACAAAGGAAAATTCAAAAATTATGGTTCCACATTAAAAGGAGGGAAAAGGGTAGAAGGGACATGGCATAGGGCCAATTGTGTCTGAGATAGAATTGGAAAATTTCCAATTCTAACCTAGGCATAGAAAATATATATGGAGAATAAATGAGGCCTCTTGACATAGAGAAAACACATAAGATATGGAAAATAAAAGAAATTAAACATTGCATAACCACATAAAGAATGGGAGGTAAACACATATAGGAAAGCTCCAATAAGATCCGAATTTGAACCAATAATACACATGCACAAAACCATGCTAATTTTTTTTTAATAAAATCTTGTACCAAAATTAGGTGTCTAAATAAATCACCACTTTGATGTGTATGTGCATGAATGCATGTGAAAGAATTAAAATTAGGGAGATAAGTGATAAATAACTTTAAACCATATAGATGCTAGGGTTAAACATTGAAAAATAGACATATGAATTGTCCATGCATAGAAATAAACAAAAAAATGCATTTTTTTATTGATTTCAATGAGGAATTACAATACGCATACACAATAAACACTTTCAACCTTATTAGGCTACAAAAACATGTAGTTTTACAAACTACTATTACACTCATAGACATGATTTAATCTTACATTCATTTACTCAAATTTGCATTCCTATATAAATTATTTACTTAAAAATATTTGATGGCTTGCCTTTTTGAAATATCTCTCTCTGGACCAAACACCTTTTCCAAATGTCTCATAATATTTTATAGGCACTCTTATAAGAACCATTACAAAATGTCAAAGATTTCATTCTTAAATTTGTGACATTTCACTTTTCCATTAGTGAAAAAGTATTCACTGAAAGGCATGAGTTGTTGGGTATTAGGTTTTATAAACAACCTTTTAGTGGAATATCGGTGAGCGAGGCAAATTGTTTACCATATATGAGTTGGATATAGGTGAACCTATATCTCCTTAAAATGGGTGGAAAGATAATAATTAAGGTGGGTATGGATTTAAAATAAACTCAAAAAAGGAGGGAAAGGTAGGACGAGAAAGGAGGCTTGTGGACCACAGTAGATGAAAACTTTCAAGACTATAACTTAAACTTAGGTAGGAAAAGAAATGGGAAGACCAATATTTGATATAAACTAATGTACCACACTAACAATTAAACATAGTTATGAGTCAAAAGGAACCAGTTACATACTTGAACACATGAAATAAAAGGTAGTCCCATTTGTTAGACTAAAATATTACATCTACACAGGGGATTGTGATTTATATGCAAAAGGTATTCAGACTAATTATATTTTAATATGAATGACTATAAATAAAAGATAACTCATACAAAACCAAAGACTAAGAAATAAAAATGTTGTCATTTTTTACACAATACACAAGTTGGATAAGAAACAAGATTTACACATCAAGACTAAAATTGTAGAACTTCTTAGAATTTCATATTAATCTCAATAGCCAAAATTATCCTCTATTTGAAATAGGAGGATACAAGTATAAATAATATTGTGATGGGGAAATCATCATCTCTTAAGTGAAGTCTAAAAGATAACACTATATGCTAATTTCATGCAAAATATGCATGTGCAACTTTGATTTCTCAAAATAGAATTCTTCATTTAAAAATACAATATATACATGTTAAATAAATTTGGATCTAATAGTTTGAACTCAATTATACCATGCAAGTACATATGTATAATTAGATGGTGTTGATGTGCCACTACTAGAAGAATTTACCCTATGATAAAGCCAAATTAGAAGCTAACATGGATAGAACTAGATTTTTAATCAAAGTTACAACTAAGATAGGTAGTGTAACTAGAAGTGAGATCAAAATAGACATAGGAGTAGGTGGAGCTAAATTTGAACCTGGTGATGTAACTAGAATAGGTGTTTGAGTTACAAATGAACTTGATGTAGCTGTTAGTAGTGGGACATAAGTTGTCCTAGTCTAAGGATACACCAATGTGTACTTGGGAAGCTGATTACTCTAAGTTGGGGTTGGCATGACCCCTACTACCATAGTTGCTTGCTTATCTGATTCTATCTAAAGGTAAAGATAATGACTCACCTATAATTCAATCTCAATAGTCTCAAAAATTAAGTAAATCTCTTTTGTATAATTGAGGAAGCTTAACCATCAATTTATTGTGTATAACCAATTCAACTCTAACCTTAGTGTGTAGTGACTTAGTCCCTATAATTTTATCTCTTTTAAAAGTGACTAGTTGTATTACCTCATCACTGGTTTTGTAAATAGTCCCCTCATTCTCTGATCTAAAGCTGGCTAATGTTGCTTGTAGAAGATTCTCAAAAATGGGCCTGGGCACTAATTGAACTTATAGAGTGCCTACTTGAATGACTCTTAAGTGAGTTAGGATAGAGATAGATACCCTCTCCTGGTTTGAAAATTTTTGAACCAGAGCCCACATCTTTTGATGCCATTCAAGTATACTATCCCTCTTAGAGTAATATAATTTTGTGCCCAAACAACTTCAAATGCTATCATTAAATTGCAGTGGGCATAAGCTTTATTTATTGTTGCTTGGATTATAAAACACAATTTTCCATCAATATATTTTATTTTGTTAAATATTTGAATAATGTCTCCTAATTTGGGTTGGGAGGTGGTCTTTGTGAACCTTATTGAACTAATGGTATCAAATAAATTCCTAGTTATCCCCTGTAAATTATCCACTATCCCTTTAGGGGCCTTGATGGTACTCACCTATGGTTATTTAAAATATGGATTGCTAAAAAATTATAAACATTTCCTTGATTACCCCTCTTATTACATCCAAAAAACTATAAAGGTATTCCCTAATCTTATCTGGGTTTGAGAGATTCACCTTCCTTATCTTAGTTAGAGAGAAAATATATTATCTCTACTTTGGATCTATTTATTGGTCTTTAGTCATCACAATTTTCCTCTTGAATTTTCTCAAATTGTTTGTCTATCTATCAAAATGGAATTTAACTATAGGATGCTCAGTTATTACCAATTCCTATCTTCTAGTTTTTTCTTCCTATTATAGTTTCTTGATCTAAGAAGAATTTTTTAGTGTAACTTGTTATATTTATCCTATTTTCCTTAAAAATGGTGCTTGCTGAGATGGATATGATTTATAGGCTTATTGAGTTGGTTGATCTCCTTGAGTAGTTGAATAGGATGGCCCTAGATCTAGCATAGCCTTTGGTGAGGATGTCCCTATTATAGGAAAATGAGGAATAACCTTCCTCCAACTAGTAACCTATGTTTGGATTGGTGTATCTATGATGTATTTGGCCTTCCACTCTACTTTGTGCACTGAAAATGGAGGTGTCTTGATCTATGTGGATTGGCTAATATGCATTTATATTTGTGTAATTATCATGTGAGGGGTAATTTGTGTGGAAAAAATAGAGGTAGACACTAGGTTTTTAAAATGTACCCCTTTTCTTAGATTAAGGGACTAAGGACTAGTCCCACTAAAAAATGAATAGGTCACTAGGTGCTTAATAGATTTTAAAAATAGTTAATAATAAAAGTATATGTGACCCCAAAATTCATAGCAATAGTGTCCATATGATCCAAAACACTAGGCTAGGCTATGGGTGGGCAAAATTGGTAATGTAGTAATAGCTTGAGGTTGGGTTATTTGGATTTAAGAATACAAAGAATGTGTTATACCAATTGTTATTATAAAAATTGAGGAAGTTTTCAAAGAATGTAGACTTGGAGGACTTATAACCAAAAGAGGAATATCTAGAGCATGGCTACTATAATTGACATTACTGTGATATGAGATGGAGAGCTTGGAGATGTAGTTGGGTATGGCCTCTATACTATAGATTGTAGTTATGAATCTACCTTTTCTATGCATCTCCATTTATATCTTAAAAAATTTTAGTATCTACCAACATATCATCCCTTTGGTTAATCTCTTCAGATCTTCCAATCAACTCTATTCCCCCTAATTGGGCACTTTCCTCAAACAACCATTCATCTTCTAGATCTAATTCTATTATCTCACTAATTGACCATGACTCTTTAGTTTTTATCTTAGAGACCCCTTACTCTTCATTAGCCATTCTCATCTCTTCCTCTTCACTATCATAGACCATGATGGGGCCTGATCTTCATGTTCCCTTATTATATCCTCCCTCTCTTTAGAGAATTTGGCCAATTCTTCCTTTACTTCTACATTTTGAGGGGAAATAGGTGGAGTCTTGGGATTCCTTGCATATGTAATTATTGTTTTAGTAGTAGTAGAGGCTAATATAGTAAGAGGTGGGGCATAAAATGAAGGAATGATAATTGTAGGTGGTGATGAAGTGGAAAGAGTAGTCACTAATAGAAGAATGATGGATGGTGAAGCTAACTTTATAGTAGGTTGGGATAATATTGCTGGTGATGTCAAATAAGAAGTCATATTTACTTGAGATAATAATTAAGAGTTACATGTTGTGTAATGGTTAGTAGAGGCAAATGAAACATAGAAAATATTGTAGTTGATCCACTTGGACTTACATGCCTTTCTTATTCAACTATGGGTTGTGTGGAGTCAGTAGCAAGTGTGTGTATATGTGAAGTTAGAGGACTCTCCACTCTCTCTTCAACATGAGCTACCCTAGATGGGCCAGTTTATTCTTGTGTTCTTGGTTCTTCTTGAGTATAAGGTCCATGAATATGTTTGAAACCCATTACTAATTTTCAATCTTATTAACATCTATTATGGTAATATTAGGATCATATTAGATCCTATGCACCATAATCATAGACAGTTGGCCCTGTGCATCCTTGTGGCCACTTTAGAATCATATTCAACATTCATAAATATGTTGACATGATCATAACCTATGCCTATAGTTTATCCTAATTTTAATTTAATATTCTATGAGGTTCGCCCTGACATTTTTCCTTAGATCCCAATGTTTTTAGGGTGTCCATTTGAACCCATAATGTGTCTTAATATTCCCAATCAATTGGATATGTTCCCATATTATGTATTACATCTTATCGATACTGAGAGGGATTGGATGGATGGATGCCTGCTTCATTTTCCTTAACCTAGTGTCAACACTATCAAATAATTGAGTAGTAATTTCTTACTCAAAAACCTTATTAGGCACAATCCTTGGTAGGTATAAAGGGTGTTCTCTAGTACATTCTATTATAATTAGTGTGTACTTAGGGTACAACCAATAGTCACCCATTTTTAGTATAGACTTATTTATCTATTTAGGTAATCTAAGCATATTATTTTCATAAATTACTTGATAAACCTTAGGGTAAAAGGTTTCAATCAACTTATTCATGTTTTTCCTAAACCTATGCACATGGATAATGTTTAATTCATCACATATCCTTTTTTGAGGGTACTCTACTGATGGTTTCTAGGATTCTTGAAATTATGAGTGTATTGTCACAACTATAACATCCACTACATATGATATCATATAGAAGTTTCCATTTAGAAAGCTTCTAGGATTGTTAATTATATGAATTAAGTTAGAGCTAATAATCTATCCAATTGCTATGACTTTGTTGTATGCCAAATTCATGTCTATAAAATGGAACCATATCTCATTAACGTAGGCAATGGTAAAAAAACCATATATTCTGTTTAAAAGGTCCATGATAATTATCACCCCTAGCTTGAAGATAGTGATAGGAATGGTGGAGGTGGGGATATGGACTATGAAGTTTCCAGGGTTACCAACCCATTCTTTCAACTTGCTACTGACATTATTGTTGATAAAATATGTGTTCACCATATATTTCCTATATGACATCTCATGTATTACAAGTCTATAATATTTCTTGAAGGCATTGCCACTGATACATATAACTAGCATTTTACTTAGCCTGAAGTGTAGATTTTTTCCAAAAAAATTTCCATTCATAAATAAATCAAACAATAGGTCTATGCATAGAATTACCTCTAGCTTGGCCACCGTATTATGGAGGCCAACTGATTTGATGGATAGTAGTTCATCTGTGTATCTTTGCATGAAGATGTAGAATTGATCCTTAGTTTTATAGGGCTACGCTACCTTGACCACATCCTATATGGTAGAATAATGTTTAAATTCATGGTTTAGGGATGCTGAATCAAATGATGTATAAATATATTTAGTCACCCTAAAATAGAGTATGTAGAAGGAACTAGAATACAAGATATAACTACCATTAAATATTTTGTTTAAAAATCCTTTAGTTTGTGAAAAATTAGAAATTTATTTATTGTAAGATGCTCTCAATTTGTGGTATGTAATTCAAATGTTTTGAAAGGAATGTGATTAAAGTGGATTTGGTAATTCAAAATATATTGCTTTAGTTGTATTGGTCTTGAGAATTGAATTCAATAATTCATTACTTCATGTGAATTACTAGTTGTAATGACTTTTATTGCTTTTCTCTACCTAGTATTTTCATTTGAAATTCATAAAACCAACTTCCATAGATTTTTAATGTTATGTGGCTTATTCCACATGTTATTGGATGCTTATTCATCTTAATATGACAAATGTCTCTTTTTTGCTCTTTCAGACTTAGCAACAGTGTCTTTGTTATTTTCTTACATGTCTTTAGAGGACATATGTTTACATGTCACTATTTCACTGATGGATGAGGTGTGATGTATTTTATTTTTCTCTTGGGGTCACAAGTTCATGGGATGGTGACAAGTGGATGGATATCAATGATCTACTTACCCAAAAGTACCCACACAAAGGTCTATGATGACATCATCTTTGGGTTAGTGGTATGGTAAAATGTGGATGACTCTTGACAATTTACTTACTTGGGATCATTCATACAAAAGGCTTTAATGATGTCACCTTTGGGAGGCTAGGATGGTGAGATGTGGATGGCTCTTAGTGATCCACTTGCTTGAGATGTTTTATACAAAATATTTACTGAAATCACCTACATGAGTTTTAGATGGTTACACATGAATGGATCTTGGTGATCTACTTGATAATGTCACCTTTGAATAGGATTTACTAACATCACCTCTGAATAGGCTTTACTAACATCACCTCTAAAAATATGGGATGGTGACATGTGGATGACTCTCGATGATCTGCTTGCCTAGAATCTTCTGTATAAAATTATTTTATTGACATCACCATTAGGAGGTTATGATGAATTATACCTTTTAAATTGGTGTTCTAAATGAGAAAAATGATGATTCATGGAAATAATTAACTCTAGGATGGTCTTAAAAATGACTAAGTGTGAGATACTCTATTCAAAACACAACATATACAACAAACCTGACTATAAAAAAACATGTTAGACCACTTAGCTATATAAATCATAAATCAAACCATGTACATAAGAACTTTAAATAAAACTAAAGGAAAAGAATAAACCATATAATATGGCTTAAACACAACTTAGATTCCTTTGAAATTTGCAAACACCCTAAAAATAATGAGATGAAACTGAGGGATTGCGTTAAATAAACAACCAAAAACCAAGATATTCAAGTGAATTTCTTAAGCATCAGATGAATTAGTTGAAATCTTAATTTTCAAACATATTTATAATAAAATTATTATTAAAAATACCAAAAAAGATGTTCAACTAATATTGGTCCCCTATTTAATTTTTTTAAAATGGGATGTGTGTGTTAGGGCATAATAAATAGTGACTCACAGGGGAAAATACTCTCAAGTATTTTGAGAGCCCATAATTTTAGTAATGCATAATGACAAAATTTCATCTCCAAAAAATAAATAATAATAAAACCAAAATATAAAATATACTCCTACTTCATCATGCAACATACTAACCCTTTCCATTCCTTGGATTTGTGCATGTGATATAGTGAAATCAATTCCCCTTGGTTATGAAAGTTTTAACACAGACCTGAATACCATTATAGTTTTCATTTTTAATTTTGATTTTCTAATAAAAAATAAATAAATCTTGGGCATTACTCTACTGCCAACTAGACATCTATAGCCCTGATAGAGATACCTCTGATTCCCCTCAAATCCTTGCTCTATTATGATCTAGGCATCCATAACACCGATAGAGATTACTTGAATAACCCATCTTTATAAAGATATCTCCCCTCTCTTAGTTTGAAAATTTTTATACCAAAGCTTGCATCTCTTGATGTCATTCAAGTATATTATCCCTTCTTGTAGTAATATAATTTTGTGCCCAATCAACTTCAGATGCTATCATTAAATTGAGATGGGCATAAGCCTTATTTCTTATTGCTTAGATTATAAAATGTAATTTTCCATCCATATATTTTATTTTGTCAAACAGTCAAAGAATGTATCCACATTTGGGTGGGGAGGTGGCCTTTGTGGACCTTATTGAACCAATGGAATTAATTAACTTCTTATTTATCCCCTTTAAATTATCCACTATCTCTTTGGGATATTAGATAGTACTCACCTATGGCAAATTTGGCATGGAGTGATAAAGAACTCTTAACATTTCCTTGATTATCCCTTTTTTTGCATCAAAAAATCTTTAAGGATTTTACCTAAGCCTATTTAGGTTTGAAGGATTCACCTTCTTTCTTTTAGTTAGAGAGAAAATATATTATCTCTGATCCATCTCTGTCTATTGGCCTTCAACCATCACAATTTTCCTCTTGACTTTTATCAAAGTGATTGTTTATCCATCAAAATGGAATTTAATAGTAGGTTTCCAAATTATTACCAAGTCCTATCTTCTAGTTTCTTCTTCTTATTGTAGTTGCTTGATCCATGAAATAATATTCAGTGTAACTTGCTCTATTTTTTCTATTTGTCCTATAGATAGTACTTGCTAGGCTAGTTGTGTTTGTTGGGATTATTAAGTTGGTTGATATCATTGAGTATTTGAAAGGGATGGTCTTAGAGGTAGCATATCCTTTGGGGAGGATGCCATTTTTAGAGGAAAAGGAGGAATAACCTTTCTCCAACAAATAACCTACTTTTAGACTGGTGTATCTATGATGTATTTGGCCTTCCCCTATGATTTATGAACTAAAATTATAGGTGTATCCAAATGTGTGGATCAGAAAATATAAATTTATATTTGTGTAGATGGATTGGGAGGGGTGATTTGTGCTACAAAAATAAAGTTAAGCATAAGGTTTTAAAAATGTACCCATTTGCTTAGCTCAAGGGACTAAGGACTGGTCATACTAAAAAATGAATAGGTTACTAGGGTGCTTAACATATTTTGAAAATTATTACTAAAATAAGTATATAAAACCCTAATATTCATAGTAGTAGTGGCTATCAGAGACACAAGAGTAGTTTGGCCTATGGTGGGCAAAATTAGTAATGCAACAATAGGTTGGGGCTAGGTTATTTGACTTAAAGAATACAAAAAATGTGTTATACCAATTATTATTGTATGAATTAAGGAAGTTTTCAAATAATGTGGACTTGGAGGACTTAAAACTAAAATAAGAATAGATGGAACACTAGCTACTATATTTTACATTACTATGATCTGAGGTGGAGAGCTTGGATATGTAGTTAGGGATGGCCCCTTTATTGTAGATTGTAGTTGTGACTCTACCTCTTATTGCATCTCCCTCTCTATCTAAAAATAGTTCAATAGATACCAAGATATCATCCATTTGGTTTATCTCTTCAAATCCTTCAATAAATTCTATTATCCCTAACTAGGAACTTTCCTTAGACATCCATTCATCCTTTGGATCTAATTCTGCAATCTCATTGATTGACCACAACTCTTCAATTTCTATCTTAGAGACCCAGTCCTCTTCATTGGCCATTTTTCTATCTTCCTCTTCACTTTCATAAACCATGATGGTGTTTGATCTTCATGTGCCTCTTCTTCTATCCTCCCTCTCTTTAGGGACTTTTGATGGTTCTTCCTTAACTTACACCTTTTGTGGAGAAATAGGTGGTGTCTTGGGATTATTTGCATATGTAAGTATTATTTTATTAGTAGTATAGGCTAGCCCAATAAGAGGTGGGGTAGAAAATTAAGGAATCACAATTGTAGGTGGTGATGAAGTGGTGAGAGTCATCACTATGGAATAATTATGGATGGTGAAGATAACGATCCATTAGGATGGGATAATGTTGATGGTGATGTCAAAGAAGAATAAGTAATATGCATTTGAGATAAGAATTAAGGAACAATGATCTATTGTTCAATGGTTAGTAGAGGCAAAGGAAACATATAAAATATAATAGCTAATCCACTTGGACTTGAATGCTTTTCTCATTTAACTATGGGTTGTGGGGAGACAAAATAACTATAGGTGTATAGAAAGTTAGAGGAATTTGCACTCTCTTTTCAACATGAGTTACCCTAGATGGTATAACTTATTCTTGTGTTCCTAGTTTTCCTTGAGGATGGAATCCATGAATAGGTTTTAAAACGCATTATTGTTTCTCAATCCTTTTAGCATCTTCTCTAGTGATAATAGGCTCATATTAGATCCTCTACATCACAATCATAGGCATGTTGGACATAAAAAAACTTATGGCCACTTCAGAATCATATTTAACATTCATAAATATGTTGTCACCATCATAAGCATAGTGCCCATAGCTGATCCTAAATTTTCTTTCATATTTTAGGATGTGCTCCCTAACAATTTTCTTTAGATCCCAGTGTATGTATGGTTCCCTTTTAAACCCATAACATGTCTTAATATTCTCAACTAATTGGAGATGCTCCCATATTATGTACTACATCTTGATAATACTGATAGGGGTTAGATGGATGACTACCTACTTTACCTTCCTTAACTTAGTGTCAACACTATAATCCAATTAAGTAGTGATTTCCTACTCAGTAACCTTATCAGTCACAATCATTTTTAGGTATAAATAGTGGGCTATAGTACCTTATATTATGATTATTATGCACCTAGGGTACAACCATTAGTTACCCATTTTTTGAATAGAATTATTTATTTAATCATACAATTTAGGCATATTATTTTCATAAATTACATGATAAACCATAGGGTAAGAAGTTTCAGTCAACTTATTCATGTTATTCCTAAACTTATGCACATGATGAATGTTGAGTTCATCATGTATATTGTTCTAATGTTACTCTACTAATGGTTTCTAGGGTTCCTAAAATGATGAGTGGACAATCAAAATTACAATATGCACTACATATGACATCATATAAAATTTTTCAATTGGAAAGATTCAAGGATTATTAATTCTATTAATTGATTTGGAGATACTGATCTCTCCAATTGCTATGAATTTGTTATATGTCAAAATCATGTCCAACAAAGGGACCCATATCTCATTAATGTAGGTAATGGTTGAAAAAATATTCTGTTTAAAAGGGCCATAAAAATTCTCACCCTTGGCCTAAAGCTATCAATAAGAATGGAAGAGGTGGGGCCCTAAACTATAAAGTTCCTTGGGTTACCAGCCCATTCCTAAAACTCACTACTAACATTATTATTGAGAAACCATGTGTTCACCATAACTTGTATGTATGATATCTCAATCACTAGAAGTCTATAATACTTATTTAAGGCATTGACATTGATATATGCAACTAACATTTTACTTAGCCTGAACTGTAATATTTTTCTAGAAATTTTACCATTCATAAATAAATCAAACAACAAGTCTATGCATGGCACTACTTCACACTTGGTCTTAATGTTGTGGAAAATAAATAATTTTAAGGCTAACAACTCATCTTTGTATCTTTCCATGAAGATGAACAACATATCCTCAAATTTGTAGGGTTAGGCTACCTCAACCATATCTTGAATGGCAGAATAATGCTTACATTCATGGTTCAATCCTATCGAATCAAATGCTGTATCATTATATTTAGTTGAATCTATAAGATGGTATGTAGAATTAATTATAATATGCTCTATGACTACCAATGAATCTATAGTTTGAAAAGCCTTTGCTCTGTGAAAAGTTAGAAATTTATTCGTCACAAAATGCTCTAGATTCATAGTATGTAATTAAAATGGTTTGAAAGAAATGTGATTAAAGTGGATTTGGTAATTCAAAATATATCTATATAGTTGTGTTGGATCTAAAAATTTAATGCAAAAATTCATTGCTTCATGTGAATTAATGGCTGTAACAACTTTCGTTACTTTTTCCTACCTAGTCTTTTCATTTGAAATTCATAAAACCAAATTACCCAAATTTTTAATGACATGTGACTTATTCCACATGTTCTTGGATGCTTAGTCATCATCATATGATAAATGTATCTTTTCCACTCTTGTAGAATTAGTAGTGGTGTATTTTATATTTGCTTATGTGTCTTCAGAGGATGTGTTTGCATGTCACTTTTCTACTGATGGCTGAGGTGTGATCTATTGTATTTAGCTATTGGGACTATTGGTAAGTGGGATGGTGATAAGTGGATGGATCTCAATGGTCCACTTACCTATAAGTAACCATAAATAGGTTAATGATGACATCACCTCTAGGTTAGAGGGATGGTGACATGTGGATGGCTCTTAATAATCTACTTACCTAGGATCATCTATATATAATATTTTACTGACATCACATTTGAGAGGATAAGATGCTGATATGTAGATGTGTATTGGTGATATACTTGCCTGAGATATTTCATATAAATGCTTTGCTAACATCACCTCTGGGAGGTTAGGATGGTGACACATGGATGGCTCTCAGCAATCCACTTACCCAAAATATTCCATATAAAAGGCTTTTGATAACATCACTATCAGGAGGTCAAGATTACTTGTAACTTTTATCTTGGTGATCTAGATGAGAAAAAGGATGTTCAAATAATATTGGGCCCATATTTTTAAAATTTTATAATAAAGTGTGTGTGTTAGGGCACAATAAATGATGACTCACTAGGGAAAATACTGCTGAGTATTTTGAGAACCCATAATTTTAATAATGCATCATGATAAAACTTTGGATCCAATAAAGAAAGAATAAACAAACCAAACTCTGTAAAAAAACTCCTACTTCCTCATGAAACATACTAACCTTTTTCATTCCTTAGATTTATGTGTGTGATCTAGTGAAATCAATTCCCATTGGTTATAAAAGTTTTAACATATACTTGAATAACCATTGTAGGTTTCATTTTGACTTCTAATTTTGTAATCAAATAGTAAGGAAAGACTAAGCATTGATCTATTTCTATCCAAATATCTATATCCCCAATAGAGATACCTTTGATTCCTTTCAAATATTTTCTCTACTATGAGCTAGGCATCCATAGTCTTGATAGAGATTACTTGAATCACCCATATTCTATCAGTTTGTATGATTTTTTATATTTATCATAGATAGAAAAGGGTTGGGAACCAACATTGTCTAGGTGTATGTATAAGAAAACTTATTTTGTCAATACGTCCTTGTCAGTGTGTATCTAGTCTTATGTTTATTATCTCTCATCCAAGTTTTAGCATGAAATAATGCAATAAATTATCTAAAATAGAAAAACTTTTAAAAATTTGCATGATTATATCATATTAAATCATAAAAGTCTAGTAAACCTATTCATCCTTCTTGGTGCATTTATTTACTTTATTGCATTTAATTGTATTTATTATTTTGGTGCACTAATTAGTTATTGTAATTAGTTTATTATGTTTATTAATAATTTTCACCAGATACGGTAAAATTTCTTAGCTAGCAGTTAACTTAAACATTTATCTTGTTACAGTGGAGTTCCACTCCACTATTCAGGGTAAGATATGATAAGATTGTTTAAATAATAGTCAACTTGTGTTGATCATTTACACAAGTTAGACACCTATCTTGTTAGTGTGGAGTTGCACTCCACTGTTCATGTAGACAGATATCAGTTAAACTACACATGTTGTCTGAGTTCCCTGATTTTTATCATGCATGCCTTGATCTATATAAGTAATGATTATTTATGTATTACATATCAGATTAATATTGAATTATCAGAGTAATTTATCATATTTGAGTTATTTATTCATTTCTATTATTATCTTAGATATATAATTATTATTTATTATTATTACTATTTTATCTCTTATTTATGCTTTCTGTTAGATTCATTAGATCCTGTAGTTAATTCTAACAATCCTAATCATAACCTAATTTAATTATAATACATACCTTAACTCTAGAAAGTCTAGTACTGTCAGAATAAATTATATCTTGTCCCCTTATTTTTGGCATGCCATTTTTTTAGTTCTAACATAGGAAATTGATGAGTCTGTTCTATAGTTTTATAAAACTAACCTAGAAAATACAACAACTAATCTATTAAAAGCAACACAAATAGAAAGCAGGAAAGACTACTCCTAAAAAGCAAGAAATTATTTTAGAATGTAATAAATCTAATCTAGAAAGAAAGGAATATACTCTAATCCTACATATAAAATTTTTAGCTATAATCATCCTAAGGCATCTGTAGTTAGATTAGCCATGAAATATTGCTTCTAAAATTGTCCATTTATTGAAAAGGCAAGGTCTTTACCTTGGATGTCTTTTAACTAGAAGGCATTTTTACTTAGGATCTCTGATATCTAATATAGTCTAATACATAAAGGAGTGAAATTATCATGTTATCATTTATTCTCATGTGTTTTATCCCATATAATCACCAAGTCTCAGATCCTGAAGGCCTTAATCTTAGATCTTTTGTCAAACCATATTTTGACAATATCCTAATGTTTGTTGAACTTGTAAAGTGCTTAAGTTCTTGTGTCCTCCATCTAAACTATGTCTAATAGTATAGATTGTACCTTTTCATCTTCTCTCATGTACTCTTGAATGAATTACTACATTAGTATCTTGAGAGTAAGAGGGAAGAATAGTTGTTTTTTATACAGTAACAGAAAAGGTGAAACCTTGAAGGCTTGCTTATGCCTGTAACTAACTGCCCATAGTGCATACTTCAATAATATATGAAAATTTCTTTTTTTGTATTGTGTTAAATTATTAATGAAATCCATCAAATTATTATTGGTGAATTCATCTACTCCATTTCCTTGTGGGTAGTAGTTTGAAGAGAACTTGATTATGATTTGATTGTCATAGGCCATTATATAAATTTAGAAGATTGAAAAGATAGACCATTATCAAAAACTAGGGAAATGGGAGTGCCAAACCCAGTTAATATATTTTATTCCAAAAAATTGATGACATCAATTGCTCTAGAATTATTGTTATTACAAATTTGGTCCACCTAGTACAATAGTTAATAGTTATGAGGATAAACTTGTGTCCTACCAAAGAGTTTGGATTTATCACCCTAATAAAATCAAGGGCCCATTAGGTAAAGGTTTGTGCCTTAATGACTAGCTAAAAAGACATTACAACATTTAATTCTCTCTTCCCTAATACCTAGCAGTCATGTTAGGTCCTAAGGTGACTGTGAGCATATTTGAAGATTTTAGGCTAGTAGTATCCCATCCTTAGAATCTTGAGCTATTGTATTTTCTAAAGGATGCCCACTATGTATATTATGATGTAGGTTATTCAAGGTGTATGCAATCTCTTCTTTTAAAATGCATCTCAGATAGATGCCTTCATAGTTATTTCTATACAAGACTCATTTCTTGATATTGTAATGAGACAATTTGATCATGAATTATCATCTCTACTCTCTATTTAATTTAAGAGGACACATATTTGTGAGAAAGTAATGGGTGATTTGAGTGTAGTACTCACCACTAGTTACCCAAATGTCATTAATGTGTTCAATATCAATTCATGGATCAGTCTTGGTAATTAATTTGATGATTGCCTAGCCTCTTACCATCTTGGTTGGATTGATCTCAAGGTCAAAATCTTGAAGTTTAGACATACATTTGACTCTTATTTCACCTAGTTCATTCTATCCAAGCGTGATCTTGATAGTAGGACTAAAAACAATGTCATACATTTTGTTTCAGATAATACAGTGCCTAAACCTTTTGACAACTTTAATCATGGCATAAATATGCTTATATATCATAGATTAATTTAACTTAACATCCTTAAAATTAGTTATAGTGAAGGTAATGGGATGCTCATTATCTTTTAAATTTTGGGTAAGCACAACAACCATAATATGTTATGACAAAAATGAATAGAGACAAAAATCCTTATTGACATCTGGACTAGTCAGAACTAGAGCTTTAGTAATGGAAGTTTTGACATCTTAGAAAGATCTCTGAGATTATATCATCCAATCTATCTTAGCATATTTATTTAACGTAGTGTTTCATGGTTTAACAATCTCTGTAAATCTAAAAATGAATTTTCACACAAATTTTATCTTACCAAATAAGGACTTAATTTCCTTCTTGATATTAGGAGGTGTCAACTTGGATATGGCCTACACTCGATCTAGATAAATGAAGATCCCATCTTTGGTGATGATATGGAATAGTTTCCATTTAACTCTAAATATAATTTTATTTGGGTTAAGTGACACTCCATACCTTCTATATCTATCAAACACCTTTTAGAGATGGTCTATGTGATCAATTCTATTTTTGGAGAACATAGTGAGGTCATTCATGTATATGATGATGCACTTGCCAAACAAACCTTGAAAAATAAAGTACATGGCTCTTTCAAAGGTTCCTCTTGAATTAATTAGGCCAAATAACATCCTCTTATATGTAAAAGTTCCCCACTTTACTATGAAGGTTATCTTCATCTGATCCTGTACCTCAACTAGTATTGATATTGGCTAGAGAATCCATCTAATAAGGACATTATCTCTGATCCACTTACCATTTGAATTACCTCATCTAGTGAGGGAAAGGGGTAATTATCTTTCTCTAATGCTCTATTCAGGTTCCTAAAATTGACACATAGTCTAATTTCTCTACTCTTTTCCCTGATTGGTACCAAATTAGCTACCCAATTAGAGTGTCTAATTAGGAAAACAATTATATCTTCTAATATCTTTTATATTTCCATTTGAATTAGTGGTTCTAAAATTGGATTTACTATCCTTTATTTTTGCTTGAAAGGCTTATGATATGGATTTAATGGAATAATATGAGTAATGACTCCAGGGTCTAAGACTTTTAGGTCTTCATATGTCCAAACTATCACATATTTATATTCTACCAGTAGGTATTTCAACTTTTATTTCTCTATTTGAGTGAAACTTAGGCTTACATTCACCTACCAAGGGTTTTGGTTAGTTCCAAAAATTTCCTTAGCAAAATATGAATTAGTTTCTCTTGGTGGTTTTTGCTTCTGATCTTGGGGTCTAGGTCAAAATATCATTCTATAGAGACAATACCATAGGGATGTGGTTTTCCTTTAATTTTAAAACACTATATTCTCTCAGGTCTTCACCATGCATGTATTCCATGTCCTTTTCATCTATTATCTAAGATTCATAACCTCCATAGTTGTTCATGAATTGCACTATCTATTGGTCATCCTCAAACACCTAGAAGTTATCCATGTTATTTGGGATGGAGGACCATAGGACCCATTCCAATAGGAACTTCTACATCTTGGACTCTTGGAGTGGCACTAGATTAGCAACTAAAGTTGCTAGTGAATCAACTGTCTATTTTTTCTCTTTAGGGATGGCCTTGATGTTGAATCCTTTAAAGGATTCAATCAAGCCCCAAAATCTATGATTTTACTTCTTTAAGTAGGTGATATCATACTGATACTTATTCCTAATCTAATTGACCACTAGTTCAAAATCACTAAAGATCTGTAGTTGCTTAACATTGTGTTTGAGTGCAAATTATAAGTCAAGGATCAAAGTTTCATACTCTTCTATTTTTGGTGTAGGGAAAATACAAACTATTAGTATAAAGGTACATTTTTCCATATGGATCTATCAGGTCCATGCCCACATTGAATCCTTGTTTTAATCTAGCTTCATCAAAATAAAGAGTCCACAGTTGAGAAGGAACCTCAAATTATTGTTCATGTAATGCATGTTCTTGTCTAGTTGTAAACATGTATACACCTACATGTGAAGATACAAAGTCCACATTTTCATCTATGGCATTATACTTAGTGAGCATGCATCTCATATTTAGTTCATGGTCCACTCAGATCTAGTTGGATACCCCCTTCCAAAGCTACTAAATGTGTGAGAAGCTGGTGGCCATGTATCCATTCAATTTATTAGACCAATCATGCCTTAATAATAACCTATAGGCTTAAGGAATGTCAAAAACCAAAATGTGATGGTCTACTACCCACATGGATTAGATGCCAATTAAATGTTTATGTTCATTAACTATTTGACATATAAGACTGAAGACTTGTCTAATTATAAGACCATTATATTTAAATTGTTATGGGTCAAACCTAACTTTTGACATATAGCTATTAGAATCACATTGGTTGAGGCACTTGAGTTAACCATGTAGCTATGCACATTCTTTATAAAACATTCATATAGTTAGAATACATGATGTTATTTTAATTTATATTTAAATACTATCACATTGGCATGTGCAGCTTTGGATTTATCTGATGTAGAGGACCTCCCAGTTAGGGCCATGAGTAATAGTTTTCTTTATTTGGTGATCTAAGCCAATTCATGCAAGGTGATATTTGCCTTAATCTTCTTCATGTCTTTGACAATATTGTACCTATCCCTAATTTGTGGTTCTACACTCTGTAACTATTCATCTCTCCTAGGGGGAAATGGGTTGTTGTTGGTATGAGAATCTAGGGGAGTAATAACATTATTGTTTAGAGGTGTTGAATTAGTAATTAGTTACTTTCTCCTTAGATTTTAGTTATTTATTTGGAACTGCTAGAATACATGAATCTCATTTGTATTTCCCTCTAGTTCATTATCATCTTCTTCTATAAATGGGAGATCATAGGTCTCAAATACCATTATTGTGATGGAGTGTCTAGGATTAGTAGAGAAAGAAGGTCTGTTTGATGTGTAGAGCCTTGTTTCCTATTCATCTCTTTCTAAAATATATCAAAGGTTGTGTGGAACTTGATGCAGTCGATCTCACCATGTTGCATAATGTTATGAACCCTGTACCAATTAGGAAGTGTTGCTTCTATAATATTGATCTTTGGCATCATGTTGGTGGGACCTACGATTCTTGATTATTTATAGACCTAATGAAAGGCCCATTATATCTCTAAAATCTAATTCCCTAATTGGTATTTTATCCTCCAATGTTACCCATGCATTTATGCATGTTTAGAAACTTAGTGCTCAAGTTTTGGACCATCCTCTAGATTGATTTCAACTCTATTTTTTGGAATAAGAATTGATTTCCTATGTTGTAGCAGTATTGATTGGTATTAATGATTTATTAAGATTTTTGGTTGGGCAAAAAATTATTCAAGAAGTTGAGATGTTGATTGGGTAGAGCCTATGTTAAGGGTAACTAATTATAAACTAAATTCTAGTTTTGGGCCATAACATTTTGATTTGTAATTAGATGGAAGGCAAAAAAAATATGACCAATAATGAATGGGGCCAAAGACTGCATTTGAAGGTTCAATTGTTTGTCTACATTAATATATTTGGCATAAGCTAAAGGTAATGTATCAATACCAACAACTCTATGTATAAAGATAACAGTCATAGGTTTTAGATCATTTTTGTACATCTATAGTGTTGACATCTCATTAGGTGTGTAAGCAGTCTCAAGTCTGCTATACACCTTAAATCTATCATTGAAGGATCATATTGGCTCACTTAAATCTCTTCTCATGCTTTTAAAGTGTTGATAATCAATATTTGCATTGGTGACCTAATTGAATTATGCAAAAAATGTGTTTTGACACTCTTCCCAAGAGGTGATTAAACCTTCTAGGATATTAAGAAACTAGTCATAGGCCACATCTTGCAATGTGAAGGGAAATAATCTACATGCCACATCTTCAAGGGTTACATTGAATATTCCCAAGGTAATTTCAAAAGGCCTTGGTATGTTCTTTTGTAGTCCTTACTTTTGAGGGAAAAAATGAATGTAGATATTTATTAGGTTTTATAAGTAAGTCATAAACAACTCTAATAACATTAATAACAAAACTAGTTAGCTAGGCTGGAGCCTGAATTAGACCTTGGATTTGAGGCTATGTATGGGCCATCTAGAGTAATGGAAGATTGGGTTGTCCACCTAGAGAGAATGATTGAGCCCATGGTTATCTCCTAACTCCTTTAGTATACCTCACTTTTATATGGATTTCCAAAGGTGGGAATAGTAAGTTAGTGTCTTAAGTTGACCTTGTTAATCTTTTAGGTGCTTTTAGTGAAATTCAAGTGATTTTTTTAAAATAAAATAGAGACAAAGGTTGGATCTCCTTTTAGTGCCACCTTAAGTTTGGATTTGGTGATGTGGGTTTTATGCACACCATAGAAAATTTTATGAGGTGTCCTCTAACAATTTAGGATCAGTGAAAAATATTCACTCCAAGGCATGACTATGGGGTATTGGGTTTTATAAAGAACTTATTAGTGGAATAGTGGTGAATAAGGTAAATTGTTTACCATAGATGAGTTGGATATGGGTGAATCTAGATATGCTTGAAATGGGTGGAAGAATGATGGTTGTAACTAAGGTAGATAAGACTTTAAAAGAAACTCAAAATGGATGGAAAGGTAGGGCAAGAAATGAGGCTTGTGGATCACACTAGATGAAACCTTTTTAGACCATAACTTGAACTTAGATAGAAAAAGAAATCAGAAGACCAATGTCTGCATAAAGATGATATAAAACATTAAAAATCAAACATAGCTATGAGTCAAAGGGAATGAAAATGCAACATACTTGAACACATGAAATCAAAGGTTTATGCATTTGTTAGACTACAATTATACATCTACAAGGGGGATTATGATTTATATACAAAAGGTATTCAGATTTAATATAATTTAATATTAATGAATGTAAATAAAATATAAATCATACATAACCAAATACTAAGAAACCAGAATGATAGCAATTCTTACACAATCCACAAACTAGAGAAGAATCAAAATTTACACATCAAGACTAAATTATAGAGATTTTAAAGATTTCTTATTAATCTCAACAACATAAATTATACTCTATTTTTAATAGGAGGATGCATGAATAAATAGGCTTGGTATAGGGAATGCCTCATCTCTCAATCAAAGTCTAAAAATTACAAGTCCAAAAAATAACATTGTATGCTAATTTCATGCAAAACATGCATATACAACGTTGATTGCTTAGAAGAGAATTCTTCATCTAGAAAATGGAATAGATACATGTTAAATAAATTTTGAACTAATAGTTACAACTCAACTATATGATAAAAATACATATGTACAATTAGATGGTGGTGATGTGACACTACTAAAAGAATTTACATTGTGATAAAGTTGATGTAGAAGCTAACATGGATGAAATTGGAGTTGTAATTAGAGTTAAGACTAAGACATGTGGTGGAATTTGAAGTGAGATAAAAATAGATACAAGAGTAGGTAGAAATAAATTTGAACCTTGAGATACAACTAGAAATGGTGTTTGAACTATAGATGAACTCAATGTAGTTACTAGTAGTAGGACATAAGCTGGCCTAGTCTGAGTATGAACTAATGTGTATTTAGGAATCTAAGTACTCTAGGTGGGGTTGGAATTAACCCAAATACCATATTTGATTGCTTATATAATTTTTTCTAAAGGTAAAGAGCATGAATCACCTAGAAGTCGATCTTAATAGTCTCAAAATTAAGTAGAGATTTTTTAAATAATTGAGGAAGCTTATCCATCAATTTCTTGTGTATACCCAATGCAACTCTAACCTCAACATGTAGTTAATTAATCCCTATATTTTATCTCTTTAAAAATTTACCAATTGCATTACCTCATCATTAGTTCTGTAAACATTCATATTGATCTCCACTCTAAATTTGTCTAATGCTACTTGTAGAAGATTCTCAAAAATGGGCTTGGGTACCAATTACCCATATGGTGTGTCTACTTGAATGACTCTTAAGTTAGTCAAGATAGAGATATCTCCCCTTTCCTAGTTTTTAAATTGTTGAACCAGAATGCAAATATCTTGATGCCTTTCAAGTATACTATCCATTCTTGTAGCAATATAATTTTGTGCCCAAGAAACTTTAGATGCTGTTAATACATTAAGGTGGGCATAAACCTTATTTCTTATTGCTTGAATTATAAAACATTATTTTTTATAAATATCTTTCATTTTTTTAAACAATAAAATAATGTATCCCAATTTGGGTTGGGAGGTGGCCTTTGTGGACCTTATAAAACTGATGGTGTCAAATAACTTCTTAGTTATCCCCTATAAATTATCCACCATATCTTTGGGGACCTAGATGGTACTCACCTCTGGCTACTTTTGTGCATCTTGATCAAAACTTATAAACATTTCCTTGATTATATCTCATGTTACATCCACAAAATATAATGGTCTTCCATAATCCTATTTGGGTTTAAAGGATTCACCTTCCTTCTCTTAGTTAGAGATAACATATCTTCTCTCTCCTCTAGCTCTATCTGTTGGCCTTTATTCATCATAGTTCCTCTTAAATTTTTTCAAAATGATTTTTTGTATATAAAAATAGAATTTAACTATAGGTTGATTAATTTTTACAAAGTCCTATTTTCTAGTTTCTTCTTCCTGTTGTAATTACCTGATCCATGAAGGAATATTCAGTGTAACTTATTATTCAATTATTGTTGTTTTCCTTATAGATGGTGTTTTATGAGTAGGCTATGTTTGTTGGGTTTATTGAGCTAGATAATATCCTTGATTAGTTGAAGGGTATGGAATTATAGGTAGTATAGCCTTTGGGGAGGATGTCCCTATTACAGGAAAAGGAAGAATAAACTTCCTTCAACTAGTAACCTAATTCTAGAATAGTGTATCTATGATGGATTTGGCCTTCCCCTCTAATTTGTGAGCCAAAAATATAGGTGTATCCATATTTTAAGAAAAAAAAATAAACATTTATATTTGTGTATATGGCCTAGGAGGAGTGATTTATGCATCAAAAATAGAGGTAGACACCATGTTTTCAAAATGTACCCCTTTACTTGGCTTAGGGGACTGAGGACTGGTCCTACTAAAAAATGAATAAGCCACTAGGGTGATGAATATATTTTTAAAATAGTTAGTAAAATAAGTATATGTGACCCTAAAGTTCATAGCAGTAGTGGCCATAGGATCCACAAAATTAGGCTGGGTTGTGGTGAAAAAATTAGTAATACAACAACAACCTAGGGTTGGGTTATTTAGCTTAAAGAATACAAAGAATGTGTTATACTAGTTGTTATTAAATAAATTGAGGAAGTTTAAAAAGAATGTGGACTTGGAGGACTTAAAATTAATAGAGGAATAGCTAAAGCACTGGATACTATAGTTGACATTGTTGTGATCTGAGGTGGAAAGCTTGGAGATGTAGTTAGGGATGGACCTTATACTATAGTTTGTAGTTGTGACTCTACTTATCCTATTAAATATCACTCTCTACTTTAAAATATTTTATTATATACCAATATATAACCCTTTGGTTGATCTCTTTATATCTTTTAATCAACTATGTTCCCCCTGACTAAGCACTTTCCTCAGACAACCATTCATCCTCTACTGATTCTATTATCTCACTAATTGACCATGACTCTTTGGTTTTTTTCTAAGAGACCCTATCCTCTTCATTAGACATTATTTCTTCATTTTCACCATAATATACAATGATGAAGTCTGATATTTGTGTGCCCCTTCTTTTATCCTTCCTCTCTTTAGGGACTTTTACTATTTTTTCCTTGACTTCCACCTTTTGTGGAGAAATAGGTGTGGTCTTAAGAATCCTTGCATATGTAAGTATTATTTTGGTATCAATGGAGGTTATCCCTATAAGATGTGGGGTGTAAAATGAAGGAATGGTAATTTAGGTGGTGATGAAGTGGCAAGAATAGTCACTACTAGAATAATGATAGATGGCGAAGATAACTATTTAGTAGGTTGGGATAATGTTTCTAGTGATTTAAAATAATAATAAGTAATATATAATTGAGACAATAATGAAGGAAGATTTACCTACTATGTAATGGTTAGTGGAGGTAAAGGTAACATAAAAAATATAGTAACTGCTCCACTTGGTCTTGTAGGCCTTTCTTCTTTAATTATGGACTGTGGGGAGGTAGTAAAAATTGTTTGTGCAAGGTAATTTAGAGGAATCTCAAATCTATATTTAGTATGAGATACCTCAAATGGGCCAAATTCTTCCTATTCTTGGTTTTTCTTGAGAAGGGGGTTCATGAATAGGTTTGTAACTCATTATTGATTCTCAATCCTTTTAACATCTTCTCTAGTGATATTAGGATCATATTTGATCCTCTATGCCATAATCATAGACATGTTGGCCATGTGAATCCTTATGTACACTTCATAATCATATTCAACATTCATAAATATGATGTCATGGTCAAAATCCTAGTGCCCATAGTTGATCCTAATTTTTCTTTCATATTTTTTGAGGTGCTCACTAACATTTTTAATTGAATCCTAGTGTATGTAGGGTTCTCATTTGAACCCATAATGTGTCCTAATATTCCCAACCAATAAGAGATACTAAAATCTTATGTATTTCATTCTATCAATACTGAGAGGGGTTGGATGGATGACTACCTACTTTGCCTTCCTTAACTCAGTGTCAACACTAACAACTAATTAAGCAATAATTTTTTGCTTAACTACCTTATCAGGAATAATATTTGGTAGGTATAAATGGTGTGCTCCATTACCTTCTATTTTGATTATTGTGCACTTGGGGTATAACCAATAGTCACTCATTTTTTGAATAGACTTATTTATTTGATCAAATAATCTAGGCATATTCTTTTCATAAATTGCCTAATAAACCATAGGGTAAAAGATTTCAATCAAGTTCTTCATGTTATTTATAAACCTAAGCACATGGATAATGTTTAGTTCATCACATATTCTATTCTAAGGGTAAATTTTTCATGGTTGCCAATTTTCCTAAAATAATGAGTGGATCATAGTAGTTACATCATCCACTACGTATGAAATCATATAGAATTTTCCATAAGTAAACTTATAGGATTATTGATTCTATAAATTAGGTTGGAGAAAATGATATCTCTAATCACTATGACTTTTTTAGATGTCAGAATCATGTCAAACAAAGGGACTCATATCTCATTAACATAGGTGGTGGTTTAAAAATTGCATATTCTATTTGAAAGGGCCATATAAATTCTCACCCATAGGATGAAGAAAACAATAGGAATGGCATAAGTGAGGCCCCAAACTATGAAGTTGATTAGGTTACCAACCCATTCCTACAACTTGCTATTAATATTGTTGTTGAGAAACCATGTGTTTACCATATCTTGCCTATATGACATCTCAGGCACCATAAGTCTATAATACTTCTTGAAGGCATTTCCATTAATATATGTAGTTGGCATTTTACTTAGCCTAAAGTGTAATATTTTTCCATAAATTTTTTCATTCATAAATAAATCAAAAAACATGTCTATGCATGACATTACCTTGGGATTAGCCACCATGTTGTGGAGACAAACTAATTTAATGGCTAGCAGTTCATCTATGTATCTTTGCATGAATATGGACAATTGATCCTCAAATCTATAGGTTTGGGATATCTCAACCACATACCATATGGTAGAATAATGCTTAAATTTTTGGTTTAGGGCTATTGAATCAAATTTTCTATTAGTATATTTAGTCAAAACTACAATAAAATATGTAGAGGGAGTTGGAATACGAGTTACAACTACCATTGAATCTCTAGTTTGAGAATTCTTTGGTTTATGAAAAGTCAACAATTTATTCATCACAAGATGCTCTAGATTCATAGTATGCACTTCAAATGATTTAAAAGTAATGTGATTAAAGTCAATTTGGAAATTTGAAATATATTTATTTAGTTGCATTGGCCTTGAAAATTGAATGCAATAATTCCTTGTTTCATGTGAATTAATGGCTACAACAACTTTCATTGCTTTTTCCTACCTTATTATTTTCATTTGAAATTCATAAAACTAAACTTCACGTATTTTTAATGCCATGTGGATTTTTTTGCATGTTACTAGATCCTTAATCATATTAATATGATAAATGTCTCTTTTTTATTCTTTCAAACTTAGTAGTGGTGTCTTCACTATTGGCTTACATGTCTTTAGAGGATATGTGTTTACATGTCACTATTACACTAATGTCTAAGGTGTGATATTATGTATTTTTCTCTTAGGGTCATGGGTTAGTGAGATGGTGACAAGTGGATAAATATCGATGGTCTACTTACTAATAAGTACTCACATAAGTATTCATGATGATGTCACCTCCAGGTTAGTGATATGGTGACATGTGGATGATTCTCAATGATATTCTTTCCCAAAATTATCCATATAAAAGGCTTTACTGATGTCACCTCTAATAGGTTGGTATGGTGATACATGGATGGCTCTTGATGATCCACTTTCCTAAGATCTTCTGTATAAGGGCTTTACTGATGTCAACTATAGGAGATCAGGATGATGACACATGGATGGATCTTGATCATTTTATTTCTTAGAATATTCCATATAAATTATTTGATTATGTCACATCTAAGAGACTTAGATGGTGATATTTGGCTAGCTCTCAGTTATCTACTTTCCTATAATCTTCTATACAAAAGTCTTTTACTGACATCATTACTAGGAGGTTGGGTTGACTTGTACCTTTTAGTTTAGTGCTCCAAATGAGAATAATGATAATGCATGGAAAGAATGAACTCTGAGATGGTCTAGGAAATAACTAAGTTGGAGATAATCTATTCAAAACATAACATAGATAACAAACCCCACTGTAATCAAAACACATCAACCCACTTAGCCACATAAATCATAAATTAGATCATGTACATAAACACTTTAAAGATAAATAAAGGTGAAGAGTAAATCATATATTATGGATTATACATATATTCAATTCCTTTTAGCTTCAAAAACACCTTCAAACAATAATATGAAACCTATGGATTACGTTATGTAAACAAAAAAAAACCAAGATTATCAAGCAAATTTATCAAGCATTAGATAAATTCCTTGAACACATGCTTTTAAAACTTATGTATCATAGACTTATACTTCAAAAGATCACAAAAGGATGTTCAACTAATATTGGGATCCTATTTCAAAATTTCAAAATGGGGTGTATGTGTGTGTTAGGGCATACCACATGTGAATATCAATCTAGAATTTGTATGTAGAATATCTAGATGTAATCCCCATTTTGAGGCAATGGGTGTGTACCTAGTTTTGTATGTCACTCATCTCAAAAGAAATAGTCATGCACACCATCTGTTATCATTCAATATAAATGTAGTACTTAAAATATTTGTAAATAGATGTATAGATCTATAAAAATATATCATCATGTGAATTATGATAGTAATATATGACTCATGAGATAGTTAGGTGATCAAAAGTGTAGGCAACTAGTATGCCCCACTATAACTGGAAGATAAAATAAATAGTATGTCTATGTGTACTCATATAATAAATACATCATCATGTAAGGGTGATTGATACCCATAATACTCATATGTTAATTTATTATAAGTAATGGAATATTAAAATTTAGGTCAAAATATATGACTCATAAAGTGAAATTATCCAATATGGACAAGATATGGTCATAGATGTATCTTGTGCGATAATTGCAATGTGACTAGGTGTAAGGAGGAGTTATGATGTAATAAGTGTAAGATCAATAAGCACATGGGTGTAATATGATATATAGGTTTAGGGTATAATAAATGAAGCTCAAGGAGAATATATGGGAATGATGCCCCCAAACACAAGGTATAAATGTAGTAACAATTAAAGGGTTTGCAGCTATAATGTCCCCAATGGAAATTTAGTAACAATGGAAATTTAGTAATGTAGATATGACCAATTAATCTCAAAGATAAGGGTAATATGACCCAAATTTCACAATAATCATCATCCATAGTGTGAAGAGTGTAATATTAATTAAATATTAAGACATCTTCATCAACATAAGATATAATTGGTGAAAAAAACATGAGGAATATAACAGTACAATGCCCCTAAATGACAAAATAAAAATAAGATAAAACTCAAGTGTATAATTGACATAAATACATAATATTCATTAGATTATTCAAGGGTTTATCCTATACTGACATAAATACATAAATATATATGAGGAATCTAGGGTTAAAGGGTTAGGTATATCCTAGGGTAAAAAGATGGTAGACTATCTCTAAACCAGGCTAATTATTTATAAAACTCAAAGAAAACATATATTGAATTTATTATACTAAGATACACTAAAATGAAAAGTAAAACTATGCTAGATATTGAAATGATAATGAACACAAGATAATTAGTTGGTTCTAATTATAATATAAATTTGGATTTGGAATAGGTACAAAGTATATTGGATCTAGATTCTAGATCAATCACATGTTTCTAGAAATTATACCTCTATATCTGTAGACACTTACACCGACCTAGGATGGTTTTTTTGATGATATTATCTTGATCAAATTTAGGTGTCTAGTATGGAATAGCTATTGAAAGTAGATGTGATCACCTAGATGCTTTTATATTATGTGTCACATTTACTCTAGTGCATTCACTTCTAGGTCATGGACTATCACTCCTTGTCAAATAGAAAAGCCCTAGTTCTTCATATTCATAGTGGTTGTGGGAAAATAGGTTAGTGGGCATATAATGTTGAGATGTACCAAATGAACCTCTATTAATGAGCATTACATGCATATATAATACTCCAAAGAGGGATTCAGGCTTATTTAGTTCTCCCATATGTGTTGGCTTGTGTATGAATCATGTAATGTGTGATAAGAAAGTTTGGAACTATGAATTTAAAAAAATTAAAATTACGTAAGTGTGGAGACAAAGTTTCCAAAACATTCCCCCACTATAATCTAAAATTTAAAACTAGTGAGTGTGGAGAATATGTTTCCAAAACATGCCCCCACTATAATCTGAATTTGAGAACTAGTGTAAGTGTGGAGAACATGTTTCTAAAACATGTCCCCACTATAATATGAAACTAAAAATTGGTATAAGTTCCAATGTAGAGGACATATTTCTAAAAAATGCCCACATTATAATCTGGGTATGCTGCATATTAAATAATTATGGAGAACAAGTTTCCAAAACATGCTCCCACTATAATCTAAAATTGTGACAAATGTGGAGAACATGTTTTCTAAAAATTCCCCCACCACAATCTGAATATGTGAAGAAATGTGGTATTCATACCTCTATGGCATGCCCCCACTAATATGCCCCACTTTTGAGGTGAGGGGAAGTAGAAAATAATAGTTACCTTACCTCAAAAGTATAAGATAACCATGTAAAAAATGAATGTACCATGTAGCATATAGAGGGAACATGTCTAGGTAGATATATCATTCAATTATAAATAATGTGATCATATGAAGTTCTAAAATGCATGATATAGATCATGGTGATGTCTAGAGAGTAATAACACAATATCAATAAATAATCAAGCATACTAGTGTCATTAGAATCTAGAAAACTTAGTTATATTCATTCAATAATTGTAAATGATCAAATGAAGTATTAAGAACTAATGATCTACACCTAAGACCTCATGAGCATACAAAGATTAGATAACAATGCTAATATTAAACCAATATAATGTAAAACATCATTAAAAACCTCATCTTTGCATATGATTTGGCTTAGATGTACCTTTAAGCAATATTTATCAAGTTAATGTCCCAAAATGAACCATTTCTCCTTAAAGTTTTTGAGAATTTGAATTTACAAACATGACATTTGATGGATAAATTAGTGTGATAAAATGGTAGGGATTCACTATGAATCTTGATCATGTGAAATAACAAAGAGTAAGGGTCTATTTATAATAATTTAGGATTAATGAGACCCTTCATATTTATTCCAAAATGAATGATTGTAAATGAGTCTTCAAAAATGTACATGGATTAACACATGGATCACTAATTTGAGCCCTTCATCTTGCTCAATATGAAGGGTGAAGGATGGATCTTGAAAATATCAAATAAGGATTAATATGATCTCTTCATTTTATTTCCATGATGAAGGGTGGAGGATTGTCCTCATAATATCTTTGTGAGAGTCATTATGGGCCCTTCATCTCATTTTCAAGATGAAGGATGGATAATCATTCCCAAGAAAGCACATGGATAATCAATTGAGGCAATTCATCTTGTTTCCAAGATGAAGGGTTGAGAATGTTTCCCTAAAATATCTCACAAGATTCATTGTGGGCCCTTCATCATGTCTCCAAGATAAAGAGTGGATAATAATATTTCATATTAATTTATTTAGTAATTATTGAGATCCCAAGAGAATATCCCATAGGATCTCACAATTCTTTCTTGAATGAAGATGCCTTTTAGAAGGGAAAGGAGGAATTAACAATTCAAAGGAAATTATAATTCCATTTTCATAGAATTATAATTATTATAATGATTAATTCAATTAATAAAATATTAATTTAATTAATATAATGTGGGAAATTTGATTAGAAGAATGATTCAGAGAAGGGGAATTGATTGGATTAATTGATTAGCAAAGGGGAATTAGTGAATTAATCAGGGTAGAATAATTGATGAAATAAAATGACTAGAATTATAATTGAATTGATATAATATGGTGAATTATCTCACTTAGAGATGTTTAAAGCTGAACTCAAACTCATATGTTAGATTAACAGATGAATTTGGACTTGTTTATGTGTAATTGTAGGAAGTCATTCCATTTTGAAATTTTGAAATGAAAGTGATAAAAGTGTAGTGTTTAAATTTACCACTATTTGAGAATGCATTGTGAGATGTAGATGAAGTAATGATTTTTTAAAGAATAAAAAAATAATTAAAGTGATCATAGAATAAAATTAACAAATGCTGAATTTGACAATTTTACTAAAAATACTAGCAAATGTGTTCAAATATTTCATAAAGTAGTCCCTAATAAGCCCTGAATGCCCCATCAAGGGTAAATTTAAGAAAAATTTGGACAAATGGACCCATAAAAATAATAAATGATTATAGAGAGATCCATGAAAGTGATTGTTATCTCATGTTATGTTTATTTCATTTTCTTATGTCTCTTATACTTAGATTAGACATGCTTTATATGAATTTGATTTATAAATGATTTTACTATTAGAATTTGATGAGATTAATGTTATGCTCAGTTGATTTGACAAACTTAATTCAAATTATCATGGAATTTTTTAGTCTTATGATTAGATTGAGTTGAACATTGCTAGTAGACTACTTGAGATTTTTTTTAATATTGCACATGACAACACACATCATAATATTGAAATGATTCATGATAATTTTGTTTGTAAATATGTGTAAATGTGAATTCAAAATGCATATGTATAAAACTTAAAACAAGATATGAAAAATCAAGCTTCAAATGTAAAATATAATGCAATTAAATCATTTCTAATTTAGATACACATTGTTCAGAACTTAAAATCATGATATGAATAATCAAGACTTAAGTAAGCAAATTAATGCACTAAATTAAGGCAACCAAGTAACAAAAAAACATACCAATAGTTAAACAAATAATCAACATAGAAACACATAAACAAAAGTAAATAAATTTTTAATTTATAAAGGTGTGTTAGAGGTACAATCACTAGGGGGTGAATCAATGATGCAAAATAATCCAATTCAATTCCCAATTCTTAAACATTCAACACATACAATCATGATGCATACAAATTAACCATTATAACAAACATAGAAAGATCAAAAACATAACACATATACGTGGGAAAAAATCTTAGGGGATAAAACCCACTAAACTCTAAAATATGGAATATAGTCCTAAAATAACAAGATCCAACATTTAGACCAGCACCAACTGATCAAGGAACACCCATCCCTTAATTTAGTGAGACACCCATCCCACATGGAGGAAACAACCCCCTAGGTAACCAAGCACCTACTCAAATACCTTAATATTATCATCACCTCTGATATAATATATTCTACACTTGATGATGGAATTATCTTTCTTGCACTCTTCTTCACCCTTCAATCTTTTTCAAACAACCTCTAGGGCTTACTTGCTCAATCTGCCTCTTCTAGGCTCATTAGGTCTAATGACTTGTGTGTCCTCCTACATAAAATTATTAGATAAAAATGAATGATAATATTTTATATTTGATTGTATTAAATGACATGTACCTTCTCTTTCAAATGTTTTCTCCTTTACTTAGCACAATGCTCTCTCAACTCCTCTCCAAATAGACCAATTATGCCTAATATTTATACCATACACTCATATAACCCAACTTAGTCAGCCAAGATGCTTACCATAATTGTTATAAATTTGAAATAGGTATTCATACATGTTAAATTTAATAACCCAACACTCCTTAGGTTGGCCATTACCTCATTAACCCCAAACCACCATTAGGTCTTGGTGAGACCTAAAACAATTAGGTCTACTCACCCATATGTTACAACTTTAAATCCTTGGGCCACTATAAAATTATACCAATGATTTAAACACATAAAAATTATCTAAAATATACCCTTGATAATTAATTCATGGGTACATGAAAAATATAACACCAACTCAACACTTGAACCTACCAATTAGGTCTCCTCACTCTTTAGGCCTTCAAACACATAAAACATAGTCTCAAACTTCTGAAGAAACAAGTCAAATATTTCACATATAAATATGATTAGATAAAATTTTTGAAACATTTAATACCTATAAAACATGTCCATGTGACTTAGACATTCCAACATAGTCTCTAAGCACTCAAATCAACTCTCTCAAAATGACCACTTAGACTAGTCATATACAGTCAAAATAAGGTCAAGCTATTTTGACTATCCATATATTATTATGGGTATATCATGACAACCCATGCCTTAATATAATAATTTTAGACTTATAAAACATTTTAATACTCATTTTATTCTTCAATTCTACTCAGAACTCTTCCAACTCACTTTTGCAAAGTGATCACTCAAACTGTCTGTAGCCTCCAATAAACATAGTCAACTTTTAGACATTTGTTCATACTAAATATGGATTGGTAAAACCTATAAAATAATTAAATATGGTTATAATTTATTATAAAACAATATCCAATAGTTATTTCATATTTAAATATAAAAATACCATAAAAAACTCTTCAATTATCCTTCTTGGGTTACTTGCAAAACATGGTCAAACACATAGTCAACTTTGGAACTCAATATCATTAACTGTAAAAATAATCAAAACTTATAACCAATTTATATATATTAAACTTGAATTATTATTAAAATTTTCCTTTTATAACATCAATAAATTTTTCCTAGATCAAAAGATATAAGCAAAGTACTGAACACTAGTTTATCCTTTTGTTAATTCAAATGCCAATGGTCACTGGTTAAAGTAGAATAATCTATATACACATCTTCATATCATTTAATTACATAAATTAATCAAATTTGATCCTTATATCTCCTTTTTATCCTCATAAATTTAAATTTCATCACTCACCATTATTCTTACATCCTCACTTCAGAGATCAAGCCACTTGGCTGCCCTACGTGCCCTTTACGTACCCTACAGTCAGTCTCCAATGAAATTCTACCACTTGGCATCCCCGCATGACTTATAATAGTTATATTGACTTATTTAATAATTTTAACCATTAATATTACTCTTCATGGTTGAATTCACTCTATCTATCTTGATCTGCTACTCAAACTCTATGAAATTGACACATGTCTTCATCACGATCATTCTCAAGATCTTAGACTAATTGACTTTGTGATGAATGTTTATCTCTATTTGATAAGTATAATGCTCACCATTATATAATTATATATTAAAATTAATTTCTCATCATATATCTTCATTTCTTGATTAAATTCTCATAGTAGATCCTTGATATCATAAAATTGGCTAAGTATGGGAACTTATTGAGCTTTATCTAAGAAGCCAACTTTGCACCTTAATAAATTTTGCTATGTTCCATGTCCAGACCTAAAAATAGAATCATATGATCTCATCACATATGGAAATATATCCATATATCAAGATAATTTTAAAACCTTCACATGTGTGAATTATAATTTCATCAATCTACTCACTCAACCTTATCTATCAAGATGATTACTTGAACCTAGACATTAATATGACTGCTATGATGAATTCCTTTCACTTACACAAGAAATTAAAGCGCTAATAACACCCCATAGGGTCTATAAAACATGTACATACCATAAATATCATCTATAAATTACCTTACTAAGTCAACCACTAAATAACCATGCAATAACACTGAAGTACACTTTGTCATTGTCATTCTAGCACACATGGCACCTCATCAACATGCTTGATAATCTTGGATACATCATTAAAAAACCTAGAACAAGGTGTGTGAAAATAATAAATTAATATTTGAGACCAAGGGTATGAGAAAATAATCATGACTAGGGAAAGGGGAATAGAAGAATAAATAAGGGGTGGATGAGCTGACTCCAAATTCCCCATGTAAGTGGATGCTACTTACATAGTCTTTTGAACTTTAGGCCAAATGTAGTTATCATAGGGATTGGGAATGAATAAAAGTGATGAAAATTTAAGAATACTAAATATATATTAAAAATAGGAAAGGGGACTCATAAAATGATGATAGCGTATATGGAATAAGCTTACCAAAATGTTAAGATAAATTCTCATAAAATGTCAAGAGCATGTGATAAAGGATGGATGAGTTGACCTTAGAACACTAAGAATTTCTTATAAAGTCCAATTGGACCTTAATAATTTGTATTTCACCATAAAATAGGCATAAAAAATCATAATTATGAATAGGGACAAGAAAAAATGTTTGATATTGAAGAGTTTAACTCATAAAATGGTTAGAGTATAGAATTTAACTCACAAAATAGTGAGAGTGTATAATTTAATTTGAAAAATGCTGAAAGTGTAGGGATAACTCACAAAATGATGAGATCATAGCTTATAATACTCACAAAATGGTGAGATCATAAATTAAAAATTCTCAAAAAATGGCAAGAGTGTATAATTGGGAATGTTTAGGAGTGTCTGAAACATTATACCCACAAGGGATCACTAGCAAAGGGAAAAACTTATTCTAGCACTAAGATGGGATTGAATACCATATGATAGGATTAAAATGATCATATTGGATAATAATGGATGATAAGTAGATAATGAATCTCTAATTACCATGTTACATGGGAACCAAATTTCCAATCATCATAGTTTTGCTAAGAGGATATTCAAAGAGATTTTCCAAAACAGGGCTTAAAACAACTTTCACTTTCTTATTAAGATCAAGATGGGATGGAGAAATTATACCAGGGTAAGATATAAATAAATAAGGTCTGAGACATGTTAAAATGGTAAATATGATGGGAATGGAACAAATTTTCATGTACATAAATATTACCCAAAGTGTCAATGTAGTTGTAAACATGACGCTAGAAACCTAGTTTTCATCATGGTACTTGCCCAAGGTGCCACATGGGTTTCACCATTGGAAAAATTATTTATCTTTCTATTTTTATGATTTTTTTTTTTTTTTAAAATAATTTTCTAGCATCTCAAATCAATGGAGGATTATGAGATGCACAATGTTTGATATTTGATCTCTAACCCATACCAATTATGAATAACTTCTTTGATAGAATTCTATTATTAATATAGACTTTATTGATGCTATTATGATCTTTATTTGCAAATGATTATACTTCCTCCAAACCTATAAATAAGGTGTCTTCATAGTATCTTTGAAAAAGAGTGATGTCAAGGAGTGTACATATGGATAGGCATTGGATAAATGATATGATTAGATAATGTAATATAGGTCTTGAATTAATAATGGGATCACCATGGAATGTATAATGGTTAAAAGACAAATGAATATTATGATTTTTGATCACATACATTATTTTTGATTCTAGATTTGACTTGATTTTTGTTGTGGTGGGGTTGAAATTAAATTTAATAATGTCTTTATTGAACAATGACAAACTAATTAGCTCAAGTTTTGACACCTCAAAGAGGTTTTCACCAATAAAGAATTCTTGATTATTCTAATTTAGATTATCGAATAGAACCTTGAATAAAGTTTCACTAAGGGATGCTGGTAATTGATTTTGATTTCCCCTTAGCATTTCAAGCAAGGTTTCACTAAAGGATTATAATTTTTTATTGTGATTATTATATAATAGCTTAAACAAGGTTTTACTAGAAGATGGTGAGTTTAGAATTCAGTTGTCCCCTAGTGCCTTAAAAAATGTTTCAATAAAAGATTATTTTTACACCTAAATTTTGTATCATATCCCCATAAATTCCACCACTAAGATGTCACCCTAGAAGGAATTCAAAAATGTGTGATTTTATTGGTCCCAATTGACGGTTATGGATAAATGGATGTCAATATAATGACTAGGTTGGTTAATGTGAAAGGTATGTATAATATCAATGGAAGGGTAAAATGTAGAAAAATAATCATAGAGGATACTATAATAACTTGCATTGATATCAAAGGAAACTTACTCAACAATCATAAAAGGATCACAAATATATTCAGTTTGATCTGTAAGGAGTTTGTAGCTAATGTTATAACCTCTATTAAGGTATGTTGATTTTAATGTTAATTCAAACTCAAGGAGATTTAGTATAAGTGTATATCAAAATTCATAATAACCACTAATGTATTATAACTCTAAAGCTAATTCTAACTCAAAAGGTTCTAAACCTGACATTGATTCTACTTCTGACATTAAATTTGGTATTGATTCTAGCATGTAACCCAATTATGATATGGGTCGTAAAAGAAAACTTGATCATGAGGTTGATACTAATGGAAATGTCATCTCCAAAGGAGAATCTATTTATAATGTATCTGTAAAAATGTCTCATTGAATTGAATTATCCACAAGTACTTTGCTCAACTTTCTCTTTGAAATGAATGCTTTAGGGTGAATGAATTTTATAAAATGGAGAATGTTTGGCAATGGATGGAATATAGATTACTGGTTAATAATGTGTTATTTAAATATGGGCTCATCGAATAAGTGTTCATCAAAGATAGGTGAATGGTCATAGAGAGGCTCTTTAAATCAAGGCTCATCAAAGATAGGAGGGTGGTCAAAGGACAACTCATCAAATATGGGTGAGTTTTATTTTTCTTGACTTGAAAGTGAATGATTATGATCATGATTAAGAAAATGATCTTAGCATATCCATAGTGAGTGATTCTTAAACTTGGATGAAATTGGAACTTTAGTAGTGGATGGCTCTTGGAGAGGAAATAATAGGACATGATTGGATTGTTGGACCTATTATGTTTCCTAGATGAAAGTATGTACTTGATAAATGGATGAAGTGTCAAAAGTAGAGGTGAGACTTGATAAGCTTTGGCCAAACTAAAGGACTATTATATCTTGATTGAGAAATGGGCCTGGACTTGGTGGTTAATGTGATTATTGTGGCTTAAAATCTAGATAGTCATTAGACAAAGGTGCCAAAATAAATTCCCCTATGCCAGTATGATTAATCTTACTTAGGATAGAATCTAGGTTGTTATATCTAAATCTTCATGTAGTCGAAAACCTATTTTTAAGAGTCATAAAAGTGGCTCATCCTTATTGGCAAACACATATTGTTCTTAATTTGGTGTGAATTCCATAGAATTGAATAGAAATGTAATATAATTTTGATCAAAGGATGACCCAAAGAAAGGATACATGTAAGGGAAATGATTGGATTGGAATTATCCCAAAGTAGGGTAGAATTGATTTGATTAAAATGAAATTGGACCCAAGCATGGAGAAATTGATTATAAGTGATTTGATTTAGATTAGCCCCAAACATGGAAAACTTGATAAGACATGTTTTAATCTCAAATTATATTTTGATTTTGGATTGGATTCAAATGAGACAAATGATGGATGTCATTTCTTTATCATTCCCAATCGACATATGTGAGAGATTAAATAGAAAGATAAGGATATGAATTTGGATGATTTAAATTCGTGAACATTGATAAAAGTTAACCTAATTTGAGTGTGAATTTGCTTTGTTTGGTGTGAATTAGGTGTGGAATTGGTTTGAAAAATATAATTGAATGGAATTGACTTCATGATAGATTTGACTTTAGAATAATTGATTTTAAATAGAGTTGACTAGATTGGACCTAAATAGTTGGGCTAATTTTAAATAGATTTGGAAATTTGGTTTGAAATTAGAATTTAGAATTTGATTGGAGTGGGTCTAAATTCACATAGATAATATAACTATATTATTATAGACAAGAGAGGTATAAAATGTATGCATTTAAAAAATTTGGACGTAGAATGGAATAAATTTGACTTAGAACATGAACATAGTGACACCTCTTTATGAAGGTGTATGTAGATTATGACAAGTTTTTGACACCACAATTAATTGATCCAATACTCAATCTAATGACCATATTTTAGTGATTGACATAGGATTAATCCAGATTCATCGAATATTTTGATATAATTTTCTTGAGAGGATTAAAATTTTAAGATTATTTAAAGTAATTAATGTAGTTATTGGTGGTGTTTTAAACCCACCCTTATCTCAAAAGGTTTGTACATAAAATATATATTTGGGTGAAATTAAGTTTTCAAACCTTCACTGATGAATGTTTTTTGGTTGAAAGTTCTTATGCTAAAGTTTTCATGAGATTTATAGATGGTTCTGATATACTTTTTAGTACATGGACACAAACATATCCATCAATTAGATGTCAAGATTTAATGGGTCATTCTCTAAAGGATCTAGTCCCTTTGAGACTACTTTAGCCATAAGGGTCTCAATGAAGTGTTATCATTTTAATCATAATCTAAGGAATATTTTAGCTAAAATACCTTTGGTGTGACCTTAATTTATATACCCCATTAGATAATGGGGTTGGTACAGATGTTAGGTAATGACATCTCAGTCACTCAAGAGAAGGTAATTACACCCCAATCACATTATATTTAATAACACTTAAAGGTATTGCCATTTTGACTCATAAGATCCCACTAAGGACAAGTGAAGAACATAGTAGATGAATCTCTCAAGATAAAAATAAGTGATTACCTCTTCATTTTTGAGTCACTATATCAAAGGACAAAACATATGTGTGAAGAAATTACACAAGCACACAAGCTAACACTTCATCATAGAATTGAATAAATACAAACATAAATAAACATGTTTTATATAACACAAAATTAAATAATGAATTATTTTTAAAAAACCTAAAAATTGAAAGATGATTTCATTTTAAAGCACCAAAGAAAATGTGAACAAGTAACATATGTTTGAATAAATCACCACACTCTTTTATAACATGTAATAAAACAAAGTGAGTAGTTTTTCTTGGTGGGTATTTAACATGCATAAATCTACAAAAAAAATGTAAAAAAAAATGAAAACAAAAAGAGATAAAAAGCAACAATCAGTATTTTAATGATATCTTCTAAAATATAAATCAATTTTTAACTAAATTTTATAGGTTTATTATATGAAAAATCCTCACCCCTAAAATTTTTAGATTAAAATAGATAATAGATCAAAAGTTATGATTATTTTACCAACCATTTTTAACAATAAAAAATAGAAATATAAGGTGGTAGTTAGTATTTTGACCATAAATACTAAAATATACATTAGTTTTTAACTAAAATTTAAGATATTTTTGATAAAATAAATTCCAACATCTCTGAAAAAATTAAAATAGATAACATATCAAAAAGTTATGAGTATTCTACTATCCATTTCTTAACTAAAAAATAAAATCAAAAATAAAATGTGGCAATAAGTAATTTGACCATAATTCCTAAAATATAAATCAATTTCAATGTAAGTTTTATAAGTTTTTATAAGACAAATATGCACACCCATGAAAAAATTTAGATTAAAAAATATAATATATCAAAATTTATGAACATTTTACCTGTCGTTTCCTAGTAAATATTAGAGTAAATTTATTTTAACTAGAATATTGATAAAGAGATTAGAAGAATTTGTGGGGTACAAGTTCAGTCCCTTCTAGGCATGCCATATGGTGGTGTTAGAATATATAAAATTTATTTATATTCATTCAATAATTTTAAATGACTAAATGAAGTATTAAGAACTAATCATCTACACCTAAGGCCTCATGAGTATACCAATATTTGATCAAACTAATAGAATATAGAACTTCATTGAAAACCTCATAGTTGCATATGATTTGGATAAAATGTGTCTTAAATAAATATTTATCAATGTTATTATCCCAAAATGGACCATCTCTTCTTGAATATTTTTAAAATTTGATTTGACAAGCATGACCCTTGATGAATAAGTTATCATGGTAAAATGACAGGGCTTCACTATGAATCTTGAGTATGTGAAATAATAAAGAGAAGAGGTCTATTTATAACAAATTAGAATTAATGATGAGCCTTCATATTTATTTCAATATTAATGGTTATAAATGAATCCTCAACAATGCACATGGATCAACACATGGATCACTAATGTGAGACCTTAATCTTTCTCAAGATGAAGGGTGAAGGATAGCTCTTACAAATATCAAAAAAATATTCATATGAGCTCTTAATCTTGTTTCCAAGATGAAGGATAGAGGATTATCCTCATAATATCTTTGTGAGAGTCATTGTGTGTCCTTAATATTGTTTCTAAGATGAACAATGGAGAATCATTTCCAAAATAATATAGGATAATCAATGTAGGTCCATCTTGTTTTCAAGATGAAGGGTTGAGAATGTTCCCCTAAAATATCTCACAATATCTATTATGGGTCCTTAATCTTGTATCCAAGATAAAATGTGGAGAATAATCCTTTATATTAATTAATTTAGTAATTAGTGAGATCCCAAGAGAATATCCCATAGGATATCAAGATTATTTCTTAAATGAAGATGCATTTTGAAAGGAAAAGGAGGAATTAATAATTGAAAGGAAATTATAATTCCATTTGCATAAAATTATAATTAGAAAAATAATTAATTTAATTAATCAAAGATTAATTCAATTAGTACAATGTGGTTAATTTTATTTAAAGAATGATTTACAAAAGGGGAATTTATTTTATTAATTGATCAGTGAAGGAGAATCAATGAATTGATCAGGGTAGAATAATTAATTAGAGAAAATGAATAGAATGATAACTGAATAGATATAATATGGTGGATTATATCACCTAGAGATGAACCAAGATGAGTTCAAACTCATATTTTAGATGAACAAATGAATTTGGAGTAGTTTTTTTATAATTGAGGGAAGTCATTCTATTTTGAAATTTTGACACATAAGTGATAAAAGTGTAGTGTTTAAACACACACAAAAGAATGCTAAAAAAGAAAAACAAGAAACAAAGGTCCCAGGAGACTAAAAATAAGGGGCATGTTCAAATGCTACATAATTTAAGGGACATGAATTATTCAAATGTTTGTAAAGTAGATAATGACATATTCAAATGTCAACATATAACAAACAATGGCATATTCAAATGTCAAAGAGGCAAATAGATGCATGACAACCACAAATAATTGAGAATATTCAAATTATTAAATAATAAATATAATATCAAGGTAAAAAAATCAATGAAGTGCATAAATTAAATCATAAACAACTATCATGAACATATCATACTAGTCCCTAGATATATGTGTTAGAAAGAATTATCAAATATATAACATATCAAGTACACTAAAAAAGATATAAGAATGTATAAATGCATATGTAATTACATATATGATCTCAAACATGATAATGTAAAGTGACCATATAATGATATAACATGGATGTATCATGATCATAAAGGTGGATTCCCCCAATGTTTTGGTGACATGAGTAGAGGGAAAACCCAACATCCAAAATTACATAGATAATGTATTTGTGTATACTTGAATCACACTCAAAATTTGTGTGAAACACATATGCATATGGAAAATATTGATATTCCATCTAAAAATATGGAACCAACAACATATATTTAAAGGAGCAATATGATATGTAAATGTTAAATCTATTTTTGGATTTATTAAGTTTTTATATTTTTTGGGTATTTTTGGAATATGTGAATCCTTGAAACCTTAAGTTGGATCCTTTAGATTATTTTAATCATGGTTGGATAAGTGGAAAAGGTACATGACATGTTTATTCTCATGTTTTACATAAGAATCAATGCTATCATTTAGGATTTGGATCCATTTTCCTTCATGAAAAAAAGAAACACCTTATTGATTTTGGTTAGTTTTTGCTTCCATTTGATATAATCAAAGAGTGCTCAATGGAAATGAATATGGAGAGGTTTGTGTCATAACCCAAACTTATGTTTGAATCACTTTAGGACCACAAGCAATTGGTAGTGTTATGTGGTCGAAGGAGTCTTTCCAGCTGACTTTTCTTTGTAAGTCTTTAAAATTAAATCCAAGATGTTGACAACATATTACATGACAAGTACTTTTTTTTAAATATAGGATCAATATGGTTATGAAAAAAATAAGAACCACCTATGAATAAGGCTATTTTATATATCTTTTTGGCATGGATTATGTTTGGTTTTTTAAATTTAAAGTATTTGTTGTGCATTGTTTGACATTTACACTTTTGATTCTTTATTAGGATAATCATGCAAATGATCATTAGATATTTTATATTTCTGATGATCACCAGGTTTTGAATCTAATATCCTTGGAGGATCATTAAATGCAACCTTTTGGTCATTGATGAGGTCTTAGATTTTATGCTTCAAGGTAAAACATCTATTCATAAAATGCTTGGGGCCTTGGTGATAATCACAATAAGAATTTGCATCACAACCTTTGGGTAGAGGTCTACTCATATCAACCTCTATAGTATGAGGAAGAGATATAATATGAAACTCTACAAGCAATGTGTGTAATGAAATTAAATACTTAGGTAAATGTGTAATTCATCTCTTTAGTGCATTGGTTAAGATAAGATGCTTAGGTATTTGTGATAGTGTATTAGTCGATGTGGTATTTTTTATAGAAGAAATGGGTTGAGATATACTTGATCATGGTTGCCTAACCCTTGCCATTTTATCCATATTTTATTAAATATCAAAGGCTAAAATTGGTGTGGGGAATAAATTTAAAGGATCTTTATCTTCCTTAAAATGGATTAACCCATCTCTTGAAATGGTGAAAGCATGGACCTAATTATAAGGATGGTAGCTACCACCATTCAAAGATTTGAGATTGGATGTTTTAACATTTGGAAGAATACAAGAGTAATCAATTTCTACCCCTTATTTTATAGAAATATGGATAATTTCATAATCATAGTAATCAAAGTAATCAATATCATCCATGATAAGAGAGATAAATAACACAAATATTAGGATAAAACATGTAAGAAACAACCTATATGCTATGCTTAGGCAAGAATGATGTTCAATGATTGGGTTCACCAAAATTTTAACTCTAAAATCTAGATATGGTGAATATAAGGTTAAAGAAGTAGAGATATCCTAGGGTATAAGGATGGTAGACTATAATTAAAGTAGGTCAATTATTTTCAAAACTTAGATAAAACATATACTAAATTTATTATGCTGAGATATGCTAAAATGAAAAGTACACCTATGCTAGATATTGAAATGATAATGAATGCAAGACAACTGGTTCTAATGATAATACATATTTAGATTTGATATAGGTATAAAGTATACTAGATATGGATTTTAGTTAAGTCACATGATTCTAAAAATTATACCTCTATATTTGTGAACACTTACCTTGGCTTGGGATGGTTGTATCAAAACTATTATCTAGATCAGATGTAGTTGTCCACTACAGAGTACCTATTAAAATTGAATGCAAAAACCTAAATTCTTATAGTTTATATGTTTCCTTCACTCTGGTGCATTCAAATTTGGCTCATGAAGTATCGCTCTTTATCAAATAGAAAAACCTTAGTTCTTCATTTTCATAGTGGTTGTGAGAAAAATGGGTTAGTGGGCACATGATGTCAAGTTTCCTCAAAGACCCATTTGATAATGAACATTTAATACATAGCCAATACTCTAAAGAGGGCCTCAGACTTATGTAGTTTTCCCCTACATGTTTGCTTATGTGTGAATCATGTAATTTGTGATAAACAAGTACAACAATGACCTAACTTGTAACTTGGGAAATATGGCTCATGTAATGATACTTCAATATGTTATACCTATAGATATGCTTTCCTTATGAATGATATAGAAATATGAGAAAATAGGGAAACTTTTCTCGCTTGAGTACTTAATATAATGTTTTTGGTAAGTTTCCTTATGAGTTTATAGGTATGTGTTAGGTAAGGAATGAATGAGGATTGATCTTGTATTTATACCAATATTTTTAGATAATATCTCACATTAAAGCACTTAGTTCAACCATAGGAATACATTACATTTTTAAATTGGATGAATTTAGAGAATTTGACACTTACATTGGAATAAAACACTTGTGTCAATGTAGGCATTTGAATAGGATGCAAGTGTCTGAGCAATCAGAAAATAGGTGCAAGTCTAGACTTTGTAGAGATGGAAGATAAACATGTTTATAACATTCTAGAAATGATAGAAGGCCTGAGTCATAAGAATAATATTGGTCAAACTAAGAGATAAATAATGTAACATAGAGAGATAGTGTATGCAAGACTTTTGGTAGTAGGAAATGTCTAGAAGCTGAAGGTACATAAATGATATGTATTTTATAAGTGTATAAGACTAAGGTGATATATAATTCATAATTAGTTTCTACAATAACACAAAGCTTATTCATTGTATTATTATTTTAAGATGGAACATTATCAATAATAACAGAAGATGAAAGGCCAAATAAATATATAATTTATGTCATAAAAAATATATAAATTTCATCACCCATGGTAAATTATAAAGGAATAGATTCAACCCATTTGATAAAATATGTAGTAATTATAATGATAAATTGTGACCTCCTAAAGATGTTAGATTAATTATCCCACTAAATCAAAACCCCAAATGAAATATGGATATGGAGAAACTATAGATTGTAATTCTTAAGATGGCACATGTTAATTTACTATGTCATTGGAATTTATCACATTTTATTTCATATTCTTCACAATCAAGTTCCATAGAAGGCCAATAATAACCCATTCTCACTAATTTTTATGAATTTACCTTTCTACTAAAGTTTCCACTTGTAAGACATTTTTATCTTCTTGTCCAAGGAACCTAAATAAGTGGTCATTTCAAAATAACTATTTAAATGAGCATTACTAAAGATAGTATAACGAGTGACATATCTTCTCAATTATTTTTTTATTTTTCATTTTTTCCCAAGAATAGTCTCACTAGATATAAAATTGTAAATATTGGTGTACTACTCTGAAATAGTTGTATTAGTAAGAATAGAAAACACATACAAATCATCTACATATGGTAATTAAATGTTTAGATGTTTTAATATATTAATAGCCAATATATTGCAATTATCTATAACATTGATATGGAAAAGGATGTGATACTAGACATAACATCAAAATTATAATTATTTCTTTTAGGGATGTTTCTAATCTCAAAGTCATCAAATGAGGTAATCAAAATGTGTAAAAAATATTAACATGGAATTAGTTTCTATTCTTTTGTCTAATAAGTAAACATTAGATTATTGATAACAAGTCAAGAATCACCATAAAATTTTATAAACTTTATCTTCAACCATGTGGTGTACAAATCTAGACTCAAAGCCTCATACTCTGCTATATAGTTGGTAAACAAAAAGCTAAATAAATATGCTAATGGAATAGTCTAACTAAGGTGACATTAATATAATGTTGAACCCAACACTTGAAACACATTTTACCCCATAAAAGTACATGTTCCATGTTTTTTTTAACATTAGTACACATAAAAAAATCATCTAAAAAATTATCATTCATAGGAGTGTGGTATAATAGGGGCACCACATCAAGATGGGTGGTGACAACTTTCCATTTTACCAATTTATGTGGTATAAAATTAAGATCAAAATACATAAGTAACATGAACCACTTAACTATGCATCTAGATATATTGTACCAACACATGATATATATCAAAGGATCAATCTTAGAAAAAACACGAGTCTTAGTATTAAATATGTAAAGTCTAAGTTTGTATGTGGAAAACATAATATCTACGCATGAATTTTTGGTTAAGTTATATTTATTTTCATAATAAACTAATGCACAAGTGATGTTGTGTGTGTGTGTGTGCACGCGCGTGCGTGTGCTCATCATTATATTATGTTAACAAGTTATCCAAGATGTGTTGAGTGCTAGATATGTATAATAATAATGGTTGATTGGGGATAAGTGGCATAATAAATATTATATTGTATTTATATTTTTTTATTTCATAAAAATCCTTTTGAAAGTGATCATCCTATTTAAATTTAGTTTCTTTGTATAATAATCTATAAAATGGTAGAGTTTTTAAGCTAAATGAGTCATAAATCATTAAATGGATTTGATTTTTTGTTGTAAAATCTTTAGTTGTTTTAATTCCATGAATAGAGGCATTTCTAATGTTGTAAATTCTTAGGATCGACCTCTATGTCATATTGGGAATTAATAAAACCCAATAATTTTATAGATGTAACACCAAAGGAACATTTCTTAGGATTTAATAAACTTTTGTAATATTTTGAATATTTTTCACAAGTATTTAACATGGTCTTCACATTTCATTATGCACTTTCCAATTTGCTATTTTTAGAATTTTACATTTCTTATATTTAGTACTTTCCTTCCATAACACCTTTATTATTATAAATTATTAAAAAAAATTCAATCAATTTTGAATTTGTTTTCCTACTTTAATAATGGCCCAATACACTGGTTTTGATGAAATTGATAAAATTAAACTTCAATAAATTTTAACTAAACACCCTAACGTGCAAGATGTTTCTTAGATTTTCCAAAAAATAATCAATGTTATCTTATATGTTATCATGCATGTAATCATGATATATGTGCATCATAATATTTTAAACATTAGCATCAATATTTTTAAGATTGAAATACTTGACAACATAACACAATGTACCCCAAAGTGTGGTGAAGGTAGTCGTATATTGATTGATAGGGTTGATATTAATTTATGAAGAATCCATACATGAAGGAGAAGATATCATACCTATTAGTAGAGTTAACAACCATATTAATTTAGGTAGAGGAAAGTCATCCCTGGGATAAAACTTATTTAATTATCTTATTGTTGCCTGTGCAACATGCCATGATTCCATTAAATCATGGTATTCTCTTTTTTATTTTTGCTTCATCTCATTTTTAGTCATGAGATGATTAGTATCATCTCTCACTCCCTATGTTGATCTCAGTTTACATGATAAGATCTTGATATTAAATATATGCAAAAATACCCTTAAGGTAGGGAAACACCATATAATACTCCTTTAAGAAGGGATAACTCCACAATGTCTCTTCGAGGGGACAACGTCCAATATCCTCTTACAATAGAAGACTCAATGTTTACGTCCTATATTTACCATGATAATCATCTCCTATATATAGACATCTATCTAACCCATGGATGGGTAACCTCCTAATCCCAATGTAGGCCGACCATTACCCAATGTACTAATTCCACAAGTTACTCCATTATCCTAATATATTGTACCCATATAACTAACTAAGGGGATGTGTTCCACATGTCAGCATCTCCATCAACCCATATACATTATTATATCATATCCCTAGGTATATATCATTACTTCCCTCCTTGACATGTTTCATCCCTGAAACATAGGAAGAAACCAAATAATGAGTGTGCTTCAAATCATTGCACACTTGTCTCCAATCTCAATCATCTAGCCATCCATATGTGATCTTGGTAGGTGATAACTCTCCAAGCTTGTTTCCAAATTTCAATGTGCTATGCTGATTTCATTTATGATCATAATTATATTGCTTTGGTGTCCAAGCATAATTATTCCTCTTTTTATTCCATGTACCATATTCCACTATGCTACTCTAATTCAAACCATGACCATAGTAGGTATTCTTCCATGCATAGTCATAGTGATTTCCCCATTCATTCCATGTGCCATAGTATTTTTTTCTTTAGATTCCATGCATATCCATAATGATTGGAAATTTTATTTCCTATATAGACAAAATGATTGTTGTTATGACACTTTCTCACCTAGCTCCATGATTGTTTCCTCTCATGATGATGTGGGTGTCTATATACCTCAACCTTTTCCAATACTTTGACCTTATCCACTTTTACTTGTACCTCTTCCACCTTTCTCTTCTTTGTCTCTTGAGTAGATGAAGTGTTCATTTGTAGTGTGTCTTTATCTATATCATCTGAATCTTCATCATGATCTTCATCACCTATTGCAATCTCATCCTCATGACCTACCTGGATTGTTATTGGTGCCTTATTCACTATGATATCTTGTAAAGTGATCTTAATTTTTTTACACCAAAACTTCATGAAATTTTTATGAACATTAATATTCATTGTTACCAAAGTCTCTAACCATGGATATCTAATAACTATATCCACATCATCCATATCCAAAGCATACAAATATGAATGCAAAACATATTTTTCCATAATGAGCTTCAGATCTTCAAACATTGAAATATTCTTACCATCTACTTGAACCTCTTTGATATTCTTTGCTTGAACAAATTCATGTTGATGAAGTTATACTTACTGGTAGGGTTTATGGAAACAACAACCCTTTTCTTTTGAATTCATCCATGAAATTGAAAAATTGACTCAGATTTCTTTGGATCCAAATTATTTGAACCCTTATCATCCAATTCTTCTTCTTTTTTTTCTTCTTCTTCATCTGCTTCTTCTTTTGTTACTTCTACTTCTTCTTCTGTTGATTCTTCAATTTCTTCTTCTTCTTTTTCTGCTTCTTCTTCGATTGCTTCTTCTTTTTCTTCTTCTTGTTTTATATCCCAATGATCTAAAAAGAGCTGTTCCATTTCTTTCCATGAAGAAAATGTTTCTATATAGCTCAAATGATCAAACCAATGTAGTGCAGGCCCAGACAAAAAAGGAAGTAATCATATGTGCCCAAATTTTATTTTAAAATGATTCTCCAAAATCAGCCACCATTCTCTATCATCAATATCATCTTCTCTTGAAAATTTTTGCAACTCCATGATCCAAAAAAAAAATTAGGGTTCATGAAACCCTAAAATATCAATAACTCATACAAAAATGATCCATAAAATTGAAACAAATCACTCCAAAAAACTCAAAAAATTCTGAAATTTTTATTGTGCTTCTCTTATATCTTCTTACATTTCCATTAAAAATTTCAAATAAAAATTCCCTATATTTTGGAAGATATAGCAAAATTATTATAAAAACTAAAATAAAAATAAATCCCTCCAAACTAATCAAAAGATCTCAATTTTTTTACTATGAATTATTTGAAATATTATCCATATCTAGTAAAAGAATTGTGGAAAAATTCACAACCAATCAAAAATTATTTCTGATTCAATAAACTAGGGTTTCACTCCACACAAATTGCCCATATCAAAGCTCTGAACCACTTGTAATGAACCGCTACACCAAAACCTCGAGGCATTAGTGAATTCCACCCACCAGGATCATAACATCCTAGATGATGAAATATGTGTCTTTTTGATACCAAAATTGTAATTGAATGATGAATGTAAAATATATTTGTGTTATCCAAGAGAACATCATTATTAATTAAATCTTTGGATATTTATTTTCATTTCTTGCACATGTATATGGTGGTCATGTTATTTATTCTTCCTGACTCTTCATCCCTAGAATTAAACATTGATCCTTGTTATTAGTCTAAATTGCACCCTTGAGGAGTTTGTTCAAGAATATTCACTTAGGTTATAGTATGGAGACACCTCTAGGCTATGGGTGGACTAATCAATGAGGTGAATCTATAAATAAGGATAAATCCCTTGATGCTTCACCTTGAAACTACAAACTAAGCCTACTGATTGCAAGGGAAAAGGGATAGAAATAACTAAAAATAATTAACTAAGGAGGTGATGCACCAAATTTTTTGAACACTAGTACACATTTGTAGATATAAAATGAGCATAGAGCTGACCTATTCATACATTATTCTTAATCTACTCCTCTTACATTAGTATTTCAATATGAAGGTGGTAAATGATGATTAGGCTATGATGGTTGATTTTTAAGATGTCTAAAGACACTAATGTAAGATTGGCTCACCTAACCTTCACAAGACTACTTAAACAAACCATTTGACCTTCAAGGGTGAGTTCAAGCTGTATATAGGTGAGAAAATGAGACAACATGCCAAGGAGAACTAAATCAACACTAAACAAGACCAATAATTCATGCAAAAACACTAGAATACAATCATAAGAGAAGGCAAAACCAACTTGTATATTATTTCAATGGATTACAAAAGGATTAGGTCTTATCCATACTCAAGTGGAGGATACATTTCAATGCCAAACAAGGTAGTACATATAGGAGAGAATGAGAAGGATAAAGAAGATGGACATTAGAGAAGCTTATGAAAAGTGTCATCTCATGATGATACAAGTTAAAAATAAGAAAGTATACCAATAAATATTCTAATATCACATTATTCATAAATGTTTCTTGGTGTGATGATAACCTTCTTAAAGGTGGTGTGGGAGATGCTTCATTATCTTGGTGACTCATCCTTGAGCTCTTGAAACTACCCCTTATAATTGATTAGGAAGTAACAAGTTATATTTTTGAAGTCTAACTACTTATCCTTAGCTTATACCCTTGTTAAAGACTTATAACCCATCATATTTACACATCTATTTTGAAATTTCATTCATAACTTTCACATTTGCTCCCTTTAAGGCATATTCCTTGTAACCCCATTTTGACACAAATCTCCTTGAATTGAATTATTTGAAACAATAAAAATAAAAATAAAAGAATATTTTAGTACCCTTTATCTTTCTTTAGCTTCAAACAAAATTTCATGGCTCAAATACTAATGTATACCTACTAACCCAACACCCATCTTTCATAATTAGGCCTAATTATACCTAAAACAAGCCTACAATAATATAGATCCTATAATACCATATATTAATGATCCAAAGACACTAAAATATTATAGGTAACATTAAATAGGGCTAGAATACAAATTTTCATGCATTTATAAGGGTTAGAACTCAATTTATATAACATGTCAGTTTCTAGCCCTAGGTTAGTCTTAACACAAGCTTGGGTAGGCTGAGAGTAAAGAAAAAGGAAAATATTGAGTTTTGGTAAATTTAAAACAAAAAAATACCTGTGTGAGGTCTTCCCCAAATTCTCTCTACCTCTTCAGTAGTCATTTTTCTTTGAAGAATCTTCAAAACTCTCAAACATGCCAATTTTCAAGATTTTGCATGCATTCTAAGACTATACAACATGCTGTAGTTTCTTAATACTTTTTTTTTATCAATATAAAAACTTCATAAACACTTTAAAATTAATTTAAATTTATCCCACACATATTAATTCTTCCTTCTCAATCCAAACCTTGCACTTTTTTCCTTATGTTTATGCTAAAACTACCTTTCCCTGTAGGTTTACATTAGTTCTCTTGATTGCATTTTGAGAATTAGTCTCTCTATTTTATTTTTCATGATGAATCAAATCATGATGAACATATTAATAATATTCCATTATAAATACACATACCTTAATATCCATTCAAATTACAATCCTAAACTCAAAATAAATCTTGCATACTCTCTTCAATCTTTGGAAGCAAACTTGTAGCTTTTAGTAGGCCGAGAGGTCTTCTTTAGGATTATCACCTTAATAAGATTATGAAAAGTTAAATTTGAATTATTTAATCTTATAAAAAACCACCTGATCAATTTTAAGGCCTTATTCATGGTCTCTTTTACTTATAACCACTTTTAGTCTTCAACTTCTAACTCAAAGTTGCACTTTTCTTTCAAATTGGTGCATGCATGCCTGTAAATGACTGTGTTAGTATTACACTTCCTTCTTCCATTTAATCATTTATTTTTATTGTTTTAATGGTATAATTAAAGGTAAAGTTATGTCAATCCATCCCATTATAACTATATCAATGAGGAAACATGAAAATTTACTTAAACATTTTCCATTCAACCTGTAGACCTATAGCTTGTTTCCATACATAGCTACATTGACTCTTGGTATCTCTGTCATTCAATAAGTTTGGAGAGATTTAGATGTTATTATTGGGGTTATTTAAAAATAATTAACATATTAAATAAACTATGATTTAACCATCATTGTGACTCCCCAAAGATGCATTTATAACTTGTTCATTAGTGATAGGATGTACTCATTCCTCCATGCTTGAAACTTTGTTTAAGAACACCAAAACAATGAATTTCATGGTTTGATATTTTACTTAAGATTGATCATAGAATTTAAAATATTATTATAGGTTCCATGATCTTCCATACACTTGTGTACACCTATTTTAAGCTTTATTTGAAAACATTACTGTCAAAACATTATTTTTCTTGTCTTCCTAGTTGTGTCTCTTCTATTCTGAGCTATGTATGTTGGAATTTGAATAAGATGACCTTATTAGAGATGGAAATTTTTAAAAATGAATCCAATAGGGAATATTATTATTGTGTTATTAAGATAAAATCAAATCTAAATAAACACACTAAACACTAACACCTCTAGCCTAGACACTAAGGAGAGCATAGGTAACAAACATGCATTTGAAACACAACTAAAACATAAAATAAAACCTTATTATACATTCCTTAGATCTCCAAATGGACTATAAAAATTTATTATTTGGTTTATGCATCAATAAATCTTCATCAATGGATATTTTTTGGCTTCACCTTTCCTTGGCACATTGGTTTGGTTGTTTGGCTCATGAATTTGACATGGTAACATTACATGCAATGCTTATTTTCATCTATATGTGCATTATAACATTACACTAAAATATCTTAAAAAACAATGGGTATGGCCTTATATTAATAGCCTCAAGAATTAACTCTCACCAAAGGTGAGTTAAGGTTGAATTGAGACTAACTTCAATTTAGTTAAAAGTTGTCATGCAATTATGATTTTCAATTATTAGTCATAGTGCTCAAATTAGATATTTTGGAATATTTTAAGATATTTTGACAACTCATAAAGGTAATAATGAAAGGCCTGATAATTTTTTTTTAGAATTTCCATTTTTAGATATTCATTAGTTGTAAATGGATAATTCAACTATGCTTTTAATCTTGTTTAATTAATTAATTTATTTTGATTAGCCTTTTTTCTCTTTTAGGATTTGATTAAGTACCCTACTCAATGGGTACATAGGTCAAATTGACATTTTTTGTCACAAGGTGATTGGGGGTGAATCCATGAGAGGTTATTATTGCATACAGGCTAGTATCTCAAATAGGGATGCCTCAACATGATTCTGAGCATTGATGAATAATGCACAACCAAAATTGGTATGTTAAGAGATTCCTAGGCTTAGTTTGTAATTGTTGGTAATAGTCAATCTAAAGTATAGTCAAAATCTAGTTGTAGCCAAAATTGGGTGTCTATAGTTTCCCCTATTTGAAAAGGCATTACAAGTTATATTCATAATAACATCTTCTCAAAGAGTGAAAAGATCATCTATTGCTATGACTTCATCTAAAATTAATGAGATTTGGATACCCCCTCAAGGGAGCGGTTGGCCAAGAAGGTAGGTGATCGATCCCTCAAAAGAAGGAAATGATGGGATTAAAAGTTAAAAGGGGTGGAAAATACTAATTTACCCATATGTGGTCATAATCAGTGGCATGAGGAAATGATTCGATTGGGAAAATAAACAAGATAATTTTCCCAAAGGTGGTTAGAATCATCATAGCTAGTTAAATAGATAATGATTTACCTAAAGGTGGCTATAATCATTAGCCAAAGGATAAGGGTAGCAAGAAAATTATTTCTCAAAGGTGGTTATAATCATGAAAAAGAAAATAATGATTTTCCCACGAGTGGTTAGAATCATTAACAGGATAAAAACATGTCCCAGTTGGGTAGATAAAGATAATGATTTTCCCAAAGGAAATTAGAGAATGATTTTCCCAAAGATGGTTATAATCATTAACCTCTAGAGAGATATTAATACAATGATTTTTCCATAAGTGGTTAGAGATAATGATTTACCCAAAGATGGTTATAATCATTAACCTCTAGAGAGATTAAAATACAATGATTTACCCATAGGTAGTTATAATCATTGGCTTTGTGGATGAGATGATACACAATGATTTTCCCAAAGGTAGTTAGAATCATTGGTAGGATAATGGGAATAATATGGAAAATTGGAATAGGGAACTTACGTACTAAATCTATACTCACAGAATAAGAGTAAGTTGGTACATAAGAAAAAGATGACTTTAGGTAACCTGCTAGTATGAAAATTCACATCCTAACTAGCAAGGATTAAAATCCATTCATGATTTAATTAATTTATATGGGAAAATGATTTGGGTAGATCAGGAAATTTTTAGGTGCTAAGGAGAAGTACCATGACCACATTGCTTATAAGATATCCTGAATCTATTTTTTCTATAGCACATGATGAGAGGCATCATGATATAAAACACCATGATAACTGAGATGAAATATGCATAAGGACTAACACTTGGTCCAATAAATAATTAAAAATAATGCACTAATGATAAAAACCATGATGAAAATGTTGATGTATGAATATGGATAGACATAAGAATAATATGCAAGGAATCACTTAATGAACACATGTATACTAAATCAAGGCACAACAATGAAAGCAAGAAAACAAACAAATAAGAAAACAAAATACCAAGAAAATGAAAAAGAAATAAAAATAGGACAAAACAAAAAAATGATAAAAAAAAAATAAACACAAAAAATGGTTAAACACAATGTTAGCAAAAACAAAATACAAAAACAAAGGCATAAGGTCACCCCTAGGCTATAGGGAACCAGTTACACAAACATGAAAAATAGGGGGAATAGAAGAAAAGAAAGGGGTAGCCAAGCTAACTCGAGATGCACTAGGCAAGTGAACACTACCTACATAGTTCCATGGGTTTATGATCCAACATGAAATTTAGTCCAAATTTAGTTCTCCCAAGATATGGGATAGAATTAAATGATGATAAGAAAGCTTGATTGATGATGTAGAGGAAATATGGGTATGGGCTCGTAAAATGACAAGAGTGTGAGATGAATCCTAGCATTCATTAATGTATCAAAGCTAAATACATAATGAATAAAACATGAATGAAAAAAATGAAGATAATTTTGGAGATTTGTCATTTATGTCTCCAAGGTGGCCAAGGGTGTTGATGAGTTGTCATGTGTGTTAGAATGACAATGAAAAAGTATGCTTTAGTGTTCTTGCATGATTCTTTACTATATGCTTGGAAAGGCAATTTATGGATGTTATTTGATGATGTGATCATGTTTTAGAGGCCCTATGGGGTTTAAATATTTCTTGGAGTGATTTTATAAGTGAAAGGAATTCATTAGATCAGTCATATGCATGTTTAGGTTCTCCTAGTCATCTTGATAGATAAGACTAAGTAGATTAATGATGTTAGCAATCACACGTGAAGGTTTTAGGAACTATTTGGTATATGGATGGATTAAAATATGAGATTATATCATGTGTTACATGTTTTAGGTCATGAGGTTGTGTGTCTCAAAAGATATCCAGGTACAAAGTTGGCCTTCTAGGCAAATTACAGTGTTTCCCAAATTTAGCCAAATTTGCAAACTAGAGATCTAATAGTGAACATTAAATTAGATCAAGGATATAATTGTGAGAGTTGAATAGAGTATATGAATATATAATAGTGATAATTAAAATGGATCAAGTATCTAATGGTTATCATTGAATTGAGCAGATGACGATCTAATAGTGAGCACAAGGTCAAATTGTCAAAGGAGTATGAGATTACATGTAATGGTAACACGTGTCATAATATCAGAAGCATGGATGAATATATAATGGGATTTGGGTTAAAATTTATATAAATATATAATATAGTGCATTCAATCATTTAGATTAATATCGATGATGTGAATCAAGTCAACAAGTCAGTAGGGTATACATATTGCACGTAAGAGTGCCAAATGGCATAAGCGCATAAAGTATGACAGAAAGGTAAAAAAAATGCACATGGGATTGAAAATTAATGTAATAACATAGAGTATTAAATAATTTTAAATATAATTAATATGTTTCTAACAAGTTTCATAATCACATTAACATGAATGAAGACTGATAGCAGGGTTTATAGAAGGCACACGGGGCTACCAAGTGTCTGAATCTCAGGGGCATGGATCAAATTTCAACAAACAACATTAAAATTTAAATTTAGGAAACTATAAAAGATGTATATGGATCATATTTTATCAAATTTCAAATGGATGAAAGATTAATACACTTTTTTTATGTTTATGCATTTCATAGTGATCGTTGGAATTTGAATATTCAAATTAACAAAGGAAAACCAATCTATAGTTTTTGAGCTATAACTTTTTATGTATGTAAAATTTGTTGGAGTATAAATAAAAGCTGTAAAGGAATCCAAGGTGCATAAAAAAAATTTGGTTATAATGTTTTAATATTCATATAGTTTTTTTTATTAACATCCAAAGTTGACTGTGTGTTTGACCATCTTTTGTAAGTGACCCGAGAAGAATGTTTGAGTTTGTTATGGTGTTGTTTAGATGTTTCATGATGAATTAAATATTGGAAAGTGTTTTATAATCCAAAGGTACCATATTTATGGATTTTTTATGTTTTACCAATCCATATTTAATATGACCAAATGCCTGAAAGTTGACTGATTATTCGTTCATGGTGTTCTTGTGTATAAGACTAATGTTTGACTAGATTGTGCATATGCAGAGGAGTGTGGTGATGAATATAATAACTTGAAGATGTATTATGGGTAATGAGGAGTTAAAATATGCATATTTAAGTGATATAATGTTCCTAATTTTCTCAATGAATTTCTAAATGGGTGAATAGGTTTGTATGAGACCTATAAGAGCTACTAAGGCCTAATTGAAATGTGTAGCTACTTAAGGGTGACCCATGGATGCTATGGCCGACCTATGAGATTGATTTTGAGATAGTAATTAGTGTGATATAATAATTAAGGGTTAATTCAATTCTTATGGCTGAAAAATAAGATAACATTCATGAAGACTAGATTGAGGTCATGGTTTCTAGAGTTGAGAGTTGAGGTGCGAAAGGATTGAGGGGAGTGAGTATGCCTAGTGGATGGATTGATGAGAAGAGAAGATTGAGGATTGTGTGTATGAAATATAGGTCATAATTTTGATATCATTATTTAGGTCTGAATATTAAGGATGATTGAAGAAGCTTAGAGTGATTCAAAAGGTGGTTTTGGATGCATTGAGAGAGTATGAAGGCTAGTGAGAGTGTGCAGGGTTGAAAAAAGTTGATATTAATTATATCTCCATCATATTGGTATGAAATTAGAGATAATGATATTTTAATTTTATAGGTGTTGTTATGGGTGCTCAATATCTAGGGCAATAGGTGCTTATCCATCCTTAGGGGTTGGTGCTCCTTGTGAAGTGGGTGCTTCACTAAAGTTCGTAAGTCTAGTTGTGTGGATGCTGAGCTAGATAATGGTAGTAGCTCCTTGAGGGATGAGTGTCACTAAATTTGGATCTTTTTATTATAGTATTTTATTCCATCTTTTAGGGTTTAGTGGGTTTTATCCCCCAAAAGGGTTTCCCACATATGTCATGTGTTATGTGCTTGGTCTTGCTTCATCTTTTGAGTTTATTGTTATGAATGATGTGTATGATTTATGAATGTATGTGTTAAATTATTAAGGTTTTGAAGAGTTTGGAATTAGATTTAATATCTTACATCATTGATTCACCCCCCCTCTTAGTGATTATAACTCTAATAATTGGTATAAGAATTGGTCCTTTGGTAAAGGCTTTACATCTTGAAGGTGATCCAAGGTAAAATATGGGTATTCATAAAATTTAAGGAAGTTTTTACACTAAGAAATAAATTATGTTCAATGGGTCCAATTATGTTTTTTGGAGTGCAAGGATGAAGGCCTACATCATGTCAATAGGGTTTGACATTTAGCAATCTATAGTGGATGGATATTCAACCCCCTCAACCCCTCTAACTTGTGCAACTAATAATAATCTATGTGAGAGAAATTATAACACAATGAATTCCATCACTTTTGGTATTTTAGAGATTGAGTACATCAAGGTAATCCATTATAAATATTCCAAAGAGATATGGGATAAACTATAGATCATTTATGAAGGGGATTTAAAGGTCAAGTTGGCCAAGTTGCAGACTCATCAAAGATAATTTGAGAGTCTCAATATGAAGGAAGAAGATTCTATGGCATCCTTTTTGTATAGAGTTGATGAGATTGTGAACATCATCATAGGTCTTAGAGAAAAGCTTGAAGAAGCTACTGTAGTAAAAAAGGTATTAATGTCTCTCTCCCTCAAGTTTGATTCTAAAGCGTTAGTTGTATAATAAATTCATGATCTTACTCAAATGAATATGGATGAATTGCATGGCATCCTTACTTCCTATGAGATGAGAGTCAATGATGACAAACTACCAATGAAGAAAGCATCATTCAAAATAGAAATGAATCCAAATAAGAAGATAAATCAAGGTAAGAAATTCAAGTATGATGAGATATCTGATGATGAAATAATAGCTTTATTTAAAACTAAATTAAAAATAGGCTCAAGGAAGTATAAGGGTAAACTACCCTTCAAATGTTTCAATTATGGAGAAGTAGGACACTTTGATAATAAGGGCCTTCATAATCATAAGAAGAATGATGATGAAGAGCATGGTGAAATCCAAGATGAAGGCAAGAATACATTTAGGTTTGATAAGAGGAAGAAAGGATTTATAAAGTATGACAACAAAAAGAATTCATTCAAGAACAAGAAGAGTCTCTACACCAATGAAGATTGTAACTCATCAGATGAGAGTGAAGACAATGATTCTAAGTTTATTAATGAATATTTTGGTCTTGTTAAAGATGAATCCCTCTCTATGGTAGAAGAATGAATTTTATCATATCAAGAGAAGTCTACTTGGAGTGATACAGATGATGAAGACAAGGAGGATTGTGAGACTAATTTAAGGAATGCTCTTTAAGAACTAAATATTGAGAAAAAGATTAACAAGAATATGAAGTCACAAATCAAGGAATATGAGGAAAAATTTAGTGTGTTTGAGGAAAGAATGAATGAAGACACCAATGAAGATAAAGGTATAGTCAAACATATCTCTTGTAAACTATAAATCTTATCTACAATCCTAAAAGCTAAAGAAGATGAGTGTTCAAGGTATGTGATTGAAATTGAGTCATTGAAAACTGAGTTAGAGAAGACATCTGGTAAGGTGAAGTCATTTGAGAAGTTTTAAAAGATCTCAAATGATCTTGATAATATTTTGAATAGCCAAAAGCATGTAAGTGATAAAACTAGTTTTGGATACAAAGAAGAACAAAATAATGTAATTGAAGACAAGATAAAGGGTAATGTGAACAAGGACAATCAGACGTTGAATATCAATCATCAATTAAAGAATGAAGTTGTTGGTAAAATGAGGAAAAATTAGATTAGAAAACCAAATTCCATGAGGTATGCAAATTTTAATTGTTATTGCTATACTTGTAATCAATTTGGTCATAAGGATAGAGAGTGTAGAAGACCTGTTGAGAATGAATAGAATCATCATTCCAATAACATGAGTAAGGTTTAATGATTAAACTATCATGATGTGGGACACTTTGTAAAACATTGTCCAAATAAAGTAAGGCAAGTTGAGTTTCCTTCAAGAAGAGTGGTTTGATACAACTATGAGAAGATTGGTCACATTGCTAAGTTCTGCAAGAAAAGGTTATCAAATCAAAACAAGTTCTTTCAGGCTCCTAGAGTGCAAGGAAGAAGGCTAGTTAACTCATGGAAACCAAAAGTGTAAAATGTGAGTCATGATGAGTATGTAGGTATAATTAGCCTATTTATTATGGTGGAGAATGCTACAGAGAATAAATAATGCCAAAATCTCTCATTATCTGCTCATATTGTAAATAAAGAGACCAAACTCAAAGAGAAGGCCAAGTTTTTAGTTGATGCTAGTTTTGAGGTGTGTATGGATCTAAGTGAACATCCTGTTATTATTTAGAAATTTTCATGCAAAGGACATTAGTTGTCAATGGTTAGTGATGAGGTTTTAAACTGTAAGATAAATTCTTCAATTGAAAAGGTATGTCATGAAATTATGTTATCTCCATGTGCTATCAATATAGTCTTAGAAGAGAAGGATAATGTTGTATTGGATGAGCAAGTTATTTTTCTTAAGCATAATAAAAATAAGAAATATCCATTTTATATGTCCAAGAAGGAGAAGGAATATGAGGAGTTGTGAGAAACTCCAAGTTTCACATTGTTCTAAGACATTGTGGGTTAGAGTATCTCTACCTATGCTTTTTAGGAGACATAGTTCTTGTGGAAAAGAAAGTATGTGTGCTAAAGGCATATTCAAGATTTTTGGTCCTGATGGTCCATAGGTAGAGTATGGAGTCAAAGCAAAATTGGATAAGAATACCTATTGAAAATGTCATGATCTAGGTGGAGCATGGAGTTATAGGGAGCTAACTTAGATATTTTAAAAATCTTGAAGAGATGCGCATGATGTGAGGAGGAACATATGTGAGATGTTTCAATCATGGTGGAGATATGTATAATTATACTACTAATGTGAATTCAAGCATGTTGATAATATGACTTGATCAAACCAAGTTAGGTGCTTTGACAATGTATTGAATCCTCATGCATAAACAAAGGGGGATCTTTGTGTAATTAAATTTGAAAAAAGAAGGTATGAAGGCAATTATGCTTGGTCATTTTGGTTTATGGTGGTTTGAAGGTGCTCAAATGGTGCCTAAGCTCAGGTCACTTAGGGGAGTCCCTCTTAATGTTTTTAAGGCGAGTTCAAGCAGTTTTTAGTGTTCATGTGTGTTTTGTCTTCATAGAGCTATGTATGTTCAAGAAAAGTGTTGTGTTTGGAGCATGTTTGAGAAGATCAAGGTAAGAAGTGGTATGAATAGTTTTAGGGTGAGTTTTTATCATCTCTCATAGGTGTTCCTTTCCTATTTTGGTCCTTGAAGTCTTTTTAGGTCCTCAGGATTAGTTTGTGCCCACTTTGTCATTGTGTCAAAGGAGGACAAAGTGATTGAAGAGGGAGAAAGAGTGTGAGCATAAGATTTGTGATTCATGCTAATGTAAATGATAAAGGAGGAGATTGTTAGAGATTTTTAAATGATGTCTCCAAGGTGGCCAAGGGTGTTGATGAGTTTTCATGTGTGTTAGAATGACAATGATAAAGTGTGCTTCAATGTTCTTTAATGATTCTTTAGTATGTACTTAGATAGGTAATTGATGGATTTTATTTGATCATGTGATCATGTTAAAAAGGCCCTATGGGGTGTCAAGAATTATTTGAGTGATTCTAGAAGTGAAAGTAATTCATTAGAGCAGTCATATATATGTATAGGTTCTCCTAGTTAGCTTGATAAATAAGATTAAGTGTGCAAATTGATGATGTCAAAATTCACACATGTGAAGGTTTCAAGAGTTTATTGATATATGGATGGATTAATCTATGAGAAGATATCATGTGGTCCAAGTTTTATGTCATGAGGTTGTGTGTATAAAAAGATATCAAGGTGTAAAGTTCGCCTTCTAGGTAGATTGTAGTGTTTCCCATACTTAGCCAAATTTGTAAAAAGGAGATCTAACGATGAGCATTCAATCAGATCAAAGATATAATGAAAAATGTTGAATTGAGTAGATGAAGATATAATGGTGAGCATAAGGGTAAATTATCAATGGAGTCTAAAATTGCATGAAATGGTGATAAGTGTCACAATCTCAGAAGCATGGATGAAGATCCAATAGCATGTGGGTGATCGTGTAAATGAAGATCTAATAGAGTGCATTCAATCATGTAGATGAATATCAATGGTGTTAATTGATTCAAAAAGTTATTAGGGTACATAGATATCACATAATACAAACAAGTGGCATAAATGTATATAGTTTAACAGAAGGGTACATAGAATGCACATAGGACTACCAAGTGGTGTAAGCACATAGAGTCTAATAGAAGGATACATACAATACACATAGGGCTGCTAAGTGGTATGAGTGTGTTAAAGTGAATTAATACTAATAGAAAGGTTCATGGAAGGCATGCAAGGATGCTAATTTTCTCAACGCACAAATCAAATATCAACGGACAGCAGTGAAAGTTAAAGTTAGGAGATTTTAGAAGAGATCGACGGAGCGTATTTGATCAAATTTATAGGGGACATGAGATGGAGACACGCATTTGATGTTTTTAAATTTCAAAGTGAATGCACCATTTGATGTGAAATTTAAGCCAAATGTAGTTCTCCTAGGATATGGGATAGAAGAAAATGATGATAAGAAAACATGATTGATGTTGTGGAGGAAATATGGGTATGGGCTCATAAAATGATGAGAGTGTGAGATGAATCCTAATAGTCATTAATGTATCAAATTTGAATAGATAATATGAAAAAAATGAATGCACAAAATGATGAGAGTGTTGGATATTTATCAGTGATGTCTCTAAGGTGGCCAAGGGTGTTGATGAGTTGTCATGAGTGTTATAATGATAGTGATAAAGTGTGTTTTAGTGTTCTTGCATGATTATTTAGTATGTGATTGCATAGGAAAATGATGGATGTTATTTGATGATGTGATCATGTTTTAGAGGACCTATGGGGTGTTAAGAGTGCTTGGAGTGCTTTTGGAAGTGAAAGGAATTAATTAGAGTAGTCATATGTATGTTTAGGTTCTCCTAGTCATCTTGATAGATAAGACTGAGTAATCAGATTGATTCCATTAGAATTCACATGTGTGAATATTTAAAGATATTTTTGGTATATGGATGGATTCCCCTATGAGAGGAGATCATGTGGTCCAAGTTTTAGGTCATGAGGTTGTGTGTAGGAAAAGATATCGAGGTGCAAAGTTGACCTTCCAAGTAGATTGCAGTATTTCCCATACCTAGCCAAATTGTCAAAGAGGAGATAGAAAGATAAAGCTTTAATAAATTATATGAATATATAATGATGAGAATTGAAATTTATCAAGGATATAATGGTGATCATTGAATTGAGAAAGTGAATATCTAATGGTGAGCACAAGGTCAAATTGTTAAAGGAGTCTGAGATTACACAAAATGGTGAAAAGTGTCACAATCTCAAAAGAATAGATGAAGATCCAATGGCACATGGGTGATTGTGTAGATGAATATCTATCAAAGTGAATTCAATCATGTAGATGAATATTGATGATGCAAATCAAGTTATCAAATCAGGAGGGTACATAGATTACACATAGGATTTCCAAGTGGTGTAAGTGCATAGAGTCTAACAGAAGGGTTCAAAGAATGCACACATGACTACCAAGTGGTGTAATCACATAGAGTATAATATAAGGATACAAAAAATATAAATAGGGATACTAAGTGGCATAATCATGTTAAATTGAATGAAGACTAATAGATGGGTCCATATAATGCATGCAGGGTTGTAGAGTGTCTCAATATCAAAAACACGGATCAAAGATCAATGGCCAGCATTGAAAGTAAAATTTATGAGAATAAAAAAGATATTTATAGAGAATATTTGATCAAATTTATAGGGGACATGAGATGAATACATGTTTCTTATTTTTTTCATTTCACAATGATTGTTGGAATTTGAATATTCAAATTAACAAAGGAAAACCAATTTGTAGTTTTTGAGCTATAATTTTTGATGTATGTAGAATTTGTTGATGGAGTAAAAAGAAAATTTGTAAATTACTCAAAGTTTCATAAAAAAAATTGATTATCAGGTTTGAATATTTATACATTTATAGTTACTAAGCTCCAAAATTGATTGTGTGTTTAACCATCTTCTACAAGTGACCCGAGAAGAATGTTCGAGTTTGTTATGATGGTGTTTGGATGTTTCATGATAAATTAAATATTGGAGAGTGTTTTAGACTCCATAAGGACCATATGTATGTATTTTTTATTTTTTAAAAATCCATATTCATCATGAACAAATGCTTGGAAGTTGATTGATTATTCATTCATAGTGTTCTTGTGTACAAGGCTAATGTTTGAGTAGATTGTATATATACAGAGGAGTGCAGTGATGAATAAAATAACTTGAAGATGTCTTAAGGGTACTGAGGAGTGGACCTATGAATTTTAAAGTGATATTATTTTCCTAATTTTCTTGGTGAAGTGATAAATGGGTGAATAGGTTTGTATGAGACTTATAAGAGCTACTAAAGCCTAATTGAAAGGTGTAGTTTCTTAAGGGTGACCCATGGATGATATGGCCGACTTGTGAGAGTGTTATTAAGATATGAATTAGTGTGATATAATAATTAAGGGTTAAGTTAAGTCTTATGGCTGAACAAGAATATAACATTCATGAAGACTCTATAAAGAGTGAAATCAAATGTTCTAGAGTACAGAGTTGAGGTACTTAAGGATTAAGGACAATGAGTGTGCTTAGTGGATGTATTGATGAGAAAAGCATATTGAGGATTGTGTGTATGAAATATAGGTCATAATTATGATTTCATCATGTAGGTATAAATATGTAGGATGAGTGAAGAAGCTTAGAGTGATCCAAAAGGTGGTTTTGGATACATTGAGAGAGTGTGAAGGCTAGAGAGAGTGTAAAGGGTTGAAGAAAGTTGATATTCATTATATCTCCATAAAATTGGTAGGAAATCAAATATTAGGAGATGTTAATTTTATAGGTGTTTTTATGGGTTCTCAACATCTATGGCAAGAGGTGCTTGTCTATCTTTAAGGGTTAGTGTTCCTTGTAAAGTGGGTGTTTCACTAAAGTTCATAAGTCTACTTATGTGGGTGTTTAACTAGATAGGGGTAGTATCTCCTTGTGGGATAGGTGTCTCACTAAATTTAGATCTTTTTATTATAGGAATGTGTTGCATCTTGTAGGTTTTAGTGGTTTTTATTGCCCAAGAGGGTTTCCCACATAAGTCATGTGTTATGTGCTTGATCTTGATTCATCTTCCATGTTTATTGTTATGAATGATGTGTATGCTTCATGAATGTATGTGTTGAATGATTAAGGGTTTAAAGAGTTTGGAATTATATTGAATGTATTGAATCACTAATTTACCCATCCTATTATTGATTATACCTATAAAAATTGGTATCAGATCTGGTCCTTTGGTAAAGGCTTGACAACTTGATGGTAATCCAAGGTATAATATGGGTAGTCATCAAATGCAAGGAATTTTTTATACTAAGTAATTATCGACGTTCAATGGATCCAATTATGTTTTTTATAGTGTGAAGATGAATACCTACATCATGTTTATAGGGTTTGACATTTGGCAATCTGTTGTGGATGGATATTTAGCCCATCAACCCCTCCAACTAGTGTAGTTGTTAAGAAGCTATGTGAGAGTAATTATAAGGCAATGAATGCCATCACTTGTGGTCTTTTAGAGATTTAGTACACCAAGGTAATCCATTGTAAATATACCAAATATATATGGGACAAACTATAGATCATTTATGAAGGGGATTCAAAGGTCAAGTTGGCTAAGTTGCAGACTCACCAAAGATATTTTGAGAGTCTTAAGATGAAGGAAGAAGATTTTTTGTATTCCTTTTTGCAGAGAGTTGATGATATTTTGAACATTATCAGAGGTCTTAAAGAGAATCGTGAAGAAGATAATATAGTAAAAAATTCATTAAGGTCTCTCTTCTTTAAGTTTGATTATAAAGTGTTTATTGTAGAAGAAACTCATGATCTTACTCAAATGAATATGGATGAATTGCATGGCATCCTTACTTTCTATAAGATGAGAGTAAATGATGACAAAATACCAAAGAAGGAAGAATCATTCAAAATAGAAATAAAGCTAAAGAAGAAGATAACTCAAGGTAAATAAGTCAATTATGATGAGATATCTCATGATGAAATAATAGCTTCATTTACAATTAAATTGAAAATAAGCTCAGGGAAGTATAAGGGTAAACTACCCTTCAAAATTTTCAATTATGGAGAAGTATGACACTTTGATAATAAGTTCCATCATAAGCATATGAATAATTATGATGAAGAGCATGTTGAAACTGAATATGAAGGCAATAAGACATTCAGGTATGACAAGAGGAAGAAAATATTTAGAAAGTATGACAGTAAGAAGAAGTCCTTCAAGAACAAAAATAATTTTTACACTAATGAAGATTATAGCTCATCATATGAGAGTAAAGATAGTGATTTTGAGTTTAATAATGATGATGTTGGTCCTAGTGAATATGAATCCCTCTTCATGGTAGAAGAAGTTGCTCATATGAAGAAAAGTCTACTTGGAGTGATACAAATGATGAAGAAGATAAGGAGGACTGTGAAACTGAATTAAGGAATGCTCTTTAAGAACTAAAGATTGAGAAGATGATTAATAAGAAGATGAAGTCATAAATCAAGGACTATGAGGATTAATTCAGTGTGTTTGAGGTAAGAATGAATGAAGACACCAAGGAACATGAAGGTATAGTTAAACATCTCTGTTGTAAATTAAAAATCCTATATACAAGCTTAAAAGCTAAAGAAGATGAGTGTTCAAGGTATGTGATTTAAATTTAGTCATTGAAAGATGAGTTAGAGTAGACATATAGTAAGGTGAAGTCATTTAAGAAGTTTGAAAAGAGCTCAAATGATCTTTATAATATTTTGAATAGCTAAAATCATGTAAGTGATAAAATGAGTCTTGGATATAAAGAAGAATAAAAGAATGTAACTTAATATAAGATAAAGACTAATGTGAACAAGGACAATCAGACCTTGAAGATCAATCATCAGTAAAAGAATGAAGGTGGTTTTAGAATGAGGATAAATCAGATTAGACAAACAAATGCCATGAGGTATGAAAATTTCAATGGTTACTCCTATACTTATAATCAATTTGGTCATAGGGCTAGAGAGTGTAGAAGCCCTGTCAAGAATGAATGGAATCATCAATCAAATAACATGAGCAAGTTTGAATGCTTCAAATATCATGATGTGGGACACTTGAAAAACATTATCCAAATATAGTAAGGCAAGTTGAGTTTCCTTTAAGAAGAGTGCTTTGCTACAACTATGAGAAGATTGGTCACATTGCTAGTTCTACAAGTAAAGGTTATCAAGTCAAAATAAGTTCTTTTAGGCTTCTAGAGTGCAAGGAATAAGGATAATTAACTCATGGAAACCAAAAGTGGAAAATGTGAGTCATGATGAGTCTGTAGGTCTAAGTGGTTTGTTTGCTATGGTGGAGAATGCTACAGAGGTTGAAGAATGCCAAGAGCTCTCATTATCTGCTTAAATTGTGAATAAAGAGATGAAGTTCAACGAGAAGACCAAGGTGCTAGTTGAGGCTAATTATGAGGTGTGTATGGATCTAAGTGAACATCCTACTATTATTGAGTATGTTTCATGCAAACAACATTAGTTTTCAATGTCTAGTGATGAGGTTTTGAACTGTAAGATGTATTCTTCAATTGAAGAGGTATGTCATGAATCTATGTTATCTCTATGTGTTATCAATACAGTCTTAGAAGAAAAGGAGAATGTTGTAGTGGATGAGAGAGTTGTTTCTATTAAGCATAATAAAAAGAAAAAGGACTATAAGTTTCATATGTCTAATAAGGAGAAGAAATATGAGGAGTTGTGGGCAACTCCTGGTTTCACATTGTTCTAGGACATTGTGGGTTAGAGTATCTATGCCTATGGTTCTTAGGAGACATATTTATTATGGAGAAGAAAGTATGTGTGCTCAAGGTGTATTCAAGGTTTTTGGTATTGAAGCTCTACAGGTAGAGTATGGAGGTTTATAGGTGTTAAAAAATAATTGGTTAAAAAAACCTATTAAAGATGTCATTATCTAAGTGGAACATAGAGTTAGGGGGAGCTAACTTAGATACTTTGAAAGGCTTGAAGAGATATGTATGATGTGAGGAAGAGCATATGTAGGATGATTCAGTCATTGTAGAGATATGTAGAATTTTGATATAGATGTGAACTCAAGCATGTTGATATGATGACTTGATCAAACCAAGTCAGGTGCTTTGACAATGTATTGAATCCTCATGCATAAACAAAAGGGGAACTTTGAGTAATTAAATTTGAGAAAGAAGGTATGAAGGCAATTGTGTTGGGTAATCATGGGTTGTGTTATGAAGGTGCTCAAAGGGTGCCTAATCTTAGGTGACTTAATGGGAGTCCCTCTTAATGTTTTCAAGGTGAGTTCAAGTAGTTTTTGGTGTTTGTGTTTGTTTTATCTTCATAGAATTGTGTATGTTTAAGAAGAGTATTGTGTTTGGAGCATGTTTGAGAAGATCAAGGTAAGAAGTGGTATGTACATTGTTAGGGTGAGTTTATATCATCTATAATAGGTGTTATTTTCCTATTTTTGGTCTTTGAAGTATTTTAAGGTCCTTAGGATTAGTTGGTGCCCACTTTATCATTGTGTCAAATGGGGAAAAAGTGATTAAAGAAGGAAAAAGAGTGTGAGCATAAGATTTGTGATTGGTATTGACATCAATGTCAAAGGGGGAGATTATTAGAGAGTTTTTAGTGATGTATCTAAGGTGTCTAAGGGTGTTGATGAGTTTTCATATGTGTTAGAATGATAATGATAAAGTGTGCTTTAATGTTCTTGCATGATTCTTTAGTATGTGCTTAGATAAGAAATTAATGGATGTTATTTGATGATGTGATCATGTTAAAAAGTCCCTATGGGGTGTCAAGAGTTATTGGAGTGATTATATAAGTGAAAGGAATTCATCAAATCAGTCATATATATGTCTAGGTTTTCCTAGTCATCTTGATAGATAAAATTGAGTAAGCATATTGATGACATAGTAATTCATATGTGTGAAGTTTTTAGGAGATTTTTGGTATATGTATGTATTAAAATTGGATATGAGATCATGTGGTCCAATTTTTAGGTCATGAAGCTGTGTTTATCAAAAGATATTGAGGTGAAAAGTTGGCTTTCCAGGTAGATTGTAGTGTTTCCCATTCTCAGCCAAATTTGCAAAGAGGAGATCTAACCATGAACATTCAATTAGATTAAGGATATAATGATAATAATTGAATAAATAATATGAATAATTAATTATTATCATTAAAATGGATCAAGCATCTAAAAATTAGTGTTGAATCAAGGAGATGAAGATCTAACTTTGAGCACAAGGTCAAATTGTCAAATGACTCTGAGATTGCATGCAATGGTGACAAGTGTCACAATCTCAAAAGCATGGATGAATATACAATGTAACATGAGTGATATTTTATATGAAGATATAATAAATTGAATTCACTCATGTATATGAATATCAATGATGTGGATAGAGTCAATAATTTAGTAGGGTACACAGATTGCACACAGAATTGTCGAGTGGCATAAGTGCATAGAGTTTAATAAAAGGGTACATAGAATGAACATAGGAATATCAAGTTGCATAATTTAATATATTATTATATAAGGTTAAAAAAAATTCATGCAATGATTCCAAGTGGTGTAATCACATTAAATTGAATGAAGACTGAAAAAAGGGTCCATAAAAGGCACATGGGGCTACCAAGTGTCTTAATCTCAAAAGCACAGGTCAAAGATCAAAGACCAAAATTTAAAGTTAAAGTTAGGAGAATATATAAGAGATAAATGGAGTGTATATTATAAAACTAATTGGAAACATGAGATAAATACACATGTCTAATGTTTTTATATTTCACAGTGACCCTTTGAAATTTGAATATTCAAATTGACAAAGGAAAACCAATCTGTAGTTTTTGAGCTATAAATTTTTATGTATGAAAAATTTGTTGATGGAGTAAAAAGAAATTTTTTAAAGGAATATAAGGAAAATATATTAATTTTTTTTAAAAATGTTTGAATATATTTACAATTGTAGTTATTGATCTCTAAAGTTGACTATGTGTTTGACCATCTTCTACAAGTGACTTGAGGAGAATGTTTGAGTTTGTTATGATGGTGTTTGGATGTTTCATGATGAATTAAATATTTAATAGTGTTTTAGAATCCATGAAGACAATTTTTGTGGATTTTTGAGGCTAAATTTTGAGTAGATTGTGCATATGTAGAGTGAATTGATGAATATAATCACTTGAAGATGTATTAGGGGTCATGAAGAGTGTACCTACGCATTTATAAGTGATATTATGTTATTAATTTTATCAATGAAATGATAAAGGGGTGAATAGGTCTTTATGAGACCTATAAGAGCTACTAAGGCCTAATTTAAAGGTGTAGCTACTTAAGGATGACCCATGGATGCTATGGCTGAACTATGAGAGTGATATTGAGTTATGAATTAGTGTGATATAAGATTTAAGCTTAATTCAAGTCTTATGGATTACCAAAAAGATAACATTCATGAATACTATAAAGAGTGAAATTAAATGTGATGGTTTTTAGATTTGAGAGTAGAGAGTTGATGTGTAAAGGGATTGAGGAGAGTGCGTGTGCCTAGTGGATGGATTGATGAACATATAAGATTGAAGATTATGTGTATGACATTTATGTCATAATTATGATATCATCATGTAGGTATAAATATTGAAGATGAGTGAAGAAGCTTAGAATGATATAAAAGGTGGTTTTGGATACATTGAGAGAGTGTGAAGGCTAGAGAGAGTGTGCAAGGTTCAAGAACACTTATATTCATTATATCTCCATTAGATTTATAGGTAATCAAAGATCAGGAGATGTTAATTTTATAGGTGTTTTTATGGGTGCTCAACATCTAGGGAAAGAGGTGCTTGTCCATCCTTAGGGGCTGATGCTCTTTGTGAAGTGGGTGCTTCACTAAAGTTCATAAGTATAGTTGTGTGCATCTTCAGCTAGATAGGGGAAGTAACTCCTTATGGGATGGGCATCTCACTAAATTTAGATATTTTTATTATAGGAGTATAGTCAATCTTGTAGGGTTTAGTGGGTTTTATCCCCTAAGAGGGTTTTCCACATATGTCATGTGTTATGTGCTTGATCTTGCTTCATCTTCTGTGTTTATTATTATGAATGATGTGTATGCCTCAAGAATGTATGTGTTGAATGATTAAGGGTTTGAATAGTTTGGAATTGTATTAAATATATTACATCACTTATTCACCCCCCCTGAATGATTCTACCTATAATAGAGAGCATAAGGTTAAAGGCCAATAAGGTTGGGAAAACTAAATGACAAGTGGTTTATTTTGAAATAGTGAGGGTTCCTAGAATCTTGAAGGCAAAGAAGTGGTCAAAAATGATTTATAGGATTTTAAAAGATATATTAAAAATGTTTTTTGAAGTTTATATGTATCTCAACTCACACAAGAATGAAAAAATATTAACTGGTCCAACTCACAAAATGGTGAGAGCATTAAAACTTGAAATTGGTCATAAAATGGTGAGAGCATGCAAACTTGAAACTACTCAAAAAATGGTGAGAGTGTGGAAAAATTGATTGATCTGACCTCAATATAAATTTATCACTTCCTACATAGTCCCATTAGGACCTCAAATCGTTATAGTTATGCCTTTCAATAGAGGAATTCAACTAGGTAGTAATAAGTTCTCAAATTAGGCAAATGGCATAATATGGCATAAGAATGAAAAGGTGGGAATTAAAGGAATGATAAAGGTGTTATTCCTAATTTTCCCATAGTTGATTATAATTAGGAAAAAACAACATAGGTTAATGGTAATAATTTTTTCAAAGGCAGTTATAATTAGTAGAATAGAGTGAAACATTGATTTGCCCAAAGGTAGCTATGATCAGGAACACTCAAAATTAAATGAAATAAGGAATGAAGGATTCAACTGCCAAACCATTGTCATATTGGTCTAAGATACTACCTCTATCTAGAGTAATAAATCAAATATTGAAACTTGATCTGAATCCTCTTAGTAAAAGTGCCTAAGGAACTAATGGAATGGAACCAAGGTCAAAGGGGTAGGATAGGGAGGGTATAAACAACTTTGGTCAATATGAAAAGTATTGTAGAATGGTATATGGTATGAAACAAATAAGTTGATATTATGACAATTAGATATAATGGTAAGAGAGTTACCCATAAGTGATAGGGTAAGATAAATGGTAGGGCATGGAATAATGACAAGATAAGGCAAATAGAAAGGCAAGGTAAATGGAAAAGGTAAGGTAAATAGTTATGACAAGGTAAATGTTTTTATTGTTCTTGTTGTTATGGAAATGCACATCTTGATCAACATATGATATAATTATAATATTCAATCATGTAAATTTATAGCCTAGGCCTCTTTTGAATAACTGCTTTGTCAAGAACCTACTATAGATTTGGACTCCAATAATGTTGTTGTGATCTTTTTTAGTCATTGATTTTGTTTCCTTCAAAAGTTGAGGCAAGATGTCTTCGTAACCTCTACAAAGGAAAGTATAGTGATGAATGGTAAATATATATATATATTGGTTGATAATGGTTAAGTAACAAATGAAGATCAGGATTTTTAGGCATACAAAATATTGTTGATTCTGAATTAGACATAACATTGGATGTGGAGGGGCCCAAGACTTTTGAATATGCTCTTGATAGGACCACCATATTTTTCTATTTTTTGAGATTGAGATTAGTTTCCATTTGATTATGCTATAGATTGGAAACTTATTGATGTTATCTTTAATAATGTCTTTATCAAAAAGTGAAAAATTATTGTGCTTAGCTATTGGGATATTAATGAGGTTTTTACCAATGAAGTTGTCTTGATTGTCCCATAGTGCCTTCAAGAAGGTTTCACTAAGGAATGTTGAATTTTGATTTTTATTGTCTTCTAGTGTCTCAAACAAGGTTTCAATAGAATATGTTGAGCTTAGACTTTGATTTCGCCCTAGCATCTCTAAAAAGGTTTCACTAAAAGATTGTTCTTCTTCTTCATAAATTTGGTCTTGGTCCCCATAATATTATTTAACTAATATGTCACCATGGATGTATTTCAACAAGGTATGATTCTATCAATCCCAATAGACACTTATAGGATGTGGAATGTCAATATAATGGCTATATTGGGTGGTGGTAATGACATGTGAAATGGTAATGGAATGGGAAGAGGCAACAAAACTCTCATAAAATATACTAGGAAAAATTGTGTTAAAGCTAAATTAATCATCCTCAAAAACTATAGAAGGATAAAAAATGTATTCAAATTGATCTATAAGGCATGTGTAACCATTTTTGTAATAACCATGAATGTATTCTGATTCTAAAGCTGAGTCTAACTAAGTGGACTCTAAATCTGATGTTGAGACTAACATTAATTCTAATTTTGATGATAAATGTGATATTGGTTCAATAATATAACTTGACTTTAATTCTAATTATTTTTTATTGTGGATGCTGCTATAATAATGTCATGTTGAATATTTGGTATTGGATAAGTAATGGCTTGTGATGTCATAATGGGCTCCATAGAGACTAGTTTGTCAAAGTGAGACTCTTCAATGAGGGGAAAAAGGTCAAGAGACAATTCCATAGAGATTGGCTTGTCAAAGAGAGGCTCTCTAAAAAATGGATAATGGTCAAGATAAGGATTTACCCAAAGGCAATTATAATCATTAAGAAGTGACTCAACAAAGACTGACTTGTTAGAGTGAGACTCTTCAACATTAAAGACAGTATCAAAAGGTGATTCATCATAGGTTGACTTGTCACAAATAGGTGTTTCAATAAAAAAATCATGAATTGGTTGGTTCTCTTTGCATTGGCTTATAGCTGGTTATAAAATATCAATTTGTAACATATTTTAGTCTTAGAATGATGGTTCTTGGAGAGGTAATGACTGGATTTATTGTGGTTCAACAACTGGCATGGATTTTATAAATTAGGGGAAAGTAGGCAATAGAGGAATAATGATTAGTGGTTGTATAATGAACTCTTTGTAAATATGATCATCTAAGGTGGGATTAATAAAGACTAGTTTTTAGTCTAGGATGGTAACAATGATTCGTTTAGTCACACTTGTGTAAAATTATTGGCATAATGAGCTACCATACTTGGAAGGGCTTGGAATAGTAATGGTAGGGTGTTGTGAATATTGGTTATTATTATGAACCAAATTACAAGGGCCTATAATAGTAATGGTAGGATGTTGTGAAGCTTGGTTGTTGTTGTAAGCCAAAAGATGAGGGCCTAGAATAATAACGGTAGGCCATTATAAATCTTAGTTACTGCCATGAGCCAAAGGATGAGGGTTTTGAATGGTGATCCTTAGATGCTATGGATATTAGTGTATTACATAGACCAAAGGAGGATTAATGATATAGGTAAGAGACTGGGTACCATTAGCATTGAAATGGATAACTTGTTATGTTAATCAGCCCAAAGCACCAAATACTGTACTTGAGGATCTTGGATTTGTTCTCTAGATTGAGAAATGTAAGGAGGATAATGATCCATCTCACATATAAAATCATTAATATAGGGTTCTTAAACAAAGTCATCTTGTGAAACCACATTATCATAACCTAGATTATACAATGATGAACATTTCACAAAAAGGCCTAAAGTTATACAAACTCTAAAAATAAAGTCTAAAGTACAATTGGTCCTAACATAGTCTAACTTGGTCTAAGAAATGGAGTTGTATCTCCAAAATGATCAATGATAAAACATGGTATAAAATAGTCTAACATCAAATGTCTAATACAAATGGTCAAATGAATGAAATAAAACTAAAATGCCAAACTTAGGTACAAATTATTTCAAACAAGTCTAATCTAGGTTTACAAAAATAAATGTTGCTAGGTATTTTGGAAAATAAGGCACAAAATCGAGGCTCAAAACATGTATTTCTAGGTATTTTAGAAACAAGGCACAAAAGATAGAATTTAAACAAAATGAGGTCTAAAAGGAAAGATATTTAATCTAAAAATTTTTAAACACTTTGACATAAACTAGGCATTCAAATTTTACCACACACTTGATCATTTGTAAAATGACATGGAACATTAAGCACATGGAAGATAGACCACTTTCCCAAATTTAAGCACAACAATAGTTTTTAAATTGAGCAAGAAATTAACCTAAGTTACACAACCCAAAAGTTAAGGATAAACACCTAAGCCAAAATTACATAAGGCATAGGTATAAACAAGTCATTGTTTAAATTTAAACTTGTTAAGGATAATTTAAAACTTGATTTAGAAAACTAGGCTTTTCAAAATAATAACAAGCTAGACAAGAATGAATGGCATGATGGTACTAGGTATAGACCTAAAAGGCACATGTGGTTTTTGAAAATGTAATTGGAATGTTGGACATAAGGCAACAAGTATTTGAAATGATTTTATTAGCATAAAAGACATTATCATCCTCTAAATATATGGAAAATTTTTTGTTTCAAAACTTACAAGGAAAAATATTTGAAATGAAATGGGTAGCATAATGACACCCTTTTAAATTAATTGACACACACAAACAAAGGTTTTGATAAAGGAAAAAGGTGTGATATCAAATGGATGGCATAATACCTCTTCAAACAAAGGAATTATGTAAAATAAAAGACTCATTTTTGGACATGGTATGATAATAAAATAGTTTTTGACTCAATACCATGTAGGTAAGAAGGATAAAAATGACAAAAATACCTAAGTGTAACGTCTTGAATCCTAAAACTGACAAGGTTACATCATACTATCAAATTATATCTATATACTTACTCTTGAGAGGATTTTAAGTTGTTAATCTAAAAAGTAAAAGTACATGAAAATAAGGATTTTTAGGCCCCCTTTTCTCTCAAGAGTTTGTACGGTGACATGTAACTTCAGGCTACTCACCCTGCATCAATAGTATGTCTACGATAAGTGGGGTTGTCTAAGCTATCAATTTTTACTCATTTCTATATGGTCCCATATATGTGGAAAACATTAGGGAAAAATTACATCATTTGGATCTATATCATCTATATTATTTTGAAACTATTTTTTCCTTTTCACAACCACTACATCTATTAGTTGCTTAGTGTAGTGTGATACTTGAGTTTCCCCTATGTTCTGAGGCCAAGTACCACTAATGGATCTTGTTTAATCTCTCAAATAATCATCCCAAAAAGTAAACATAAAATTATATACCCCAATATGGATTGGGTTGGTATGATTCTAGGAGATGAATCCCCAGATCAATGCACCCCTAAAGAACTTATGAGGGAGAAGAGAGCTCTCCTCCATAAGCCAAAATGCATGAAATAAAGAAAGTTGAAGGACTTTAGGGTCATTTTTGGGTCACCTAAATCACTTAGATTTTGGGGAGAGCCTTAGTGAATTTACTTACACGCTTTTAGAAAAAATTGAAAAATACAAAGAGTGAGTATTTTTGATCACCCAAGTTCCCTAAAAGGGATGGGGGAGAGCATACATGTGACACCTGTTTTGCTAAACAAACACTCAAACAACAAACATAAAAATGAAAACTCTTATGAATATTTAACTAAAGTGAGAGTTCATTTTTATAGCACCAAAAAAAAACATGTCATAAATTTTATCCCCTTAGAATTGTGTGAAAACATTAAACAAAATGAAAAATACCTCAAGCAATTTTTTTTTCTAAACACCAATTTTTAAATGTGAGTTTTGTAACTTAGAGTGTTTAAAAATGTCTTGTCTTGATCTTTGGGTCCTGTAAAAAGTGTTATGGGGATTTATTATTTCTTGGTAAAATTGATATTCATACAAGTTATCTCAGTAAGACACAAAAATCAATATTTAAATATAAAAACCTACAAGCAACAAATTAGAAGATTAACCTCCAAAATCAATATTAAAAATAGAATTGAGCATACAAAAACATAAAAAGCAACAGTCAATGTTTTGATCATAACCTATAAACTATACATTATTTAGTCACAAAAAATTTTAAGGTTATTAATAGGTCCAAGGATAACCTATATTAAAAAATTAATATTAAAAAATTGAATTAAATTTTTTTTATTATCTCTATATTAGAAAATTTTTAGTAGGAAAATAGAAAATGAAAGTGGAAGTCACTAATTTGATCATAAATTCTAAACTATGCACCAGTTCTTAACAAATTTTTTTAAGGATGTTAAAAGGTCAAAAATTATATTATATTAAAAAATTAATATTAAAAAAGTTAATAAATTTTTTTATTATCTCTATATCATCCATTTTTTAGCAGGAAAATAGAAAATAAAAATGACAATCACTAATTTGATCATAATTACTAAACTATAACTTGTTTTTTTTTGAAATTTTTAGATAATTTTAATGAAAAAATTATATAAATTTATAAAAAAATATTGATTACATAAAAATATATTAATACTTTATGGGCCATTTTTATTTTAGCAAAGTAAAAATAAAAACACAATAAAAGCTTAAGAAAAAAATAATTTTGTAGGGTGAGCGTTCATGAAGAGTCCCACCAGGCATGCCATTATGTGAAAAAATAATCCAATAGGGGATATTAGTATTGTGTTATTAAGATAAAATTAAATCTAAATAAACACACTAAATACTAACACCTCTAGCCTATACACTAAGGAGAGCATAGGTAACAAGCATGCATATGAAACACAACTAAAAGATAAAAGAAAGCCTTATTTTGTTGGAAGTACAACTAATTGGGGGGGGGGTTTAATTATTTCCCTTTAAAATAATCATTCAATTTCACATATCATTCATGAAGCATTCATTTAAACACATACATCAACCAATGCATAAATAATCACCCGCATAAGCATATAATATATGAACACAAGAGATATGTGGTAAACCATCATGGGAAATAAAATCCACTAAAAAAAATCTTGGAATATAGTTCTATAAGAAATTAAAAAATATTTAATGAGGCACCAACCCCACAAGGATCACCAACTCCTCACTAGTCAAGTACCTACTTACAAGGAGGCACCAACCCCCTAGGTGACTCAACACCAACTCAACCACTTAGAACCTATGATAAACTTTGGAAAATTATTTCTCACTCAAATATTTATTATCACTTTATTTTTCTCTTCACACTCATCTATCTTTTTCAAATAGCCTATTAGGAATGTATGCTCAACTACCCCTCTTCTTGGAAGATTTAGGTCATAAAACCTACTCATTATCTGTACAATCATTATTATAAATTCATTACATATTAAACACACCTCTATGATTTTATTCAATACATATACATATTTTTCAAACTTTTATTTGATTTGTTCACCTTCTCAATATTCTAACTAGTCAAATTAGGTCTATTAGATCTTCTTCTTATGCTTGACTCTTGTTTACATATACCTTGGTTGGAAATAGACCTCTCAATACTTGGATCACCATTGTAATAGATAAAAAACATGTTTAATAGGATAAAAAACCACTAAAATTTCATCCATTACTCATAAAGACTAAAACCACCATTAGGCTTAAAGGAGTCCTAATGCAATTAAGCCTTCTCAAATCACACATTTCACCTTGACCACCTTGGAACATCTTGATCCTTAATAAATAGATGAAAAACTTCATACATGATTAAATTATACCATTTTTAAGATCACATTATGTACCTAACACCATTTATCTCATTTCACTCTTTGAACCACACTATTAGACTTACTCACAATTAGGCCTTCTCATTGCCAGAAAGTCTATTTTAAATATCTGAAGTATACACTCATATTTGACACATAATAAAATAAAAAAATAAATTATTTAGAAATATAATTTCATAAAATTTATCACTATTTCCATTATATTTAACCATACAAATCAAAATACCTCAAACAACCACTTCCATATGCTCACTCAGAACTGTAAACATGCCTTAGGAACCGGTCAAGAACCTTTGACTTTTCAAACCTTCATAGGAATTGGTCATGAATAAAAAAAATTTAAAATTAACCTATGAGACCTATATAAAAAATCAATACTAATTATACTCTTTAAATTTTGACAAGTCACCTCATTCTCATTTCTGTTAAATGACTGCACAGAACTATCAATGACTTCAAAACACAGTCATGAAAAAAAAGACTTAAAACACATATAGGATCACTTTCATGAACTTATATTGAATTTACATGACCATTAAACATAATTATAACATAGTTAAATAGATATATTATAATTTATAATAACAATATTGGTCTCACAGATCAATCTCATGGTTTCACTGTTCACAAACCTCACTATGTTAGACAAATCAATTTGAGAGCAAATTTATGCCATAAACACACATATAAAAATATTTTATCCAATATGGATATGTGTTACATGTATTTAAAAACAATCCTATGAAATTTGATCCATATCTAATCCATGGTAACACATCCTTAATCTCATTCCCACTTCTACCTATTTTTCTCACTGTCTTTCTCACTAGGATTTTTTAGCAATAGGTCAACTTCCATGACTGGTTTAACATATTTTAATTTTGTAAATTGATCAAAAAATACCATGGTAATAATATATTAGGCTCAATCTTTAACCTCCATTCACTTTCATGCTTTGACCTGGTCAACCTTGCCTAGTATAGTAAATTTTTAAGAAATAAGGGATTTCTTGTAGCTTCCACTCACTCATCTGATAGACCAATGCCACCCAAAGATACCTGGGAGAGTCTTATACATGATAAAATCATAAAAATAGGTCATATAATACATTATAATCCATTTCTATCAAGATCTTCCATATCAGGTCATTGTTAGGGTTTTAAGAGGGTTTAGACTACCTTTCACTCTTAACAATCATTCATAAATATTTTTCCCTCAATCTAGAAACTAATGCCAAAAAATTTAATCTAGGACACCTCCCCAACTACTACGAACTAATTATATCCTCATGAAATTTTTTCACATGTCAATGAGCATAATAAAATCCTTCGTGGGTCTGTAATACCTCATTTTGTGCACACAAAAAACCTCAAAACCACATTTCATGATTTCTCCTTCAGAATTTGACATAATACTTGGTAAAAAAAACTTTAAAAACCCTTTCACACCTCTTAAAATTCTCTCATGAGATATATCACCTTGGAAACTTAACTTGACCCCTCATTAGGCCACACTAGGTCTCTTTGCTCACTAAGCCATTACTTGTAAGTCACACTTAGATTTTGAACACATATTAAAACCTCTTACACTACTATAAAAACCTCATACTCATGTCATAAAACCTAATATCATTATCACACATTAATTTTCATCATTCATATATCTTGATAACACCTCAATACTCTTCATTAGGTCAGGTAGAGTCTAAGACTAGTCTAGTTGCATGATTAGGCTTAAGACTTTAACCCTGAAGGTTTAGCTTGAAAATTTATTGAGTGTTCAAATAATTCATATGAATGCTTGGGTATCCTTAAAAATCCACTCATACATTTGTGTATCCATTTTACCAGATGATCGTCTTAATGCACATGCTCATGATATGACAATGTTCCTTAAGACTAGTGCTCAAAAGTATGCTTACTTTGTATCTTGATCATGACCATGACATGTCATCAAGCTCAGAAGAATGACCAATTTTCCTTAAAATTCTCTCTCAATATAAATATAATAATTTACCTTCAAATTCTCTCTCATCATAATACTCCTTATCACATACCACTTCACCATGCATGACATCAATTTTAACCTTGACATTAATGACATCCATCTTGACCTTGACTTCAATGATAAAATTTATGCCACAATACCAACAAAAGGAACATACCTCAACAATCTCCACCTTTTTCATTGATGGAAAATACTCAAACAATTTGATCGTTCTTATCTTCCTATGCTAGATCTCTTCAAATTAACCTTTCTCCCAAACTGGAACTTTCTCCCCCATTGCCGTTAAGGAAAAAGGGTCATCTCTTGACAACTATCTGATCCTTGGACTTGGAATAACACATATTTTATATCCAAACAAGATCATTCTCTCTCTTTGAAAAAAATCAACACATATAGATGTTCCCCCTAAGCTTATGAATAAATCATCACAGGCCTTCATACACTCAGATGCATCTTCAAATATTTCAAAAACTAAAATGAACAATGTGAACATATAACAAACTCCCCCTTAGTTTTTATACTTGATACTCTCATAATAACCCTCAAAAATTTCAATCTAATCTCACTATGCATATAGGGAACTCACATTCTTGCACAATCAACCACCTTCAAAAATATCTTGAAACCAATTCTAAACCTCAACATAGATGAAGCTCACAACCAACTAACTTCATGAACACATTATTTTTGCAGACCAATCCAGAACTCAAATTTATTCATGATTGCTATAGATCTTCTTGTAAAACACACATACTCTTGGATAATGATTGGATCCCCTTATCTCCATGATATATTTAGACACTATTATGAATGTGACTTGGTTTGATCAAGTCATCATATAAATACTTTGTAACCCATCTCTTGCAATCATGCCTCTAATAGATTATTGATTAAACTTTGGATCTGAAACAAATAATATAGAGTTCCCCCTAAGACCAAACATCCTTCATGATTTTGATCACTATTTGAGTTCCTCCATGAATCCTAATGGAGTCACCTCTACTCTAGGGCACCAAAATAATATAAACTCAAGAGATTCCTAGATCTCCATGTTCATACTAGACTAAACTTTCTTCATGATCCTCTTAGGCTTGAATAGATTATTTGGCTTGACTTATTCAATTTCCATTTGAATAATATTTTGACTTGATTTATTTGTCTTGACTTCTTCATCCACAACTTGAACTAATAGGGAGAATTCTTGTCACTCTTTTATATCTAAACGATGCTCCACCATGGAAAATAGTCCACTTGGACTTGCATACTGATCATCATTTACCTTAGCTACTATTGGTCTCCATTTATTATCTTGTCTTTTTTATTTAACTCTAGGGGCATCAGAATTATTTTTTTGACTTGAGAATTCACGCTTACAAAACTTTACAATATGACAAACTTTTTGACAATTTAAATGCTTTATTACACTTGATGAAAACCCACCAATATCCATACCTCTTGACTGATGATTTCCTCTTTCTTTACTTGTACAATATATTGTAATATGTCCTATATCATGAAAAATGTAACAAACAACCTCATTAATATCCTTTGATTTATTATTCTCCTCATAGTTCCATGCATATTCATTCTTAGAGGGTCTTCTACAATGGCTTGCTCTATGACCAAATTGGTTACATGAATAATAATAACCATTGAAAGGATTAACATACCTTATAGCAATAGGTTGCATGATAGGATTAGTATTCATTCAAATAACACCATCATTACTTTATTGACCATTGAACTTTAAGGTCTGATTCTCCTTGATCACCTTAGTATATTTCACTTGGTCTCCATTGAAACTAAGACCCATTTTGTCATTGTCAATCTTTTGACTACTCAAAATGTTGTCTAGATCATTGGTAATTTTTTCAAAATTCACAAAGGAATTCACCTTATTTGATGCTTGATAAAAATAAGCTCTCAAGGAATTTGCCTCAATTACATACCTAACACATTCTTCTTCTTTAGCTTTTATGCTTGTAGTCACAATATCAATTTGAGTCTCCACCTATTTGACTATTTCTTCTTTTTCATTGGAGTTGTTGCTCAATCTCTCTTAATACAAACTGATTTTCTCCTCATAGTATTTGAAAAGAGACCTCATCACCTTATTATTCTTCTTCTTCTTCACCATATTTAGTTATTTTATAACATTCATCAACTCATCGTCAAAGTCCACCTCAATTTCATATTCATCTAAATCACCAATAGTACCTCCAAACCATATATACTATTATTGATTTGAACAACTTGCTTCCATAACCATGAAGAGAAATTAATTGAAATCAGGACCAAAACCTTCATGGTCACTCTCAAAATCTATTTTATCACTTTCATTAGATGAGATGTAGTTTTCCTTGGTGTAAAATCTTTTTTTTTTCTTAAAAAACTTCTTCTTGTCATCATACTTTCTAAAGCTTTTATTGATCTTATCAGACCTATAGGATGTCTTGTCATCATCATGACCTTCATCATGTTCTTAATCATCCTTTTTCTTATGATTATAAGGGAACTTTTTAGAAAAGTGTTCAATTTCTCCATAATTAAATCACTTGAAAGGCAACTTACCCTTGTATTTACTTGAACTAGTTTTCAGCTTTCTTACAAACATAGCTATCAACTCATTGTCATCAATATCAAAATCATCATTGTCTTTGATTTTATTACCTTATGTATTCTTCTCATTTTATTTTATTTTTTTGAATTCAACTTCCTCATTTTTAGGTTTTCCTTCACTTATCCTCATCTCATACATTGTTAGGGTGCCATGAATTCCATCCATCTCTAACTTGTCTAGATCTTGCATCTCTTCACTAACATACACTTTAAAATAAAAATTAAGAGTTAGATATCTCAATAAATTTTGAACAATATTAGACTCTTTCAATTCTTCACATAAGCTTATTATGATGTTGACCACTTCATCAACCTTCAAAAGGTAGGCTATAATGGTATCATCTTCATTCATCCTTAGGTTTTCAAACTATCTTCTATGGGTTTATAATTTATCCAACTTGACCTTATATTCTCCCTCATGGATAGTATTTAAATTATACCACATCTTTTTTCTAGACACACAATGCATTACCTTCACAAGCTCTGCCTCTAATAGGCCACAAAGAATAACATTCATTGCTTTTGAATTGTTATCACTAGCCTTCTTACCTACTGCATTTATAGGGGAAATAGAGGGTGAAATATATCCATCAAAAACTAATTAAAAAAAATCATGGAATTAAGACATCAAATATTTTCTCATATTGACATTCCAAAAATCATAATTAGATCCATTGAACAATGGAGCCTTGCTTGTAGAGAAACCACCTTGTGCTTGACTAGTGATCTTCATTTATTTAGAATCTCCTTTAGGCTATTAGGCTTTATTTAAAGGAATTTATCTAATAACAATTATTTTAATTACAACTACTAGGAGGGGTGAATTAGTTCCCTTTGAAAAAATCATTCAATTTCACTTATCATTCATGAAGCATTCATTCAAACACATACATCAACCAATGCATAAATAAGCATCCACATAAGCATATAACATATAAACACGAGATATATGTGGGAAACCCTCATGGATAATAAAAATCAATAAAACATAGCTTAGAATACAATAATATAAGTAATGAATCAATATTTAGTGAGGTAAAAACCTCAAAAGGAGCACCAAACCCTCACTTGTCAAGTACCAACTCAACTAGTCCTTTAACAAGCATCAAATTACAAGGAGGCAACAACCCCCTATGTGAATCAACACCAACTCAACCACCTATAAATGTTGATTACCTTTAGACACATTATTTTTCTCTTCACACTCATCTATCTCTCTCAAACAACCTATTAGGCCTCTTTGCTCAACTAGCCCTCTTCTTGGCAGATTTAGGTCATATAACCTTGCTCATCATCTATAGAATCACTGTTATAACTTCATGAAATATTAAAAACAAATATATTATGGTCTTGAATCCCTATACCTAGTTTCCAAATTTTTATTTCATTTTTTCATATTCTCAATATTCTAACTAGTCAAATTATGTCTATTAGACCTTCTTATACTTGACTCTTGATTACACAAACCTTGGTCAGCCACAAAACTCTACATACTTAGATCACTCTTAGAATAGATCAAAAAACATGTTTAATAGTAGAAATAAGCACTACATAGGTATGTCATTACTCATAAGGACTAAAACCACCATTAGGCCTAAAGGACACCTAATTCAATTAAGCCTTCTCAAAGCACATGTTTCACTGTGATCACCTTGAAACATATTGAGCCCTCATAAATGGATGAAACGCTTCAAAAATGATTAAATTAGACCCCTTATAATCTCACCTTATGTTCCTAACACCATTTATCTCATTTCACTCTTTGAACCATACTATTAGGCCTACTCACTATAGACACCTAAAAGTGGCCACCAATAACCTCCAACCAAGCTTCAAACCAATTTTTTAGCAAACATCATAATTTGGCATAAAAACATGATAAATGGTTCAAACTTGTCATATAAAATTTATGATTTAGGCCAAACTATTCCTAAACATGGCAATGCATTTTTGAGATCATTAGTTCTTATCAAATCATTTCGAGCCAAAATGCCAAAAACTCAATTTGATGCTCTAAACCACTAAATTCTCCTAATTCAGAAGCACATGTCACATGCATGTGTTATTTTATGTTGACAATGTCCTAAATGGGATATTAGTCTGTATGCAACTAACATTGACTTCTAATTCCACTCTAGTCAAATTTTGACCCAATAATATGACATTTAGACCAGTTTGATTAATTTGTGCACTAATCTCCAAAGAATTACACTAAAAATGTTTAAATCTTACTTAGATAAATTAAACCAAATTGTGAGTTTAAGTAAGAATTCCTTGGAACTTATTGAATATTTATTTATTATAAATTAGTTTCTAATATTTGTATTATCATGTGACATCATTTTTTGAGGTGACTTCCATAGGCCATAAATGAAACAAATTTCTGATTAAGCCCTCCCTTAACTCATTAATACCCCTTATTCCCAAATTATGATGAGCGTATTTATGGATTTTATTTACATAATTAGGTTAATTCATGTACATACATCTTCATCTTGAGATGGATAGTCATGGTTGATCCTAGCCCATTTGAAAAATCTATAAAGTTATAATACACAAATAATTTCAAAGCTATTTTAATATAGTGTTATTATGCCAAAATATTGAGTTAAGCTTCACAAGACAAATCTAATTATTCTAATAGGAGGTGGAGATATCCAAAGCTCCATTGATGAATACCTTTGAAGCACAAGCTGAGCAAGCCAATGAATAAATCCTTTGGAGCAATCAAGGAAGGTTAGGAAAGTTATTTATTTCTTTGCATTCTAGTTGTGTCTTCATTAGGTTTAATCACTATGTTACCCCCATAAGATATAGGATTAAGGTGTTAGTTTATTAGTTTTTTTTTTTTTGGATTTTATTTCATTTACTAACATGATACTAATATCCCCTGACTAGATTCCTATGTTCACACTCACAATTAGGCCTTCTCACTACCAAAAAGTCTATTTTGAATATTTGAAGCATACACTCAAATTTGACATATAAAAAATAAAATTTTAACTTATTAATAAATATAGTTTCCTTAAATTAATCACTATGTCCATTAAAATTCACCATATAAATAAAAATACCTCAAACTAACCACTTCCATATGCTCACTTAGAACTGCAAATATGACTCAAGAACCAGTCAAGAACCTTTAACTTTTCGCACCTTGATAGGAATTTATCATGAATAAAAAAAAATTAAAATTAACATATGAGACCTATATAAAAACTTAATATGCATTGGAATCTTCAACTTTGGACAAATCACCTCATACTCATCTTTGTTAGATGACTACATAGAACAATCAAAGACTTCAAAACACGATCATGAAAACAAAGACTTAGAACAATTATAGAATAAATTTAATGAAATTAAAATGGGTTTAGATGATAATTAATCATACTTTTAAAATATTTAAACAAATATATTATAATTTCCAATATAACTATTGGTCTTACAGACCATCTCATGTTTTCACTATTCAAAGACCTCACTATGTTAGACAAGTCAGTTTGAGATCAAATTTATACCATACACACACATATACAAATATTATATCTAATAGGGATATGTGTTACAAGTATTAAAAAATAACCCTATATAATTGGATCTATCCCTAATCCATGGAAACACATCCCTAATCTCATTCCCACTCTTGCCTATTTTTTTCATTGTCTTTCTCACTAGGCCTTTTTAGCGATAGGTCAACTTTCATGACTAGTTTTGCATGTTTAAAGTATATAAATTAATCAAAAACCACCATGGGAATAAGATATAAGTATTAATCTTTAACCTCCATCCACTTTCATGCTTTGACTTGGTCAACCTTGCCTTCTATATTAATTTTTTTAGAAATAAGGGATTTCTTGTAGCTTCCATTCACTCATCTAATAGATCAATGACACCTAAAGGTACCTAGGAGAGTCATATAAATTATATAATCATAAAAATATTTCATATAGTACATTATAATCCATTTCTATCAAGATATCCCATATTGGGTCATTTTTAGGATTTTAAGAGGGTTTAGACTACCTTCCACTCTTAACAATCATTCATAAATCTTAGGCCCTCAACCAAAAAAATATTGCCAAAAATATTAATCTAGAATCATTCCAAAAATAACATGAACTTATCATATCCTAACGTAAAGGTTTCATGTGCAAATAAGCATAAAAAAATCCTTCTCGAGTCTACAATACCTCATTTTATGCATATAGAAAACCTCAAAACCACATTTCATGATTTTTCCTTCATAATTTGACATTATAATTGGTTAGAAAACTTGAAATAACCTTTAAAACATCTAAAAATTATCTCATGATATCTATCACCTTGGAAACTAAACTTGACCCCTCATTAGGCCACACTATGTCTCTTTACTTACTAGGCTTATACTTATAAGTCATACTTAGACCTTGAACACATATTAAAAACTCTTTCACTACTCTCAAAAACTCATAATAATGTCATAAAAATTAATACCATGATAATAAATTTATTTTAATCCTTCATAAATCTTGTTAACACCTTAAGACTCTTCATTAGGTCAGGCAGAGTCTAAGACTAGTCTAGTTGCATGCTTAGGCTTAAGACCTTAACCCTGGAGGTTTACCTTTAAACCTTCTTGAGTGTTTAAAAAATTCATATGAATGCTTAGTCATCCCTAAAAATCCTCTCATACCTATGTGTATCCATCTTACTATACCAATATCTTCATGCACATGCTCATGATATGAAAATATTCCTTAAGACTAGTGCTCAAAAGTATGCTTACCTTGTATCTTGATCTTGACCTTAACATGTCATCAACCTCTAAAGAATTGTTAGGTTGCCTTCAAATTATCTCTCAATATAAAGACAATAGGTTTCCTTCAAATTATATTTTGTCATAAGATTCCTTGTCATATACCACTTCACCATGCATGACATCAAATTTGACCTTGACATTAATGACATCCATCTTGACCTTGACATCATTGATAACATTTATGACACAACACCAACATCAGGAACATACCTCAACATCTTATACCTTCTTTAGAGCTCCAAATGGCCTATAGAAATGGCTTGACTTACTTTTGCATCAATAAATCTTTATAAATAGAGCTTTGTTGGCTTCAACTTTCCTTGGAAAATTGGCTTGGTTTCTTAGCTCATGAATTTGGCATGGAAAAATTACATGCAAGGCTTCTTTGCATCTATTTGTGCATTATAAAATTACACAAAGATAACTTAAACATCGATGGGTATGGCCTTGTATTTATATCTTCAATAATTAATTCTCACCTAAGGTGAGTTAAGGTTGAGTTGACACTAACTCCAATTGAGTTAAAATTTATCATGAAATTATGATTTTTAGTTACTAGTCATAATTTTCAAATTAGATATTTTGGGATATTTTGACAACTCATAAATGTAATAATGAAAGGCCTGATATTTTGGATTTTTGAAATTTCAATTTTTAAATATTCATTAATTGTAAATGGATAATTTAACTAAGCATTTAATCTTGTTTAATTAATTAATTTATTTTGATTAGCCTTTTTCCTCTTCTAAGATTTGATTAAGTCAATGAGTCCATAGGCCAAATTGACATTTGTTATGTTGCAAGGTGACTAGGGGTGAATTTATGAGATGTTATGTTGCATACAGGCTAGTATTCCAAATAGGGATGCTTCAACACAATTTTTATCATTATGAATTATGTATGACCAAAATTAGGATGTTTAGTGATTTCTAGGCTTAATTTGCAATAGTTGGTAAGAATCAGTCTAAAGTCTAGTCAAAATATAGTTGTGGCCATAATTGGGTGTCTATAAGAATAAACCTAAGAAGGTTTATTAAATGAGTGTGGAGTTATTTTTATGTTTCTTGAGAACCACTTGAGATAAAGAAATATGCAAAACCAAACAAAACCTACCTATAGCTTCTTATTTAGGTCTGCAACCTGCACAATCCATTTGTAAATGACCTTGAACTCATATTTTAATATTTTTAGTACTTGTAGAAAACATAATGAGGATAGATAAATATTAATATAGGTAATTATAATGTTTTCATTTGAAACTCAACTTATTCCATGCTCAAGGATGCCATAACTTTAAAAACCCTGCCTGCCACCTTTAAGAACAACAAAACACAACACATTTTACTACATTAGATAATCACACATGCCAAATGATAATAAAATATTATTTGAGAATACTATGTATACCATTAAGGAGTTCATAAAAATATCCATTTGCATTCATAAACTTGCAAACTCAGACAAGAAAAACCCTGTTTATAGGGTTTTAAGAGGGTTTTGGGCTGCTTATTTTGTTAATGATTATTTATAAAACACAAACATTAAAACCAAAATATAATTATTTAAATTTTAATTTAATAAGGGCCCATATCCACCCCAAATATCACTAGATATAAATATATTTACTTTTCATGAAAGAATGTTTGAAAATGGCCTTCACTAGCTTACAAAAAGTTCAATGAAGGAGATAAACTATTTTTTTATCTTCTTTGAACCTATCAATACTTCCAAAAGCATGATTTGAACCTAAAAAAATTAGAGGGACCTAAAACCATCCATTTTTTATTTTAAATGATCATTTACATGTTGAAAAGTTACTTTATAAGCCCTTGGTTAGTGCATTGCTACATTATATTTCACTTTCTTGACCTTTAGAAGGTCCCACCACTTGATGCACATTGAAAATGGCCTAGATCAACATGTGCAAGGAATAAAACACCTTGGAATATCTTAGAAACATTTTAGAGACCTAAAAATTCACCCGATCCTTTTAATTTGCAAAGGTAACCAATACCTTACTTTTTCCATAACTACCTTAACTTTTGCTAAACAAGAAATAACAATATTTCCATCTTACCATATCTTGTCTCTAGAAGCTCTCATCCACCATAAGGCATCATGTAACCTTGAAAATTTATGTCAAAAATACTCTCATAATGTATGAAAATACCTTAAATTTTGATAAATTACCTCAAATTTTTCTAAGATACCTTAATCTCACCAAAACCCAAACAAGATCTTCATGAAGGGGATTAATGACACGACTAGGCTCTTGACTCACTCTCCTAGACCTTTCAAGAGACCTTAAGATGGAAAAACACTTTACAAGACACATTACTATTATTTTCACTTGGATTTTCACCCTTTGAAGAGATGTCTCAACTCTCTTCATGTGAGTGTCACAATGGAAACATCTCACTTGCTGTGGGTAACCAATTGGTGAGATGAATCTCTAGATTTAAGGGTTAGCTCCCTGAATGTGTCTTGACATACTTTAACCTATACTAAATGATTATTTATGGGGAAAAGGGTTAGATTTTGTATGAAATTAAAAATATTCTAAGAGGTGATGCATCAATATGTTTACCATAAGACTATCATCCTCTATCACAAAGAGACGAGGCATACAACACTAGTCTAAGAGTCCTATAATTCACTAACATCAATATTTCAATATAAAAGCAACATGCATGAAGGATATCCAAGGTAATTGGAACCATAGGTTAGTGGTAGATACTAAGGCTTAATTTTACACTTAAGAACATATCCATAAACTTAAAAACACTTCATATGACCTGCTAGGCATGGGATCACTTACATCAAACATGGAAGGATTGAGAGAAAGCAAGGATAGATGAATATCTCTTAACCATTCACTATATATCTCTTCACACACTTTGAAAATATGGTATATGAACTCAAAATAGATTGAATTTATTTTATAATAAAATTACAATGTCAAAACTAATAGGGCTCCATCATACATGGTGTGGTATTAGATTATAAAGGCCCAAATGGTAGCTCTTATAGAACTTGAGAGAGAGAGAGGAGAAGAGAGAAGTACAAATATCATAAGGGAACTTGTAAAATTGATAAAATGAGTTACATATGTATGAAAATAATATTTTAAATGAACCATGCAAAGTTAGGAAGCACAAGTGTAACCCCAAGTCATGAAACTCTTGAAATGTGGTGTAGAAATTCTCATTTTGGCTCAAAAAACTGCCTTCATGATTTAGCCATGTTTGAAAATCCCAAAAATTATTGGGGACAAGTCTAATGATTTGAATTATTGGGAAGGGTTGAATACATGCCTCTTCATGCATTGGTTTCAATCCTAGTCACCTAGAATCATTTAAAAATGAGCTATCATTACCTGCACTCAAAGAAAACTCCTCTTTCAGTTACCCCTCACACTTGGCTTCCAAAAAGGCATAAATATTCCATGAAAATTTATAAAAGGGAGTGTATGACACTTTTCAAGACCCTCCATCACCTTATAATCATCAAGGACACCTTAAAACCAATTTCACTTGAATTTTTCATCCTTCTCACCATCATGTTCACTAAGCCAGTTTTGATTGGCTGAGATGAGAGATATTATTGAGGCACTTAGGATTTTTTATGAGGAATGAAATTGACATGGGGATTTATCTTAGGTCTTAATATTACCTTCCATGTGATTGGAATCTCTTGAAACCTCTTGTAACCTACCTAATGCATAAAATAGTCATAAATACCTTATTTTATACCCCATCCATATAATTCTATTCAACTAATCTTGATGGTAGGGATCCTAAGAAAGTATTATAAAATTTTTAAGAACTTTTATTGTCATTTAAACCCACTTGGATAGCCATCCAACCTCATCTTCTCAATCAAGTCCTTATCCAAGGGTTTCCAAGGGTTTTAAGTCACTTCTGCTCTTAAGGATTGTTCATGAAGGTTAGATGTTGGAATTTCAAAAAAAATTAACAATAATGGAGTTAAATACCCTTGTTAACACCTCAAATATTATTATATTTCCATGCATAGTGTCTAAGGATATGTGAGCAACTAAATTTTCTATATTGAGCTCTTTTTAAGGTTTCTAAATGCCTGAGTTATCTTAAAGCCCAAAAGTGGCCTTTTCATGTTTTCCCATACATTAAATAGATTATAAAATTATATAATGATCCCATAATCATGATCCAATAGGATAGAAATCATATCTAAGATTATAAGTGAAAATGACCTCCTCTTTGGATTCTAAGACAAAACCTTGCCTTTTACAATTGATTGTAACCTTTGTGATCTAGACCACTTTATTGATTTTCCTCTTTCTATGATTGGTTACTCATGTTGTTTTGGATTTACCTGAAATTAAAACACCATATATCAAGGTTAAAATATATATTTTTCATCCTTTTATCACTCTTCTCCAAAACTACTAGTTTGTGCACTAAGGGAAGTGCCCTCTATCTGAGACAAAATAGAGGGCACTTCTTTGGTTTGTCCAACCATAAAAATGTTGGATGGGATTATACAACCCATAAATATTATTTAAAAAATGGCATTTTTATTAGGACATTTAACCTCTAAACCCCTTCAAAATCTAAGGTAAACTTCTATGAAGGTAGATTGTGCAAGATTCCAAGATGTGGACTATATGTTGCTTGTTCAGGGTCCTTCCTTTACTTGTTTTCCACTACTAAGAGCCTATATATTTTTTAATTATCACAATTAATTTTATTCATTATCCATTTGTCTCTCCAGCCTCTCACACACTCTTCCAAAAACCTTGCTTAGGTTCATTGTCACTACCCAGTTACAACTGACTATGTTTTTTACAAAATAGGGGTCCACTTGTAGATGTTCCTACCTTTTTGAAATTTTAAAAACATTGAATAAGATTAATTGAAGCCTTTAAGGTAATATGATATTATTTTTGTCCCTTTTATTTGATTTTTTATGCCATATCCACATCAAGAAACTCAAATTTTGCTCTCTGCCCCTCATAATCAACTACAGTGAATTGTATGGGGTCTTGTAAATGTTTTTATATGATCTCAATCTTATTTCATAGATTTGGAATCCTCATTGAAGTTATATAAACCATATATAACTTTAATTTCTCCATTAATTCTTGGAATGAAATTTGTCATCAAGGATATCTAGTCTACTCTCCATGGTGACCCTACAACCGGCCTATAGGTGCATATTTTGTGGTGTAAAGAGATCTGTAGGTAGACATATTCTTATCCACTATCACTTTGGAAAGTAATGATACTTAATAATTCAAATCCTATAGATAATAGTGAGGAAATTTAGTGTTTAAAAGACAACATTTAGGTGCTCAGCTACTATCTTACATTAGGTATCTATCATCCATCTTTTGCAAAATTTATATCCTCTCTAGAATATACAAGGTGTGGTAATTTATATGTATCAAATCATTTGAAAACCATCTCATATGACATTCATAAAACCACCAGGTGCTTTGTTTTCACATTTTGGGGACTAAATCCAAGAACTTAGTCATTTCCTCTTTAAAGGCAGTTTACACCTTCATTCACCCATTTGACATTCCAAGGAGGTATGTTATGATAAAAATATATAATATATATCCAAATGATGTTTTTTCATGTCAAATTTCCCCATTGAAAGTTTTTAATCCTTTACTAGGACCACATGTAGGTGTTTATTGTCACATATAGGTAGAGAATACAGAATTCTAGGTAGACTAATGAGTGTGAATAATGCAATATTTTGACAATTCATGAGTTATATACCTCTCTCAAGGATTGAAAATAGACTCTCTATATTATCAATACTCCCTTCCAACATGATGGCATTATGAGATACTTGTAGGTAGATGTTAATGGTAGGAGATTGGTATGCAGGAAGTAAGCATGAATTAGAGAAATGTACCAAATAATATGATTATATAGTCACTTGATATCCTATCATGATGTTGATACTAAACATAAACATGTTTCAAAACTCAATACAAGCTCTCACACTTCCTTTTCAATGTGACTTCCTCCATGAGAGCACTTGTTCGTGATAGAGAGTAAGTTGACTATATGATGTTTATGACTACAATCCCATGAAACATTTATTAGAGAATGAGATTTAAATTTGAGAGGAATAATAAGTAAAATGAAACACTATAATGAACCTTTCTCCACCCTTTAAAACCACTATGAAATCAGGAAGACACGAGAAATGATGAAAACCAATCTACAACATAGAATAGTACCTTCTCCTATAACATGAGATGATTTTCATATCTAAACACCTTAAAATACTAAACCAAACATGGTAATAATTTTAATATGGATTACAAATTATATATAAACAACATTAACAAGTGAATTGTATAGACTATTCCAAACCAAGGCAAAACCTATAGGGTACATAGATTAACAAGCCAATTGGATAAGTCAACTTATTAGGAATGGTTCATAAAGTATAGGTCACCATCCTCTAAAAAAAAAATTAAATGGAAGCTTACTGAGTGTAGAAGACACCCCCAAGATATTTTTTCTTAAAACCTCTCATGTTGATCATACCAAGTACAAACCTAAAGACCATTTTTGCTTGCCAAACCTAGTGAAAGGAAAAAGAAGTGGTTTTGTTCATTTATTTGATATTTTGATTAGACCAATAATTGTAATGAGTGTATGGAATACAAATCAAAACTCTTAAAATGTCATCAAATTTAGGAAGTTGTACAAGTCTGTACATCTCATTAAAACTCCTCTTTCTCCAAGAAAAATACCTTTTTCTAAGGAACCTATCAATTTTCAATTAAGAATAGTTTAATAATACATAATAGGACACATGTCACATGAAATCACATTTTTGAACTTGAAAATTTCTTAAGGAGTCTATAAAAGTCATTAAATGCTCTATTTTGACCCCCAAAATGACTCAAAAGGGACATATTGACTAATAAGACTAATAGTAAAAGATAATATATCCTAAAATAACTTCAAAATACCTATAATAAACCATATAAAATAATATTAAACCCCATATAAACCTCTAAATATCAATTTTTTACCTATAAGGGTCCTAATTTGACCTACAGGGTCAAATTTAGTCAACAAATTGGTGACTCATAGGGGTAGTATGCTTGCTATACTAAAGATCAGTAGCCTTATCAATCCATTGGGCTTAGGGAGTCATATAAACATAGGTTTGACACACACCTTGCCTTTGGAAACACATAAAACATAAGGAAAACTAACAAGAAGCAACACACAAGACAATAAACTAAGCAAAAACACCCTTGTGCCTCATAAGCACTTATGGAACACACACAACAAACTAAACAATTGACTCAAACAATAACTAACCTAAGATGAACACTCCCTCTTGGATCAAAGGGGAAGTTTGAAACCTTCCTTAATTCATGACATGAAGGGTTTACTGAGACATGTATCCTATTGACCTTTAGCATTGATGCCTCCATCTTCTTCATGGTGTTTTCATACCTCATTGGCATGATTTTCAATGAGAACCAAGTAGCTCCATATAGGTTGGATATGGAAATGAACTCTTCTTGCATAAAAATAGTCTCAACCTTCTCATGTACGTGGCCATTGATGTGCAAGTTTGAAAATATGATAGTCCTCTCAGCCTTGCTCTTCTTCTTGACACAATGTGCTTGATGTTTGGAAGCACCAAGATTTCCTTCACCATGTTCCCACATCCCTGAATGTGGTTTTACCTTAGATGAAGATCTTGACTATATTTTAGGTACAAAAAGATTTGACTTGATATCATTATCCATGTCTACAACTTCTTGTACACTAGTATCATCAAGTGGCTTCATGATAGTAGGTTCTTGACCAACATAATGACCTTTATCTTTAGGTTTGATTGAACACTCAAGATCATGTTTATAAGACTCATTAGAAGACTTCTCATTAGATATGTAATATTTTGGAGAAGAAAAAACTTTACCCAACTTATCAAATTACTTGCATATGACATTGAACTTCTACCATAAATATTCTTCCTCATGAATGTCATCTTCAAGAGATATTTCTCTACCTTGGTCTCATGAGACTCTCTTAGGACTGCCACTTCTTGAGGAGTGACTTGACCTTCATCCTTAATAGCATAATCCACTTCATGATTGAGATGGTCATCCAAAACATCATGATTAGACAAGGAGTCTTCTTCAAATACCTTTGTCTTCAAGTCTTGGCCACATTCCTCATAAATACACATCCCCTCACAAATGGAGGCATTAGAGTTTACTTTATGGACACACATCCCTTCAAATATGGAGGCATCCACTTATGGATTATCCTTTTATTCACCAATGGGAAACCCTATAGTGATTTCTTCCTCATAGTCACTCATGAGATCTTCTTCATCAGCCATGAATTGAGTTTGCTCTTCTTCACTTGCTTCTTTCAAGATGGGCTCTTCCTCAAGAAGGGGTGAGGTGGAAGGTTGAAGGATAGGTTCATGTGAAGGAGATGGAATATGAGGTGAAGTGGAAGGTTTATGAATTGAAGATGGAGTGTGAGGGCTAAGAGAAGGCTTATGAGTGGATTTAGGAAAGATAAAATCACTAGTAAGCTCATAGGGAAGAGAATTCTTGGATTGATTAGAAGGACTAATATCTACATAAGTAGGAGTTGCATTTTTCCAATAATATCTTTGTGTATAATTCATGAAATCATCTGATTCCATATGAAAATACTCATAGGAGTACTTTTTAGGTTGGTAGGCATCATAGTATGAATGATAGGGTTTATATTAAGAATGATAAAGAGGTATTTATTGATAGATTTCTTGATAGCCTTCCTTATAAGGTTGTCCAACAACATGTTTTCCATATGGAGAGGGAAATGAAGGGTTATAGGGCTTCCAAAAGTCTTCATCTTCTTTTTTATTAGCATCACAACCTTCTTGAATGGTATTATTAATAGATCCAATATGATCCTTACCAACCTTATCATAATCTGTATTAGGCTTGTAACTAGGTTAGTAAGGATCATACCAAGGCTGATAATGAGTACCATAAGCTTGATAAACTTCACCAACTTGTGTAAAACAATAATCAACACCAAAGTCAGTCATGAAAATTCATTAGGAAACAATAACACAAGGAATGATCATCAATAATATTCAAAAAGAATACTTGGGCTACTTGACCAGCTGATGTAATCTCAGAGTCACTCTCGATGTTTAGATAGATGCCTCCAAAGGCTAATGTGTTGAAACACAACACCAAAAATATTTCAACTTTTTGGACTAAGAGTCCTATTAGGCATGCCAAAAACTATTGTCACTTGGATTTTCACCCTTTAAAGATATGTCTTGTCTCTCCTCATCCAAGTGGCACAATGGAAACATCTCACTTGTTGTGGGTAACCAATCGGTGAGATGAATCTCTAGATTTAAGGGCTAGCTCCCTGAATGTGTCTTGAAATGCTCTCACTTATACTAACTAATTGTTTATGGGGAAAGGGGTTAGATTTTTCAAGAAATGAAACCTATTATAGGGGTGATTCAACAATATGTTTACCACAAGACTATCATAATCTATCACAAAGAGATAAGGCATACAACACTAGTCTAATAGTCCTATAATGCATTGACATCAAAATAATAATATAAAGGTGACATGCATGAAGACTATCCAAGGTAAGTGGAACCATAGATCAATGGTAGATACTAATTCTTCCTTGTACACTTAAGAACATATTCATACACTTAACAACACTTCATATGACTTGCTAGGCATGGAATCACTTGCATCAAATATGGAAGGATTGAGAGAAATCAAGGATAGATGAATATCACTTTAAAATTCACTATAAATCTCTTCATACACTTTGACGAGATGATATATGAACTCAAAATATATTTTATTTATTTTATAAGGTAAGTACAATGTCAAAACCAATAGGGATTCACCATACATGGTATGATATTAGATTACAAAGGCTAAAATGGTAGCTCTTATAGAATTTGAGAGAGAAGAGAAGAGAGAAGTCCAAATGTCACAAAGACACTTATAAAACTAAGCAAAGGAGTTACCTATGCATGATAAGAAGACATGAAATGAACCATGGTGGATTGTCACCCCAAGTCATGAAACTCTTGAAATGTGGCATAGATGTTCTCATTCTGGCTAAAAAAATTACCTTCATGATTTAACCCTATTTGAACATGACAAAAATAATTATGGATAGGTATGATGATTGGAATGAGGGGTAAGGGTTGCAGACATGCCTCTCCATGAATTTGGTTGCAATCCTAGTCACCTAGAATCATACAGAAATGAGCTATCACTGCCTACCCTCAAAGAAAACTCCTCTTTTAGTCACCCCTCACACTTGGCTTCCAAAAAGGTATCAATTTTCCATAAATATTTGTACAAGGGAGTGGATGAAACTTTTCAAGACCATAAATGGACTTAGAGGCATAAATCACACCTTAAAATTAATTTCACTTGAATTTTTCATCTTTCTCACCATCATGTTCACTATGCTAGTTTTGACTAGCTGAGATGAGAGATCTTGTTGAGGCACTTAGGAGTTTTTTTGAGGCATGAAATTGACATGGGGAGTGATATTAAGTCTTAATCTTCCTTTCCATGTGATTCACATCTCTCAAAACCTCTTGTAACTTACATAATGCACAAAATAGTGAAAAATACCCTATTTTATACCCCATCCATATAATTTCGTATAACTAATCCTAATGGTAGGGAGCATGAAAGAGTCTTATAAAAAGTTCAATAAATTTCATGGTCATTTCAACCCCCAATTGGGTCCTTATCCAAGGGTTCACAAGGTTTTTGAGTCACTTCTACTCTTAAGGATTGTTCATGAAGGTTAGATATTGGAATTGGAAACTAGTTTCACAAGAATGTAGTTTAGTACCCTTGTTTTAGATTGAGGTGAAAATAGGTTTTGAAGGGGCCTCAAAACCCTATGACAGGATAATAAAAGATAGAGCAATTACAAGCACCAGGATCAGCAATCCTTAAGCCTACTAAAAACTAACAGCAAAAATAGGGGCATCATCATTATCCATTTTATATTCCACCCCCTAAAACTCCAAATAAAGATTTTCTAACTATTTTTGAGGGGTAAAGTCTAGAATAGTTGCCTACCTACCATCAGAAATATTCTGCTTACTTTCTAGCTCTCTATTTTTCTTTGTAGATCTTCTTCCCGGTCTGTCTAGAGAGCCAACATCCGGTTTCACTTTTAAAAACTGTCTGTTTCCTTTTCCAAATTTATCCATTGTAGAAACTAGCTGTTTCACCTTCATTTTCTGGTCTTTTTTGCTGCTTCTTGTTTCAACGTCCTTTGTTATGGTCTTTTTTATCAGCACTTTTCTTTGGTTTAGGAAGTGCTTTATGTTTTCTCCATTATCATTTACGTTTAGCTCCTTCAGAGGGGAAGCCTTCTTAGCCTGAATCTCCCTGGACTGAGAATCAAGAGGATCTCCTTTCTCTAATTTATTGTCAATTCCATCCACGAAGTTTCCTTTCTCCCACTCAGTTTTGTCTTCTACATCTCCCCATCGGTCTTCCATCTTTTGACAGCCCACGATTTGTTTTAATAAATCTATCAAATCAACACTTCTTTGTTTAGGAATTGTGGTTTCTAATTGCAGCCCATATCCTTCTTGCTCAGAATTTTCATTCTCATCAACAAACTCTTCATCTGCCTCTGATTGTGGAACTTTGGGATCTTCACTAGAAATCTCTTTCTCCTCGTCAGCATGCAGGACTTTATTATCTTCATTGTTCTTTAGTTCTTGTAGATTATTTTCTTTGGGTATCCATACTTTCTTGTGCTGAACCTTGGTCTTTCTATCATCCAAACCACTACTTGAATAATTTTTTCTTTTGTAAGGACAGTTTCTGGCCCAATGCCCCTATTTTTTACAAACATAGCAAGAATAGGGCAGATCTTCAAAAACAAACCTTTGAGTTTTTTTGCCATGCTTAGAGATTAAATCCACTTTTTTTGGGAGATTATTCAAATCTGTGACTTTAACATAAAGTCTGGCATGTTGAAGTTTGGATCTGGTAGCCGTTGCATTATCCAAAGCCACTAGTTCACCAAAAGAGCTAGCTATGCCTTTAAAAATGTCTTCGTGCCAAAAATCTAGAGGGAGGCCAGGAAGTCTTACCCAAATGAGAGTGTTTAAGAAGAAAGAATCTGAAAGATCCATGTTAGGCTCCCATTTTTTAATAATTAAAGAACATTTGCCAAAAGACCACGGTCCTCCACATAGTACCATATTCATGTCCTCTTTACAGTTGAAATTAAACAAGAAAAAGCCATTCAACATTGGAGCCATTTCAACCTCTCCTCGAATAACCCATTTCCTTTTAACCATTTTAGTAAGGGATTCTATATCTGGTCTTGCCCCTAAAAATTTACCCACTAGGGTGAATTCCAAAGAAGACAGAAAAATCTATTAAAGGATTTGGGATAATAACTTGAAACTCACCTTTCTCCCAGCAAGATTTTGTAATAACCGGCGGGAAGAGAAGTTTTCCATTGGGTTTCTTGCCAAACAGAGAGGACCACTTCTTTTGTTCAGAGTACTCTACCTTCAGCTCTTCTGAGAATTTTTCCTTGTTTAAATGCACATTCTCTTTCTCCTTTTCAGTTTTCTGCCCCACCACAACAAGAGAGTAATCCTATTGGGTAGTACTGGTAGGTATTCCAGTCTTTTTATCCCTATAAAATTCAGTCTCTTCATTCATTTCTACCTCTCTTGCTGTCCCTCCAGGGTTATTACCTCCTTCTTGGTTCTCCACCAACAATTTTCCATTTACCTTCCATCCTTCTTTTCCCCGTTCTAGGAGGGTGCCTTCTATCTGCCTCCCTACACATTCTGGGGATGCTTCCAGCACACCCTGACCGCCCAGCACTCCCAGCGCGCCCCAGCGCGTCATTCAAATTTTGAAACCATCCGCCTTCCAAGTCAAATAAGTTTCACCTTCTTTGGCATAATATTTATTGAGTTATGAGTCTTTTTTAGTTTATTACCCTTGTTAACATATAAAATATTCTTATATTTACATTCATAGTGTCTAAGGAGATGTGAGCAACTAAAGTTGCTATATCAAGCTCTTCTTTAGGTTCCTACATGCCTGAGTTGTTTTAATGCCCAAAAGTGGCCTTTTCATTATTTTCCATGCATTTAATAGCTTAGACACTTATATAATGATCCCATAATCATGATCCAATGGTCTAGAAATCATATCTAAGACTAAAAGTGAAAATGACCTCCTCTTTGGATTCTAGGATAAAACCCTAGCTTTTAGACTTGATTGTAACCTTTGTGATCTAGACCAATTGTTGAATGTCCTCTTTATATGATTGGTTCTTCATGTTGGTTTATATGTCACTTAGCTTCCCACACCTTATATAAAGGTTCAAATATATCTTGGTCATCCTTTTATCACCCTTCTCCAAAACTATCAGTTTGTGCACCTAGGGAACTGCCCTCTATCTGAAGATAAATAGAGGGCACTTCCCATATTTGTCTAGCCACAAAAAATGTTGGATGGGATTAGATAACCCATTAATATGTTTTATAAAAAAAAATTTCCTTTGATCTTGTCATTTGACCTCTAAACCCCTTAAAAATCCAAGGCAAACTTCTATGAAGGCAAACTATGTAGGATTCCAAGATGTGGATTGTATGTTGCTTGCTCAGGGTCCTTCCTTTACTTATTTGACACTACCAAGAGCCTATAGAGGTTGTACTGACCATGATGGATGTTATCCATTATCCATTTTTATCTCCAACCTCTCACACACTCTTCCATACACCTTGTTTAGGTTCACTATCACCACCCTATTACAACTCACTGTGTTTCTTGTAGAATAGGGGTCCACCTATAGATGTTCCTATCTATTTGAGATTTGAAAAACATTGAATGAGATTTATCGAATACTTTAAGGTAATTTCATATTATTTTGGGCCCTTTTTTATTTTTTATGCTATATCCACATCAATAAACTCAAATTTTTCTCTCTGCACCTCACAGTCAACTCTAGTTGACTATGTGGGGTCCTGTAGGTGTTTTTATATGATCTAGGCCTTATTTCATGGCTTTGGAATACTAATTAAAGTTATATACACTATCTATAAATTTAATTTATCCTTTAATTCTTGGAATGAAGTTTTTCATCAAGGCCATCTATTCTACTCTCCATGGTGACCCTACAACCAACATTTAGGTGCACATTTTGTGATGCAAAGAGACATATAGGTAAACATGTGGGGGTATATCTTGTGTCTTGACTTATATGGATGGAAATTGAACATTATTAGGTTTATTTTCACCATTGGCTACCATCTACCATAAAAATATTCTTATCCACTTTCACCTTGGAAAGCAATGACACTTAATGATTCAAATCTCGTAGATAACAATGATGAAATTTAGTGTTCAAAAGGCAACTTTGGGGTGCTCAACTACTATCTTCCATTAGGTATATGTCCTCCATATTTTAAAAATTTAATATATTATATAGAGGATACAATGTGTGGTAATTTATATGTATCAAATCCTTTGGAAACCCTCTCATATGACAATCATAAAACTACCAGGTGCTTTATTTTCACATTTTGGGGACTAAATCCTAGAACTTAGTCATTTCCTCTTTAAAAGTAGTTTACACCTTCATTTACCAATTTTACATTCCAAGGAGGTTTTTTATGATAAAAACATATAATATAAATATAAATAAGGTTTTTTCATGTCTAAATTCCCCCATTTAAAGTTTTTTGTCCTCTGCTAGGACCACTTGTAGGTGGTTATTATCACATACAGGTAGAGAATACAAAATTGTAGATAGACTAATGAGTGTGAAAAATGCACTAGTTTGACATTTAATGAGTTATATAAATATGTAAAGGATTTAAAATAGACTCTTTTCATTTTCAATACTCCCTTCCAACATGGTGGCATTATGATATACCTGTAGGTACATGTTAATGGTAGGAGACTGGTATGCAGGCAGTAAGCATGAAATAGAGTAATGTACCAAAGAATATGATTATATAGTCACTTTACCTCCTATCATGATGTTTATACAAAACATAAGGATGTTTAAAAATTCAAGACAAGCTCTCACACTTCCTTTTCAATGTGACTTCCTCCATGAGAGCACCTATTCATGATAGTTAGAGAGTAAGTTGATTGTATGATGTTTATGACTACAATCCCATAAAAAAATGCTTAGAGAATGAGATTAAAAGTTTAGAGGACTATAATGATAATTAAATACAATAATTAACCTATATCCACCTTATGAAATTTCTATCAAAGTAGGAAGACATGGGAAATGGTGGAAACTTACCTATAACACATAATGGTAACTTCTCCTACAACATGAGATGATTTGCATATCCAAACACATTAAAACATTAAAAAAATCATGGGAATAATTTTAATATGGATTTAACATAATATAGAAACAACGTCAATAAGTGAATTGTATGAACTTGTCCAAACCAAGGCAAAACCTATAGAGTGCATAGATTATCAAGCTAATTGGATAGGTCAACTTCTTAGGAATGGTTCATAAATTAAAGGTCACCATTACTATAAAAATAAAAATAAAATGGAATATAACTAAGTTTATAAGATATCTCTAAGATCATTTTTATTTAAACCTCTCATGTTGACCGTACCAAGTACAAACCTAAAGACCATTTTTACTTACCAAGCCTAGTGAAAGGAGAGATAAGTGGGTTTTTTCATTTATTTGAGCTTACAATTATAATAATCACTAGAATGAGTGTATGGAATACCAAGGGACATTCCTAAAATGTCATCAACTATAGGAAGTCATACAAGTTCATACACCTCATTAAAACTCCTTTTTTTTCCAAGAAAACTACCTTTTTTATGAGGAATCTATTGGCATAAAATTATGTACCCTAGGACACTCTATTCAAGATCCTATAATTTTATACAACATTGAATCATCTCTCAAGTTGTGGGGACTTGAAGAAGAGATAAATCTCTATATTATAAGGGCTAGCTCCCTAGATTCTTCTTTGAATGTCTATCACCTAATCTAATGCTTGTTTATGAAAAGAGTTAAAAGCTTGCATAAAATGGAAAATAAACTAAAGATTCAATCCACCAATACATATCCCATAGAATATTAGACTTATACTAAGAAACAATGCTTTTCAAGACCAATTTTATGCATTGAAGGATCCTAACATAGTGTTTCAATGTGAAGGTAGCATACTTGGGATAATCAACAAGATAACTGACCTAGGGGAAGATTGCAAACCATAGAGAAAATTTAATACTTGAATAAGAGCCTAGTAAATTCAACACACTTCACATGACCTGTTAAAATTAGAAATATTTATTAAACATGAAGGATAAGGGGAGTAAGCATGATACTATCACTTAGCTCCACTATACATCACTCACACACTTAGATAAAATGATCATAAATTATCATTAGACTTGTATCCATTGTTCAAAGATAAAGTGTAATGTCATATTAGTATGTATTTGCCATACAAACTATGGTCTCACCTATAATTTCCAAAATGGCTCACATTTATAGAACTTGGGAAGAGAGAGAGAGAGAGAGAAGAATGAAGATGAAGAGTCACAAGGACAAGTGTATAAATGTGAAGATCAATTACATTACATAGAAATGAGGTGGAAGAGAGATGAATAAATTGATGTGAACATGTGTCCATCCCAAACTGAGCACCTTCCTCACATGTGGCATTGAAACTCCTCAATCATTTTCCCTTGGAAAATTGCCTTCATCATGGGCTTGAAACTCCTCTTGACAAGTGGCAAGAGGCAAGAATTTGATCATGATATCTCTTGTATAGTTATATATACATCTTAATGAAACTTTTAAATCATCTTAGATCATTTCAAACTAGCACATCATTTGAAATCATCAATCCCACTCTTAGGTGTCATAAGACCTCTTTGTCTTACTAGGCCTAATTTGGCCAAAATGGCTAAAATTTGGATATATCTCAAGTTGTGAAATATTTATTCATGGAAGTCATATTTACATCATATTTTATTGGAAAAAATCTATTTATAACCATCAAACTCTCTTCAAGACCCCATTTTTCTCATAGAGCCTTCACTAGGCCTAGTCCTCTCGTAACCCTATTTTTGCACAAATCCACTTGTGCAGGGGAATGTACAGATATTTAGGACTAATTAAGACCATTTTTAGTAACCTTTACCTTAATTTTTATTCATTCCAAGTTTCATGGATCTATACCCAAGGTAAGTGTATTTTTTGATCAATTAGTCCTCCCAATTAGGCCTAATTAGGCTTCTTTAGCCTAGAAGGCCAAAAATGTCCATTTTACTATTCCCACTATTGGAAATATAAAATTAACATATGATTAAATTTTTTCACCTCCTTATCATCCTTCATATCCAATTTTAGCTCTTGATCATTTGTACAGACCCCTGATCTAACATTAATTATTCTTTCTTGACCTATTTCATACAATCTTGTACTTGTAAGTATGAACTAGTGGTATGAGATGAACATAAAAAGAGTCATATACATTATTCAAGTGGTTTCATGTCTCTTATACCCTCCTTTGATGCTTCATTTTGCTTATTTTCTTAATCAAGTCCTTGAGGAGGGTTTACAAGGGTTTTGAGGTGGTTTCAGGTCTTAACATTTGTTCATAAAGAAAAAACATTGGACCTATGATAAAATTGCACTAAGGGATTATTTAGGAACCTATATAACTCTTATAATCACCTTAGGGTCCCATTAAAGGTTTCAAGGGATTTCTAAGCTTCTCAACTTGGCAACTGGAGCCATTTTTGCATAATTTGTAGGGTTTGAATGCTTCCTAAGCCAAAATGGCTTCTTAGAGACTTTATCTGCAAGATGAAGGTTCAAAAACTTTAATATACACTCCAAAAACATGTTCCCATCACTATAATATCTCACTTATATCTATAAATGAAGAATGACCTTGACTAACAACTAGACCCAAACCTTGTCAATAGGTCTGTCTACAACCAAAATCTCAAACTAACCCCTTTGATGTTTTATTTGCATCTATATAGAATAAAAACATCCAAAATACCTATCCTAACATGAATCAAAACATTGGAATTCTTGGTATAATTTATAATTATAAGTGACCATCTTTACCAAGCCATTTGCTTGTCATTCCTTGCCATGGTGACTACATCCTTTGTATCATAGGGTACCCTATTTACCCTCAAACCTTTTAGAAATTATTTTTTAGGTTTTTATACATATTTCATGGATTAAAAAACCCTCATTTTATCTTCCCCTTTCTTCTAGTTCACCTATTTCACTTGCTTTCATGGAGTAGTAGGGTTTATGCAAGGAGAGAGTACTCTCCCTCTGAGATAAAATAGAGGCATATTTTCCTCTTTTATTAGAAAATACAAGTGTTTTTGAATTTTATATAGGTCCCAAGGATTATATACACCAAATTTAAACTTTTTATGAGGCTATTTTACCATCTAACCCACTCCATCTTCATGATAGGCCTTTTCTAGAGTAGACTGTGTAGGGGTACTTTAAGGATTGATTATGTTTTACATCTTTGAGAGTTTCTATTACACTTGATATTCATTTTAAATGAATTATAAGTAACATTATGGTATTTAATTCAATTTATCAAGCCCACTTATCACTCTTTATTCTCAATGTACTCCCTACTGTCCTTGTACATCTAAGCTTGCTAACACAAAATTGATAGTGTTTTCCTCTATTCCCTACCTGTAGGTAATCATGTTTGGATTAAGCCTTGATAGAAAGTTAGAAACATTTTCATGGATATTAATTGGTTTCCTATTCTTTTTTAGACCTATTATTTCATGCTTATGTTATTCTCAGCCCAAAACACCATCATGCTCATTGTTTGCTATTTGACTAAGATAGTCCCATTACTCTAGTTGTAGGTAGGTTTCATTACAAAACTTTATGATAGTTGTATTAATACTAATTTATGATTCCAAATTATCTCATTTGGTCACTTGAATCCATTTTCCATCCTTTTTATACCTTTCTATCACAATACTATCATGTGTCACTTAAAATTAGCTTTGGTTTGCTATAGGTAATGATTTGCCATGTATACAGATAGAGGGGTGAGTTTAGGAAGGTATAAAAACATTCACACTCTCTCCTTATGATCCATTTATCCCTCCAATCCATTAATATATATTCAAAACTTATTCGAGCATGAATCATGACTTGGAGTTGATGAAAATAGGTGACACAAGTATTTTTTGGGGTGGTTTCCTATAGACATCATTGATTGAAAATAATGATTTTTGGACAACTTTGAACCTTTATAAAACTACCTTATCCATATCCTTTTCCTTTCAAATTTGGTATTAAAATTGTATATGGATAGGGTTATAAGGTGAGCATATAAGGATCCTTCAAAACCACCCTATTCTCATTGCATGAAAACAATAAAAACACCCAAGAGGTTTTTTTTGGTCCTTTTGGGACAGTGAGTCTAAAATCACAATCACATTTATTGATGATGATTTGCTTCTTCCAATGCTTATACATTTTGAACTAGGTATAACAAGATGAAAATTGATGCATAAACCTTGAGGATAGTCTCTTTAAGACTTGGGTCCTTCACACAAGGCTCTCCAATCTTTGTGGTACCACCTGTAGGTGGTGATGAGCTGTGGTGGGCAGTGAATACAAGGAAGTCATATAGCATTGCCATGGTCATCTCCATGAAATTTAAATAAAAAAACTCTTCAAATTCACTATTTAATACCTCCAATAATTTTAAAATATTATCAAGGTTACTATCAAGGTAATAATGTCATGATGGAACCCTCTGACTAATCATTCCCTTTGGATATGCAGATAATGAAGGGAAAGAGTAGACTAGGTGCAAGATTAGGTCTCATGGGCTCTTCCTTGATCATATAATGCACTTTTATACCTCAAAAATCTTGAGTCATGTTAAATTCATTCATATTAATGTGGAAGAAACTCCATTTAAGGTACCTGTAGGTCCACACTTCTAATCAAAAGTAGAAAGGATGATCCAAAATAAGATAAGCCTAGAAAAGGATTTCCTAGGCATTTGATAACTTAAAAATCCAATAAAACCATGTAAAACCTATGTATAGGTCATTATAAACATAATAAAACATCAAACCAAAGTGAATCAATTTGAAATAAGTGCAAACAGTGGCCCCCTCTTGGATTAAAGTGAATAAAAAGTTGCTTGGAGTGTTAGCTATGGTTCATAAATGAGGAACCACCAATATGTAACTTATTTATATTAAAATTAAGTATACTCATATAAATATCCACCCCCAAGATCATTTTTCCCAACTCAAACTGTATAGTCCACACTAAGCATCACAAGTTGACCTTCTTTGGCTTGCAAAGAGAAAATAGAAGAAAATAAGTTAAATATGGAAGTTTTTTTAATGAAATATATACACTTAAATCATGTGAATTGGTGTGGGGATGTGAATATTCACTCCACCCACATTTTTAGCTGATGGTGGACTCAAAAAGTCTGTACAAGTGCCCAAAAGGGCCTATTTTAAAGGAGAAACTACCATTTCCTACTCATGATTGATTCTTTAACTAAAATATGACATATTCTAATATCATTTGACCCCTTCCACGTTAAGATTCACTTTGGTGACTAATATTGTAACTCCACCATCAATACAAGTCATTAATAAGCTAAAAATGTGGCCAAAAGGTATATTTTACATATAAAGCATGGTAAAGGACAAATATATGACTTAAAAACACCTTAGGATACCTAAATGACCATATTAGAATATTTATAACACAATTTTAACCTTTGAATAAGTTTTACCTTGGTTAACCAACTTTGATTTTGTTTGACTAGACTAGTATAAGGAGGATGGGCTTAATTAGGACTAGGGGAAGGATAAGTAAGATGTTTAAACCATTATGAGACCCCATAAGACACATGAAACCTTCTTCAAAAGCTCAAAATAGTAGGGGTTGAACCAATTTGACTTGGGGTCAAATTTGGTCAATATAACCTACCACTTTTTAGTTAGGAATAGTTTAATAAGGCATAATAAGACACATGGCACATGACATCACATTTGGAACCTTCACATTTATTAAGGAGGCCATACAAGTCAATAAATGCTCTATTTTTAACCCTCAAAATGACTCATGAGGGATATATTGAATAATAATACTAATAACCAAGGCTAATATATCATGAAATAACATCAAAAGAGCTATAATACACCCTATGACATAATATTAAACCCCCTATAAACCTCTAAAGATCAAGTTTTTACCTATAGGGGTCCCAATTTGACTGATAGGGTCAAATTTGGTAAACACCTATAATATGGCATGACCTATAGGCTAATACAAAACCTATCAAAAGGTCATCAACAAAGATTAAAAAGGCTTGACAACAATGTTTTGAATGATACTACCCTATGGTATCTAATTTTAGCTAACATATTTGGCAACTTCCTAGGATTGCATGTTTACTATGCATCTTAGACCAGTGCCTCATGCATCCATTGGGATATATAGTCACTCATCACTCCACTTAAAACCTGATTGGACCTTGAACTTAATTGCAAATGCCTTGATATAATAAAATATAACTGATGATGCCTCCGCCAATACAAAATTATAAGAAACAAGGAGAACACACACAGAACAAAGCAACAAGACATAATACTATGATACAAATAACTTAGAGGAAATATAAGACAATAAGAAACTAATATACACTAAACTAACCTACTCTAACAACTTGAAACAACCCTAAACAAAACCATTAACTGGTAGAGTAAATTAGCTACCTTTTTTCACCAAGCTCATGTGACTAGCAAACTTGATGGAAACCATGAGAAAATACAAGAGGGGAATTTGTATACTAACCTTAACAACCTATTATTCTTCAAAATCAATCTTTTATACTTATTCCATCTTGATTGACGCATGATTGATTAGAAGTGTGGGTTTAGACTGATCTTGGACATGTTTAGGCTCATCTTCATGTTCTAAAATGAACATGATAGGCAATGGATCCTTCTTATTAGATTCCAATTGAGATAAGTAGCTGATAGGACATGCTTTTGTATTAGTATAGGCCTAATCAACTTTCATCACATGACAAACCTTCACCTCTTCACAATCTAAATGATCAAAATGAATGGGTTGATATGATTCTTGCAACATACTTAGGGAACCATCATCAAGAGGATATGCTCCTTGATTATTAGGAAGTTGAGGCCGATAGATGTTTTCATGGTCTTCTAAGAGTGAACAAGTATCTATAAATTTATTGATAGGTTGATATACTACATTGAAAAAATCAAACAAGTCCAAGTCAAATGAGTTAGCTTCTTGAAGTGACAAACTTGGAGAGCTACCTTCTTTATGTTTGTTGGTTTCCTTGACAAAACTACCTTATTCAGTCTAAATCAGACCATAACCTCCCTCTATAAGAGTATAAACTACTCTAGGACTTCAAATAAGTCCTCTAACTGAACTTCACTTGGTTCTAATTCATTTAGACCTTCTTGTATATTTATGGGAGCTGGTATATAGGTATTCACAACAAAAATCAAGAAGGAATTAAGGTATGTACATCCTTAATCATGATTTTTAGATTTAAATCAGTCCTTAGCCAATTCCAATGAGTCTTTAAGAAATTATTCTTCTGATGCAATTACCTAATTATTACCTTTTTCAAATTTGGGAAGATCATCTCTTTCAAGGTCTGTTGTCATATCTTTAAGAACAACTACTTCATCAAGATCACCTTTTTCTTCATCTTTGAAGATTGATTTTCCTTTCTATTCACCAATAGGTATTCCAATTATGATTCCTTAATAATATTCACTTGAAGTATCCTCCTAATAGACTTATTTGGGCTCACGCATATCTACAACTTCATCTTTTTCATTTTCTTCCCACATAACATGTTATTTTTCAAGGATGGGTTGCTTAGGCTCATGGGTAAGCTTTGGGATTTTGAGATCAATGGGATTATCATTATTCTCCTTCCATTCATCAATCAATCTCTCAAATCTTGATATATTTTTTTATTCAACCTTCTCAACAAGGTCTTCTTTCTTATTTTGGATGACTTCCTAGATTGACCTCCATGATGGGAAGGTTTGAGGTTCCTAAGGAGGGATGGGTGGGGATTTCCTCTTTGGCCTCAATTTACCACTCTAAGCCTTTTACATATTACTTATCCCATGAATTCACCACTTTCTTCCAACTTGGAATTTTAAAGGACCTTTTGGGGAGTTCTTGGGGAAGGGGAAGAAATTTTTATGGAAAGACTTCCTAATTATTTTCCCTCTAATCAATAATCAAACACTTCAATTCTTATTTATCTTAGTATTCATGAACAACTCCAACTTGAGGAGTGGGTGAAGGACTTGGGAGACTTGAAAAATCTCTTGACTCGACCCTTTGAGGAATAATGGGTGGATTTTTCATATGCATAAGCTTCTCTTGATGGTATATTATATCCTAAGGAAGATTATGATCAAAAGAAGGCTAATGTAGAGTAGGAGAAGGCACATGAGAATAATGTTATTGAACTTGCTACCTCTCATGCACCAAAACTAAATTAAACCACCTATATCTAGCATGTCATTAGTTAGTCTTTTTTTATTCTCTCTCTCAATAGGTGCCCACTTACCCTTAACCTAATATAACGAGTCCTTCATATTCTAAATGAGGTGCATAGGGATAATTAGTCTATACTCCTTTTGTCTATCAAGCTCTATCATATTACTTTCATAATCTAATAGAGTTTGTTTGTAGTTTGAGATAGACTGAGTAAAAATGTGATTATGTTGACTAGAGGTAACATAGTTTTGACAAGGCTGATTAGAGGGATGAATAGGTTACCAAGGAGGTTGAGCTGGGGTGAGAGGAGACATATAGGACTGAAGACAAGCTTGGTAAGGATGGTATGTTGCTTTTTGAGGTTGAGAGGAAAGATAATACTCTTGATATCAAGGTTTTTCATATTGATAACTAGGTCCATATGGGGGGTAATTAGAGTCATTATAGGACTGATATGGCTCAACATGGGGCTGATAAGGATCATTAAAATTACTAATAAGGAGGTGTAAAATAGGAAATCCCTTCATATCCATCTATCACACTTCATGAAGCCAACAAAATAAGAGAAACTATAAATTAATCTTTGAAAAATGTACCTAGGCTACTTAAATCAACTGATAGGAGCTTAGAGTCACCATTGATGCTTGTGTTCATGCCTTTAAATGCTAGTGTATGAAAGAGAAGCACCAACAACTTTTCAATTGATTAAAATATTTATCCTATTATGTATGCCAAAACTCCTATCACTCTAAATTTCAACCTTAATGAGGTTGTTCAAGCCTCTTCACATATGTGATAGCATAGAGATACCTCTAGGTTGTGGGTGGCCTAATAAATGAGGTTAACATATAAATAGGGAAGACTCTTTTGATGCTTCACCTCAAAACTAAAAACTAAGCCTATTACTTATAAGGGAAAAGGGATAGAAATAATTAAAAATAACCTAAATAAGGAAGTGATGCACCAAATTTGTTGACCACTACCACACATTTGCAGATGAAAAATGAGCATAGAATTGACCTATTCATACAATACTAATAATCTACTCCTCTTACATTAGTATTTCAATATGAAGGTGGTAGATGATGATTAGTCTATTAGGGTTGATTTTCAAGAGGTCTAAAGACACTAATGTAATATTTCCTCACATATCCTTCACAAGACTAATTAAACACTCCATATGACCTACAAGGGTGAGTTCAAGCTGCATATAGGTGAGAGAATGAGAAAACATGCCAAGGAAAACTAAATAAACTTTAAATAAGATCAGTCATTCATGCACAAAAACTATAATACAATCATAATATAAGGTAAAAATGGCTTGTATATTATTTCAATGGCTTACAAAAGGAGTAAGGCTTCACCATACTCAAGTAGAGGATCCATTTCAATGCCAAACAAGGTAGTACGCAGGAGATAATGAGAAGGAGAGAGAACATGGATGTTGGAGAAGCCTATGATAGGTGTCATCTCATAATGAAGCAAGTTAAAAAAAATAAATTATTTTAATAAATATTCCAATATAATCTTATTCATAAGTCTTACTTGGTGTGATGATAAAATTCTCAAAGGTGGCATGGGAGATGTTTCATTGCCTTGGTGACTCATCTTTGAGCTCTTGAAACTACCCCTTATCATTTATTGGGAAGCAAAAAGTCATATTATTGAAGTATAACTACATATAATTTCCTTAGAAACTTGTTTAATACTTATAACCCATCATATTTCCACCTCTATTCTATAATTTCATTCATAATTTTCACATTTGTTCCCTTCAAGGCATATTCCTTATAACCTTATTTTGACACAAAACTCCTTAGTTTTAATGATATGACACACTTTAAAGAAAAATAAAAGTATATTTAAGTACCTTTTATATTTATTTATCTTCACCCAAAATTTCATGGCTCAACTACTAATGCAAACATACTAACCCAACACCCATCTTTCGCAATTAGGCCTAATTAGACCTAAAGCAAACCTACAATACTAGAGACCATACAATACCGAATAATACTACTCAAAAACCACAAAAATGGGTTAGGTCACATTAAATAGGGTTATAATACAAATTTTCATTCATTTATAAGGGTTATAACTCAAGTTATACAAAATGCAAGTTTCTAACCCTAGGTTAGTCTTAACATAGGCCTGAGTAGGCCAAGAGCAAAGAACAAAGCAAATATTAAGTTTTAGTACACTTAAAACCAAACCAAAACCTATGTGATGTATTCAAAACTTCCCTCTACCTCTCCAATAATAATTTATCTTTGAACAATTTTCAAAACTCTCTAACATGCCAATTTTCAAGATTTTGCATGCATTCTAGGACTATACAATAGGTTGTAGCTTTCCTAGTCCTTTTTGATGAATCAAATCATGATGAAAATATTGATCATGGTACCTTAGAATTAAAAAAACCTTAATATATAATTAAATCACAATACTAAACTCAAAACAAATCTTACATACTCTTTTCAATTTTTAGAAATAAACTCGTAGCTTTTAGTAGGCTTGTAGGTCTTCTTTAGGATTATCACCTTATTAAGATTTAAATAAGTTAAATTTGAATGATTTCATATTATAATAAATCACCTGATAAATTTGAATTAATTATTAATGGTTTATTTGGATTATCACCACCCTAATTTTCAACTTCCAAATCAAAGTTGCATTTTTCTTTTAAATTGGTACAGGCATGCCTATAGATGACCGTGTTAGTCTTACACCTTCTTCTTCCCCTTAATTATTAAGTTTTATTATTTTAATGGTATAGTTAAATTTAAATTTAATTCAAATTATTCCATTATAATTGCTTTTAATAAGTAAACATGAAAGGCTACTTAAGCATTTTCCATTCAACATGTAGACCTACAGCCTATTGCCATACATAACTACATTGAATCTTGGTATCTTCGTCCTTCAAGAAGTTTGGAGAGAGTTTTATGGTTTGATTAGGGTTATTAAAAAATAATGAAAATATAAAATAAAATATTATTTAACCATCAATTTCAATCCTTAATGATGCATTTATAACTTGTTCATTAGTGACAGGTTGTACTCACTCCTCCATGCTTGAAACTTTGTTGAACACCAAAACAATGACTTTCATGGTTTTATATTTTTATTAAGAGTAATAATAGACCTTTAAAAAATAATTAGAGGTTTCATGAACTTACATAAACTTGTGTAAAACCATTTTAATCTTTAGTTGAAAAATATTACTCCCAAAATGTGATTTTAATTATCCTCTTAGTTGTATATCTTCTATTCTGAGGTATGTATGCTGGGCTTTGCATAAGTTGACATTATTAGAGGTGGGAATATAAATAATTAGGTTTATTTAAGGATTTTGGAGTTATTTATAAGTTTATTTATAACCAATTGAGATAAGGAAATATTTAAAACCAAATAAAACATGCCTATAACTTCTTATTTAGGTCTACAACTTGCACAATCCATTTTCAAATGACCTTGAAATCATATTTGAATAATTTTTATAATTTTATGAGACATAAGGAGGATATAATAATATTATTTTATGTTAATACAATGTTTTCATTCCAAACACAACTTCTTCCATGCTCAAGGATGTCATAGCTTCAAAATCCCTGCCTACCACCTTCAAGAACAATAAAACAAAACACTTTTTGTTATATTGGCTGCTCACACATGCCAAATGATGGTGGAAGATTAAGTGAGAGGCCTATTAAAAACATTTAATATCTCAAATAACCATCTATTTTCATTCATTAACATTTAAACTTATTGAGATAAGAAAAACCCTGCTTGTGGGGTATTAGGAGAGTTTTGGGCTACTTATTTTGTTAATGATTTTTCATAAAGCAAAATCCTTTAAAACAAGAAATAATGTTAGGAATTTAAAGGAAATAATGGTGCATATCCTCCCCCAATATCACTATATATAAATTTCTTTCCTCTTCATGAAATGAACACTTAAAAATGGACTTCACTAATTGGTTGTTTCAAAGAATTTCTTGCTTATTATTAGAAAAGGGAAAAAAGGAAACTATGGGTATGGTTGAAAAACTTTATCAATAGTGAATGAATTGAATAAGAATAATATGAAGATCTCCTCTTTGGCTTGGGATGATGACATGTAGATAAAAAAACACTAAAGTAAACTTATTTGTTAGATAGATAGTTGAGTGGATTTCCTAACAATGGCTAGATGTTAGAAGTGAGAGCTTACTTAAGGGTTATCAATCCACACATTTTAAAATAATTAAGTTTATAAAATAGAAAGGAAAGTACTTACATCAATAAATCAAAGATACTGAAATTGAATACAAGAATGCTTTCTTAAGAAATAGACTAGAAATGATTAAATTAGTGATAAACTAATTAATACTAGTGCTAGAGGGTTAGGGTCTAATTCAAAAAATTAAAAGGGGGTTTGTGAATAGGTAGGAACATAAAAAATTAGGTTTGGTTGGGGGAAGTAGGTGAAAATAGCTTTCTATTTTTCATTACCATAGTGACCATCAGTAGTTGGACTGACCATCGACGGTCAAGGTGACTGTCGGCAGTCAATGTGACCATTTGCAGTTGGACAGACCATCAGTAATTGAGATAATTATTGACAGTTACTATGTATGGATCTAGGTTAGTAAAAAGGTTGGTTGATGAGATCTTAAATATGGATTCCAAAAGATGGGTAAGACCTAGTTTGATGGTAAAATGGAAATAAAGAAATGAATACTAAAAAATAAGTACTTATCTTACCCAAAGTCAATTGGGTGGGTGGTTGGGGTAGTTGACCTATTGGTGGAATCTAGATCAATTATAATAGAGTAGCAGTACCTAAGAACTTAGTGGAGAGGCAAAAGTAAATTGACTCTCTAACATGGTAGCTAAAAATTTGATTATTGATAATGATTGACTTGCAAAAAGAAACTCCTAGATGTACAACCTCTTGATAACAATTATAGATGGATTTCACATCTTTGATCCACTCTTCTTATAGGTAAGACAAGAGAGTTTCAAAAACATATGAACTAGACCTCTTAATTATAACTCACACATGCAATGGATTGCAATAAGATGAGGGAAAGTTATTTTTAGAAAAGCAAGGTAGGTTACTTGCATGTTAGTTGTTAAGGAGGTGGACCCTAATTGTCGATGGTTAAGGTGATCATTAGAGGTCGAGGGTAAATAGAAAAATAGGTAAAAGCTAAGGTAAAGGCTAGGTTAATCTAGTTTAATCAAAATAACTATGGGTTAGGTTTGGTTAGGATTTGGAAGGCTAAATTGGTCCCAAGGGGGTCCTAAGGCTATCAAGGGGTATTTTGACATTCAAAATTATAGTGTGTATATTTTTGATGTCTACATTTTGCCCCTTTTTATTATGTAGCTTGAATTAATGTGATACAAAACAAAAATAAATATTGGTCGAAGGTCAGGTTACCCCAAGTATGGGAGGAGGTGCTCCCCATCAAAATAAGAGGTGATGAGGTAAAACAAAATCAAGTGTGGATTTGATAAGGTGGGTGAAGGTGATTATGAAGGTGGGTGATGGGCTGGGCACTAAAGCACAAATAGGCATGTGAAGAGTGATAAAAAGGTGTGATAGCTGAGATCATGCATTGACTAAGTTACCATGGTTGAAAATAATAAGGTCAGTTCTAGAAAGACAAGTGACCAATGTACTATGTGACCATATTTAGGCATGGTAATTTGGTACACTTGTTAGTCTCCTAGACAAGGTTGGTGTTTCGATGGGTATCCAAGGTAGGAAGTGCTCCCGATAAAAACATAAATAGGTCAAGTATCACAGGTAGCTAAAGTAGGAAGTGTTTCTAAAAAAACACAAGTAGGTCCTGTAAGTGCAAGGTGGCACAAGTTCAAAAGGTGGTCAACATGGAAATACTATCACTATGGTCAAAGGTCTAGGAAAAACATGTTGTAAAGTGCATGCTAGTTGGGCCAAAATGGACCAATTATGAGGTGGTTGGGTGAGTGGAGAAGTTAGTCTTCATGGGTGGGTTTGGGTTTGTAGGAGAAGGCAATATCTAAAAATTTGGCACTTAGGTGTAGGTGCTTATTAATTTTTAAATAGTCTAAAGGTCAACTGTCAATGGTCACCCTAATCATTGATGGTCAAGGGGGAAAACCTAAAAGGCTAGAACATAAAAAGTGAAAATGAAAAGTCATTTTCAATTTTGCTATTTGACCTCCATGTTTTTTGTGCTCTAGGTGAATAGGCATTTTGCTATGAGAGGGTTGACTAAGCATTGTGATGACTTGGTAGTTATTGATTGGTTGGAGGTACATGTTGAGGTCATCTCTGGGGACCAAGATGCAAGGTGGATGAGGATGCAACTAAGTAGTGGGATGTGGGTTTCATCCATGATAGAGGTCAAAGAATGAGGTAGGTAGTGTTTTAAATTGGTAGATTTAGTTGATTTGGTTACTTGTTTATTGAAATTAAGTAGCTTACAGTTATGCTTTTGGGGGTTTTGACCTAGATTTAGATTTTTATTGTGCTTGTAATAATTTAGCCAAGGAAGTTTAAAAAGGAAAGGGTATATTGGTTGGGGCTAGTGTATAGGATAGATCAACTATCCTAGTGGTTAAATTTTGCTTCCTCTAGTATTTTTGAGGTAGTTAAGGTTAGGATGCCTACCGCTAACAGTCTTACATAGTGACCATCAATAGTTTGGCCTAACCATCGATGATCAAAATTGATAATTGGTAGTTGAATACCAAATCCATATGGCCACTTGATCATCAATGGTCATAGCTATCATCGATGGTTAAGGGATTTGGGGAAGATATGGAAAGTGTTTGTTAATAGAAAGATATAAAAAATGTTCTAAAGTGTTTGTAAAGGGTTGGAGTGCTAGGTGGAGGCTAGGTTAGGATGGTTTAAAACATAATGGGTTGGGGTAGGTGTTTGTTATAAAATGAGTTAGGTGTTGGTTTGCTAATTTAGGGTAGGTGTCAATAAAAAGGTTTAGGTGTTTATTAGAAGAGAAAGTTAGGTTTTAGTTTGATAGGTTACAGTAGGTATTAAAATTTTTGGTAGGTGAGGGTCATGAGAGGAAAGATTTTAGAGGTAATGGTTGAGGGTTAGGGTAGAATAGGTTGTTGTAGGTGGGTGTAGGTTGATAAAGAGGTTGATTTATAAATAAGCAATGCTAGTGTGTGTTAACCTTGATTTTTGTAGGCATGAGATTAGATCTAGATAAGGGATTAGGTTCTAAGAATATTTGTTGAAATCCATAGAGGGATGACTAAAGATGATTTGACATACATGGGAGAGTTTGGCCTTGGAGCCATGAGACATTACCAGTGCTTGCTAGATGTGGTGATGATCATGGCCCTCATTGAGAGATGGGATCCAGCCATAGACACCTTCCACTTGCTGAAAGGGGAGATGACCATCCTATTAGAGGAATTTCATAAGATTACATGGTTACCCATTCAAGGGGAGTTGATATATCACTTAGAGAGAAAGGAGAGGGATGACTAGATGAAACTTATATATAGTGAGGATAAGGCCCATACCAAGTGGCATTCCAATGGTTTTGGTTATGGGCCATTGTATTAGAAGGATCTAGATGAGAGGTGCTTGACGACCATGATGATGATGGTAGTTTACTAATTTTCACTTCTAGACTCGATTAGTGGGTGGTTTTATTACCTACTATTAGGTATGCTAGTGGAGATACTACTTGGTAGGATAGTTTTTAGGTGGACACCAATATAACTGGTTTATATTTATAGGGAGATATGGGGATTTTGAGTTCATAGGTGATATAGGATTAGTGTGGGTTTTGTACTCCATTATTGGGCATATGATCACATCATAGTTATGATACCATTAGGGCTACCATGAGAGGGCTACACCCAGATGGATTTTAGAGTGGGCTTCATGTGATGGAGGGGTGACTATGTACTCATCAGAGCTAGAGGGGGTACGAGAGACATGGATTGGTTTAGGGATGTATTAGATGTCCTAGTTGTAAGGGATGTTTTTTGGAGGCCATATGTTGGCTTTCTTATGTGGGCCCTCTATAACTATCACACCTTATCACTATAGAGCTAGAGATGGATCTATGGAAGGAGAGAGGGTGAGACTGAGCTCATCCCATTTGATAGAGTTTGGAGGCAATTTGGCCTAGTTCAAGGGATTCCAAGTCTATTCCTAAGATACAAGAGGGAGGATGCTAAGTTTTTATTACCCAAGCCATAACCAAAGGAGGTGGTCAGGAATATTTTGAGAAATTTCTATGCTTTACTCAACCATCATTCAAGGGAGTGGTTTAAGTTCATGTGTTTTGTTTTATACTTTTGATAGCTATCCTTGAAGGGAGTAGTCTACCTTATAATTAGAAATTTCAAATATGTTTTCAATATTTGTCCTTTAAGGGAGTAGTCTGTGAATGCTAAGAATGATGCATGATTGCTAATGATTGGGATGTTTTACTTTTTATTGCTTTGATTTTGCTTGACATAGACTTACTTATATAGGCTTAAGGGTTCACCCTTATGAAGGCAAGACTAAAAGCACAAGAATGTTGGTTAGGTTTAAAAAGGCCTAAGTAACAATGATCATGGGGATCAATCCTAAAAAGGGGAAAAAAGTACCATGAGAACCATGCCATGGGTAGAGATATGGTACCCATTATTCAATAGTAGGCTATGATTCTAATGATTAATCACATGATTCATCTCTAATAGATTTCCCATAAAATAGGGAGATGGAATGTGGGTGGATAGAAAGGGATGAGCTTAAGTTAAACAAAAGGTCAACTTGATCCTTATTAATAAAATAATGGACATAGATGTGAAGCATTGAGGGGTTCAAGATCTCGGTGGCCTTAGAGAGAAGACAATTGGTAAGCTCTTCATCCATAATTTTGGGTTATGATATAAGGTCCAAGCTAATTGAAAGTAAACTTGCCCTTCTTGATTTTATCCATATTGGTGACATGTTAATTTTCATTTAGGATGAGGTATCTGACATTGAATTCTTGCACTTTAAGGTGTTTGTTATAAGCATGCTTGACATACCCTTGATAGACATGAAGATAGGTGAGGGCTTCTAAATGATGTTCATCAAGTAACTCCAGCTGGGTTAGATTGTGCTAATGATAATCACTCTCAGAAATGAGATCTTATAAAATATGTGAAGAGAGGGTATTTCAAATTCAAGAGGAAAGATGGCCTCCACTCCAAACATAGAAGAAAATAGGGTAATACCCATAAGGGGTCTAATTATAGTATAGTATGCCCATAAGGTGAAGGGGATGTGAAAATGCTAATCCTAAACAACTTCATTGACCATTTTAGTTAGCATGTTATTAAAAGTTTTGTTAGAGGCCTTGACCTCTCCATTCACTTGAGGGAAATAGGGTGAGGAGAAACTTAATGCCGAATATGTCACATAGACCCTAGACTTATTTATTCTTAAAATATTTACTATTTTCGATGATAATCTTATGAGGAACACCAAGCGACAAATGATATTATGGTTGATAAAGTTGACAATATTCTCTACTTTGGTTGAGACTAGAGGAATAGCCTCTACCCACTTGGTAAAATATTTGGTCATAGTAATGATAGAATGGTGTCTATGTAAGGAATGAGGATTAATTTCCCTAATGAGGTCTAGACCCCATTGTGAAAAAGGCCAAAAATCATTAGAGACATGAAGGTTATGGCTAGGTGTGTGATATAAATTAGTGTGATGTTTACACTTAGCACACGTTTTCACATAATAATAGTAGTATTGGTTAAGGGTAGGCCAGTAATAGCCAAGGCAAATGATACACTTAACTATAGTGAGGCCACTAAAGTGGCCTCCATAGATACCATCATGCATTTCCTTGATAACATGAGAGGCTTCATGATTACATAGGTAATGGAAGAGAAGACCATTGGAGCCATGATTATAAAGGATTCATCCCATAATGGTATAGTGGGAGGTAATGTAGATAAACACTCTTTGAGCATTCCTAAAAATACCAAAAAAAAATATTCCAAGGTTGAGATAGTCAAAGGTTTGATGATACCAAAGGTCAGGTTGGGTTTCCTTGACATTAAAAATGGTGGGAGAATGTATTTTGACAAAGTAATGTTGGGTAACTCTATGGATAATGATAGATAGCTTGGAATTCAAGGGTTTAGATGGTATCTGAGAGGCAAGTGAAGCCATGGTGTTGATGAACTTGTTGGTAGATCATAGGGTTGACTAGATGTGGTAATGTTTGAATGATGCCAAGAGTTTGTTAACTAGTTTTTCATACTATTGCAAAAAATCATTCTTATGCTAGTAAGATCCATTGATTTGATTGACCAAAAGTTGGGAGTCACCAAAGATGTTGATCATTTTGACTCTGAGGGCTGAGGTAGTCTTAAGGCCTATCACTAGGGCTTCATAATCAACCATATTGTTGGTACATTCAAAATCAAGATTGAAAGACAAAGGGAGAGGTTCACTGTTAAAGGGGATAAGGATGATTCTGACTCCCCCACCACATTGACATTTTTATCTATCAAAGAACATGGTGACTTGACAGGTAAAATTTGCTTGAGAGAGGATCATGATGGACTCATTGGGAAACTCAAGAGGAGGATGTTGGATATCTTCTAATGGTGCCTTGACCAATTATTTAATAATGAATTTACCAATTAATTGGCTTTTGATAAAGGAACTCAAGATCAAACTCTAATAAGAGCATAAGCCACTTAGCCATAAGTTGATTTTGGTATTGCTTGGAGTGAATGTACTTAAGTGGGTCGGTGTTGGTTATGATATAGGTTTAATGGTTAAGGATGTAGTGGTAAATTTTGGTGGCCATGAAGACTAAAGATAAGTAAAGCTTCTCGATATAGGTGTTCCTAGTCTCATATTCTACTAGCATGCAAATAATGTAATACACAACTTTCTCTTTGTGTTGTTTATCTCGGTGAGCCAACATTGCTCCTAAGGAATGGTCAGTGGAAGAGATATAGAGATAAAATCGTTGGTCATATTTTGGAGGGGTAAGGATAGGTGGTGATAAAAGGTACTCTTTGATCAAATAGAAGGCCTTTTGACAATCACTATTCCACCTAAAAGATACATCCTTATTTATAAGGTGGTGGAAAGGTTAGCATTGGTCTGAAAGTTGGGAGATAAAGTGAAAAATGGATTGAAGTTTCCATTGAAAGCTACAAAGTTGCTTAAGGTTGGTTAGAGGAAACATGTCTAGGATTGTTTTGATTTTGGTAGGATCAACTTTGATTACATGAAGGGAGATAATAAAACCAAGAAGTTTTCCTGACAATACCCCAAAAATGTACTTCTTGGGGTTAAGATGGACATGATAATGGATAAGTCACTCAAAGATGATTTTTAAAATGGCTAAATGATCCTTTTAGAGTTTGGATTTTTTGAGAAGGTCATCCACATAATCATCTACAATATTATGGATAAGATCATGGAAGATGTAGGTCATAGCACGTTGGTAGGTTGCACCAACATTATTTAGTTTGAAAGGCATAATTCTATAGAAAAGGGTCCCCCATGGGGTGGTAAAGGTAGTTTTGTGCTGATCTTTAGGAGCAATTAAGATCTAATTGTACCTCAAGAATCCATCCATAAAAAATAACATCTCATGACTAGTTGTAAGATCAAAAAGCTAGTTGATGCTTAGTAGAGGAAAGTCATCCTTAGAGAAAATGAGGTTGAGGTCACAAAATTCCACACAAATGTGTAATTCCGCTATGGCTTTGGTGATAGGTATGATATTCAAGACCCATTTGGGATAGTCGATGGGTTGAATGAAGTTGATAGATAGAAGATGCTAAAGCTCTTCTTTGATGATAAGTTATATGTAAGGATGCATGCATTAGATATTTTGATTTATGGGTTTGGAATCACTGTGAGTGAATATATTATGGGTAGTAATGGAAGGGTCAATTTCAAGCATGTCACTATAAGATCAAGTGAAAGCTATGCTATAGTCTTGGAAGAAAGAAGGTAAGTCTCAAAGTTCCTCAGTATTCAGTGATTAGGGTTATCTAAAATACCCAAATTGATATCCATGGTGGATTTATTCAACAATGTTGAGGTCTCGAGAGGAAGGGATTTATGGATTGAATAATCTAAGGCACCAAAGTAGGTGAGGATAGAATCATCATCCTGATACTAGATAGTGTTAATGGTTCGGGAGTCTTTTCCTATCATTTTAGGATGGATCAAAGGGATGGTCATGGTTACCCCCTCATTCTAATAAGTTAAAGGTCTTAGGCTGATCATGCTGATGAAAAAAAATTAGGTGGGATGATGTCATCATCCTCACATGTAGGTGGTGGAAAGGTCGGTGAGGATGGGGTATCTTCCTCAATTATGGTGGTGGTAGGTAGTTTGGGTTGCTTCTTGTTGGGTAGGATGAAACCAAGGCCATGATTATTTTGAGGTTTTTTAGTCTCAATAGAGACCAACTCATGTGGGCCATGCTCTTACTACCCAAGATCGAAGCCTTTCCAAGCACACTAATGAAATCATATCTTAGTGAAGCTGGGTTTGTCTAGGTAAGAGAAACTGATGGTAAATGATCTAGGTGAAAGAGAGGTGGTAGAAGGGCCAAGGGGTTTATTAATTCCCCATATAAAAAATGGGTATGATGATGGGGAGGTCCAAAGGGAATGATAGTTCTGATATTGGGGTCATATCTTGGTTGGTTGGTGAGTTACCCATACTCATAAAGAGTAGGGAAAGTGTTAAGGGATAAAAGGTGATACTCCCCTAGAGAAAGGTAATGAAGCATTAATTCCAAAGGTTCCATGATGGGAATTTTATTAGAGGGGATGGATGAGCTAATTAATGCTTCATTGGTAGAAGGGGAAATGATATCTGCTTTGGTGGTCAAACGTTAGGTTTTACCTATTGAGGATATGTTAGATGTGGGTATGAGGACATCATTGGGTCGATAGGTCATGTTTCATGTTGAGAAAGGACTTGGCTCTACTTGGATGGTGATGACCTGGCCCTCATGCTCAAAATTTATTCAAAAATGGAGGGTAGAGGGAATGTAACCCATGGAATGGATCCAAGGTCATCCTAAGAAAATATTGTATTAGAATTCACCTTCCACTACATAAAAAAGTTTAGGGAGCATGCGAGGTCCTACATAGATATGAAGGACAAACATTTAGAGGGTGATATTCATGGTGTCATTAAAGGAATGAAGGATGATCGAGGTCTCAAACATGACATTTTTTAGAAGGTTGATTTGGTTATAGGCATGTGAAGGGATAATTTTAATGCTAGCTCCCCCATCAATCATGACATGTTTAACATAGGTTTGGTTGATGTATGTGGTAATAGAGAGAGGGGGATCTAGGTAATTAGGGTGAATATAAGGTATATTTGAATCCTTGAAGGTAATAAGGTTATAGATTTAAAGAGTTCCAATGAAGGCTTCCAAAGGTTGAGGGTATTTAGGTTGGACCTCAATAGACTGCAAAGCCTCTATAGTGCTTGGCGGTGATGGGGGGAGTTAGAGATTAACTCATACAAGTCTCATCTTTTTTGGGGTCTAGTGAAGTTATTTGAGGATAACTTTCTTGATGGATTTAGAGGGGTTAGATTGGGAGGCACCTAAAATAGACACCTTAGGTTTGGTCAAAGATGGAGATGGTTGGGTATGAGTTGGTTGGGAGGTCAGAGATGGATATGTACATGGAATGGACACCTTAGGTTTCCCATTATCTTTCTATTTTGATTGACTGACCACATTGATAGTGTGGCTAGAAGGAAAGGTTGAGATATTAGGTTGGTTAGACTCATCTTCACTCTAAGGTGAGGGTGGAGGAGTAGGTAAGCATTGGGTAGGTATGGTTGTTGGTTAGATTGGTATGGGACTCATAAGAGATTAATCTAATAATAAGACATCCTTGTTATAAAGCTGGTGGATAATGATTTAAAGAGATTTATAGTTATATGTATCATGGTTGGGTATCTTATGATAAGCATAAACTTGGTGATCATTTTACTAGACTGGTTTTGAAGCTAGGGGGTCAAAGGGACTGATGGGTGGTAAGGCTAAGAAAGAAGTTTCCACTAACCAATGAAAAATACTTGAATAGGATTCAACCAAAGGTGGCAAGGGTTTAATGATTTTGGCTTTGGTTGTTGAGGTGACATATTATCTGGAAGGAGGTTTGGTGATAGGTGTCTTAGGGAAGGTGGTATTCTTGGTCAATTTATTTGGTTTAGACAAGGAGATCAATGAGGTAGAGGTGGAGGATTTTAAGGTAGGTAGGTTAGGTACTACTGGTGTGGTAAAGAGAGGTGTGTTAAAAAGCAACTGTGAAGGTGTAACCAAAATAGGTGGTGGGGTTTTGGTAGAGAGAATAGGATTCCTACTCAATGTGGAGGAATAAGGTCCCAAAATAGAGGGAAAAGTTAAGGGAGGTAAAATTTGGACCTTTGGGTGGTTTGGCCTCTTTGGTTGCTTTGGTTTGGCATTTGGTTATCAGTTTCAATGAGGCAAGCTCCACCTTCACAGATGGGTGGTTAAGACTCTATTTCAGGTAGGTGTCAAGGTTTTTGATCAGTTTGGTTGGTTTAGCTTGAGTATATAGTTCAGTTGCTCAAGGTTTAGGTGTCTTAGATGGCTGAGGGATTGTTGGATTGGTAGGAGTTACTAATGGTTTGGTTAATAGGGTAGGAATTCAGATAGTAGAAGTGATGGGTTGGTCTACTAAAGGTATGGTTTGAGGTTCTTGCTTGATGATATAAGGTATCCCTAATTTATAATATAAGGTAGCTCGATCCATGTTAGGGTTAGAGATAAATTCCAAATTTTTCACTAATCTATAGAATAGTTTGTAGGCTAGTTTTATTCCCTAGATAGTGGACCTAAGAGATAAGCCCATAAGTTGAGACATAAGGAGGGTAACATCATCCTCTTCCTTGATAAAAGGATGCAAGGTTGAGATAGGTGGCTCCTTTATGTGAGGAGTGGACATGGGGATTTATTCCTCTTTAGGCATGATTTTCATGGGAGGGGTAAGTTTCTTAGTAGTTGATAGGGAAGGTAAGAGGGGTACTTATGCCAATTGAAGGAGTGGTTGATGGATCTCCTAGATCAATAAGTGGAGGATGATAAAGGGGTGTTTCCTTGGTTTGATATTCTAAAAGAGGAAAAGGTAATTCTACCACCTCAATAAGTGGAGAGGGTGAGGGACAAATAGGTTGGTTGGTTGGTTCTCTAGTAGTGAGTGTGTTAAGAACCATGTTATTGGTATGGGCATCATGAAAACATTTAACTATGTTACTCTCATTTTTAGTAGGATCATGGTTTGGAAAAGTTTTCCTAAAGATATCAAGGGCTTGGTTTGGTGGTGCATTGGGGTCATCCAATGCGAGCTCCACCTTATCAATGAGGGATTAGATAATACTCTTAAATGTGTTTTACCTACTAATGTCATGCCCTATCATTCAATGGAAGGCATATAGATCATTCTCATTTTAAAAACTAGGTACATAATGTGAAGAGTCAAATTGTTGGGGTGGCTTGATAGCAAGAAGTTGAATGATGTTGGATTTTAATAACTTCTCCAAGATCAGAGCATGAGATTCTTTGAGTGGAGTAAATTTCTTCAGGTTGTCATGATTTTGGTTCTTCATGTTATACTTTAAGGAATTATAATGATTCAATTGGTTGATGGATGGTGGAGGAGTAGATTTAAGGACAATCACATTCGTGGTTCACTTGTCCTTGGTAGTAATATTGGACTAGTTAATCAGTTTGGTAGAAGAGGCCTCATTGGTTTTGTAGGTAGAGTTCTTGTTATATAGTTTTAGATTTCCTTTATCAATGGCTTGATTATCTAATTTACATGCCATGGTAAAATCTTCATCAAAGGTGTGGAATATTTGAACATGTAGTGTAGAGGAGATATTCTTGGAATATGCTTGAGTAAAGAGATCTATGAGTTCAGGTTGAGGCAAGAAAAAAAAGAGTTTGTTGATTAGGCTCCTCCAATGAGCTAAAAAATCGGCAACAGATTCATCCTCAAAACTATTAGATAAAGTAGAGGTCGATGATAGAAACTTTCTTGGAGATATTGATAAAAAAATGGTCCAAAAAGGTCTAAGCTAGTTAGATGAAGAAAAAAAGGGAGTGCTTGGGTATGACACTATACAAATCCAATGCTAAACTAGTTAGTGACATGGAGAAGGTGTAGATAAGGAGGGAACCATCATAGGTAATTAGATAATAAACATCCCTAAATTCCCTAAGGTTTTGTTGAGGATCCTCCTTACTTTTGAATATAGAGAACTTGGGAAGTTCCCATTGGGAAGGATATGGCTTAATAGGTATGGATGGATGGATGGGATCATTACATATTCTATCATATGATAAGATGTTGTGAGAACCCAAAATGGATGACTCTAAGATGGTCATATTTTTCATAAGCATATTCATTAGGTCTAATTGGGGTTGTGCACCTAAAGGGTTTTAAGATGCATGCTACTGTGATGGTTAGGAGACATACTGATAGTGGGTAGAAGGTTGGGAGGCTGCTACATATTGGTATATGGGTGCCAATGGTTGGGTGGAAGATATATAAGGGTAGGTAGAGATAGGTGGTTGGGTAGTGGGTAGGGATACATGTAATTTTAGGTTAGGGATGTATCCAAAATTTGGTATAAGGGGTGCTTATTAGATAGGAGTGGTAGTTGGGTTGGTGATTGATGGAAGGGTGGTAACCCTCATACTGATCGATGGCAAGGTAGATGGTATGGACACCACAAGGATTTGAAGTGGAGTAGTGGTTGATGGATTGGGGGTAGCTGAAGGAAGGTTGGTAGTACTATAGATAGGCATTCCTATTATGAAAGAGTGGTTGGTAGGAGTGGAAGGTATAATGGACATGTTAGTTTGGGTTGGTTAGTTTTTTGGTAGTTTAAAAGGGGTTATTGGTTGATGAGGAAGCTTGGGTAGTTAATAGTCAGGCAGTAACCATGGAAATAGAGGTGCTCCCCATGAGGTGGAGAGGCATGCCATAAGGTGGATCTATGAGTGGGGCTGAATCTAGGATATGATAAGACACAGTTGTAAGATAATGTTGTAAAGCTATGGGATTATTATCTAGGAAAGTGATAAAATTTTCATCTCCTTGAGGAACATCTTGATGGAAAGTAGGACTTCTTGAGGGGTGAGGAGAGTCTATTGGTTTATAAACATAGTCCATGGATGAGAAGTAGAAGAGGTAGGTTGGCTTGGTGATGGGTTTTGCTCCACAAGGTCTCTCTATTGTTGGCGAGTGAGAACCATACAAGATAGGGGAGATAGAAAGCACAAACAACCTTACTACTAAAACAAAGAGAAGATGAGAAAATGATCAAAGAAATCAAGTCGCACTCTAAAAGAGATGTTAAACCCTAGGGTTTTTTTAATTTAACTCACTTTTAGCTTATGCCTTAAAGACGTTCTGTGACTAAAATTGGTTTATAGAGTGGGTATTAAAAGGAAATATAAGGTTGGTTTTAGGTTGTGTTTAGAAACTCAAAAACAATCTATGTTGGAATCAATACATGGCTTGGTATTGGGTCCTACCCCCTCACTTCACATACCACAATGATAATGGTGTTGGATGCTTAGAAAAATATATTGATATCCAGAGATTATACTTAACTAGAGAGCTGAGTGTCCTCCCCTTGGTAATAACTTCCAAGTAAGATCACCGAGAAAGGGTAAGGTTACTGCTAGGTGATGAAATCCTAGTCAGGCCTTATCTCAAGTTTTTTTGATGTTTAATTGGTGAGATTGGTTTGGTTTAATATGTGCAACAAAGAGTGAAGCTATGATAAGTTACTTTGCTTTTAAAAATTAAGCTATGTGAACTAAAATTTCAAGTAGTCAATGTATGCACTTGATTTTAAGTCCAAAATAAACTTTTGATTTCATTAATGAGAATACAATAGAGAGAGAATAAAAGCAAAAAATAACCCAAGTAAATAATTGTACAAGGGTCCCACCAGGTGTGCCAAAATGTTTTAATGAATTTCTTGATTATTATTAGAAAAGTGAAAAGAAGAAACTAAGTATGGGTATGGTTGAAAAACCTAATCGATAATGCACATGCTAAATTAGAAGACTATGAGGAGCTCCTATTTAGATTAGGAGGATGGCCTATAGATAAGAAATCACTAAAGCAAACTTGTTTGTTCAACATATAGTTGAATGGATTGCCTTGTAATGGCTAGATCCTGAAAGCAAGAGCTTCTTTAGGGGCTATCAATCCACACATTTTCAAATAATTTAGTTTATAAAATAGAAAGGAAAGTACTTACATCAATATATAAAAGATACTAAAATTGAATACAAGAATGCTTGCTCAATAAATAGACTAGAGATGATTAAATTAGTGATAAAATGATTAATACTAGTGCTAGAGGGTTAGGGTCTGCTTCAAAAAATTAGAAACGGGTTTATGAACAAGTAGAAACAAAAAAAAAAAAGTTTGGTTAGGGGTAGGTAGGTGAAAAAAACTTGATGGTTTTCACTGCCATAGTGATTGTTAGTGGTTGGGCTGACCATTAGTGGTCAAGGTGACCGTCGATGGTTGGAAAAACCATCAATGGTTGAGACAATAATTGATGGTTATTATGTATGGATCTAGGTTGGTAAAAAGGTTAGTTGATGAGATCTTAAGGATTATGAGAGATGTGTAAGACCTGGGTTGATGGTAAAAAGGAAATAAAGCAAATAAATACTTAGAAATAAGTACTTGTGTTACCCAAAGTTGATTGGGAGGGTGGGAGGTAGTTGACTGTAATGAAATTACTTTAAGAATAAAGTATAATAGTAGAATTAGATCCAAATATGACTGAAATATATCCAAATATATGATAATAGATAAGCCACTTCAAGGGGGAAACCTCCACAAGCTTCAATAAGAGTAGAATTCACAATATATAATGATAAATAATTACCCACTACCCTCTATATATAGTCTATCTAGGCCATGGTTGCTCCATAGGCTGACCTACTAACCAAAAGAAAGCATAGAGAAACATGATATAACAATAAAGAGGGATAAGTAAGCCACAAGTTGGCTAAACCTATCCTCATACATGTGATAGGTTAGGGGCGTATCATGCCCTTCCCCTTCAAACCAATGTTGTCCTCAATGTTGAATAACTCTAGATGTTGTTGCAAAAAATATTCACCTTCCCAAGTTGCATCTTCACTGCTCTAGTTCTTTCACTTGATCAAATATTCCCTAATCTCTCTAGTTCTTAACCTCTTAGTACATGTTTAGATGATCTTCTCTGGTTCCAAAATGACTCATCTTTCTTCATCTAGTTTTGGGAGCTCTATCTGGGCTGAAAATTTCTGTCTAATGACCTTCTTCAAATAGGACACATGAAATACTGGGTGTATGTGAGATGAATGAGGTAACTCGAGCTTTTAAGTCACACTTCCAATTTTTTGTAGAACCTGATAAGGGCCATAATAATTAGGAGCAAGCTTCTTATCCTTTTTGGGTTTCTTCAAGGACATCTACTTGTAATGCTACAAATGAATAAATACCCAGTCACCCAACTCAAAATTTTGCTCACTACGGTGTTGATCTGCTTGTTTCTTCATCCTATTTTGTGCCAAGGCCAAATTATCTCTCAAACTAGACAAAACCTCTTGTTGATGTTGAATGTGCTCCTCCACATCAATAATCATCTGTAGATTAGGATGTGTACATGCCTGTGTGGGTTGAGCTTCTATGGAACATAATCATGCAATATTTTCCTCTGTCCCATTTTTTAGCATCTTGTTCATCTGATGTGAACTAATCAATTGTGGAGATTTTTCTTGTAATCCACGTAGTTCAATTTTCCTACCTTTAGAATGAAATCACATGAATAATTCATGGAAGTTCATCTCAATGGTACCCAAGGTTGTGAGCCATTAAACTCCCAAAATAATGTCTGTGCTACCCATGGGAATATAAAACATAGGATAATTAGGATTTTACTCACCCATAGCAAGCTTAATACTATGGCATTTTCCTAAACAATTAATTATGCCCCCATCTACAATTATGACCTACAATTTTGGTGATGGGTAGATGAAACAATTCAATCGAGTGGCCAACTTATGGTTGATGAAGTTATGTGTGCTCCCTGAATCAATCAACACTGTCACCTATTTTTTGAGAGAACACACCACCTTAAGAGTTTGTGGAGTGATAATACCTACAAGTGCATGACAAGATATTATAGGTTGGGAATCTTTAGGTACCTCCTCTATCTCTTCTTTAACATCATTTGAGGCATCATCTTCTTCTTTATCTTCATTAGATCCCTCAATGTAGAATAACTTCTTCTCAACACATCTATGTCCTTTTCTCCACTTGTTGTCACAACTGAAACATAATCCTTTTGCATGCTTCTCTTCAATTTGTTGAGGGGTCAATCTGGTAGGTGGAGGAAATGTTGGTGTCGATATGCTATGATCTTTGAATTGGGTGAATGGTGGCTTCTCATTGTCTAAGAATTTTTCCTCAACTCTACGTGCCATGATAATAGAATCAAAAATGTTAAGTGGATTAAACATGCGTACCTCATGTTGAATGTGGTCCTTGAGTCCACCCAAAAATAGGTCTTTCAAGTTTGCTTCAAAAATTATCTCCACACATAAGGATAGGTTCTAAAAATGATGAATATAATCCTTGATGGAGCCATTTTGTCATAATTTTGATAGTTGGCTAAAGTAATTCTCTGTCACACTATTTCCATAGTTTAATTGTAGCTCCTCTGTAAAAATTGACTAGGTGACATTGAGAGTCATCTTTTTCTTTTGAGCACACAACCATCGATACCAAATGAATTGATTAGGTTCACGATACAAGGATGCCATGGTAACCTTCTATCCACCTAGAATCTGATGTAGGTCAAAAAAATTCTCCATTTGGTTGATCCAATTGAGTGGATCTTTTCCATCAAATTTGTGCATATCCACCTTTGGTAATAGGTTCCTTTCTGGCCATGGAGTTAGATTTGAAGTAGACTGGTTAGGAGAACCACCCTAGTGGGGTTGTGAAATAGAGTTAGCTTGATGATTTGACTGATTAATTTTCAAAGCCATCATGATATCTCCCAAACTATCTTGTATGGATTGCATATTAGATTGTATGCCTTGCACCTCACTTTGAATGTCTTGCACACTATAGTCAAGCTGGCTCACTTTATGATATATGTCAAAAAACCTTGGTATAAAGGGTCTAGTACATCCCCCTTCTAACTCCATCTCTTCCTTCTTAGGAGTTTTACTTGGAGTTTTAACACCCTTTCCTCGGCCCTGAGTTTGTGGACCTGCCATAAAAGGGTTTTACAATGTCGATCCTTATTGGCACTTTTGACCCAACTTTGAATAAGTGATTTTAGAATTATGTCAGACTCAAATCAAAATATACAAAGAACATACCATATCCAAATTTTTCTAATATTTCCAAAAATGTAAATAACTCAAAAAAATTCTTTGAATTGCACACTATAGAGCAATTTTATGAAAACCCATAAAATAGAGATAACGTTTGTAAAACAGATCCAAATTATCTAAAATTTTAATGGAAACTTAATTTTATTATTTTGCACCTCTAGTAAAAAGTTTGGAGATAAATTTTCAACCTTTTTTTATATATCACAAAATTTTAAAAATTGGTGTTTCGCCCACAAGATTGCCCAAATCATAGCTCTGATACCACTTGTAATGAAATTAATTCAAGATTAAAGTATAATAGCAAAAGTAGATCCAAATATGACTGAAATATATCTAAATATATGATAATAGATAAGACACTTCGAGGAGGCAACCTCCACAAGCTTCAATAAGAACGGAATTCACAATATATGATGATAAACAATTACCCACTACCTCCTATATATAGTCTATCTAGGCCATAGTTACTCCATTTTACGACCTACTAACGAAAAGAAAGCATAGAGAAATGTGATATAACATTAAAGAGGGATAAGTAAGTCACAAGTTGGCTAAACCTATCCTCATACATGCGATAGGTTAGGGGCATAGCATTGACCTGTTGGTGGAATCTATCTTGATTCTAATAGAGTAAAAATACCTAAGAACTTGTTAGAGAGGCAACAATAAATTGAGTCTCTAACATGGTAGCTAGTTTGTTGGTTACTGATAATGATTGACCTAAAAAAATAAACTCCTATATGCACAAGATCTTGATAAAAATTATAGATGTATTTCACCTCTTTACTTCTCTCTTCTTATAGGCAAGGTAAGAGAGTTGCAATAACACGTGAACTAGGCCTCCTAATTATAACTCACACATGAAATGGCTTGTAATAGGATGAGGGAAAGATATTTTTATAAAATCAAGGTGGGTGAATTTCATGTTATTTTTTAAGGAGGTGGACTTTGACTGTCAATGGTCAAGGTGATCATCGATGGTCAGCCTAACCATCAGTGGTCGAGGGTAAAGGGAAAAATAGGTAAAAGTTAAGATAAAGGCTAGGTTAAACTAATTTAATCAAACTAATTACAAGTTAGGTTTAGTTATGATTTGGAAGGTTTAATTGGTCCCAAAGGGGTCTTAAGGCTATCAAGGGGTATTTCAACATTTGAAATCATGGTGTGTGGATTTTCAATGTCTACACTTGTATAGAGCTTGATGGAGGAGATGAACCATTTTTGTCTTCTTTAGACCTACCAACACTACTAGAAGCATGATTTTAACCTAAAAACATTATAGGTACCTAAAAACATCCATTTATAACATGAAATAACCATCTCCACATTGAAAGGTTACTTTATAAGCCCTTGGTGAGTGCATTGTTATGTTATATTTCACTTTCTTGACCTTTAGAAGGTCCCACCACTTGTATGTTGAAACTGACCTAGATGAACATGTGTAAGGAATAAAAAACCTTGGAATATATTGAAAACATGTTATAGACCTAAAAATGCACTTAATCCTTTGAATTTACAAAGGCAACCATTACCTTAATTTCTCCAAAACTACCTTAACCTATGTTAAACATGAAATAACAATGTTTTCATCTTACCATATCTTGTATCTATAAGCTCTCATGCACCATAAGACATAATGTCACCTTAAAAAGGTCAATATACTAATAATCTCACCATGGATCAACATACCTTAACCTTTGCTAAATGACCTCAAATTCTACTAAGATACCTTAATCTATCCAAAACCTAAACACGAACTTCATGAAGGGGATTAATGACAAGAATAGGCTCTTGAATCACTATCCTAAACCTTGAAAGAGACCTTAAGATGACCAAACACTTGAAAATACACCTTGATAGAATAGGGCATGACCTATAGGCTAAGAGAAAACCTATCAAAAGGTCATCAACAAAGATAAAGAAGGCTTGACAACAAAGTTTTGAATGATACTCCCCTATGGTAGCCAATTTTGGCTAACAATCCCTATTTAAGGTTGTTATATTACTGGCCATATGTGGGATCAGTTCATGGGTTTCATTCATTCAAAAAAATTAAATTGGGCAATGTTTCAACATACTTTTTCTTTCTTTTTCTCTTATTTATTAATATGTTAGCTAGGGTTAGAGTAGGATCTAAATGCAATCAATTTCTAAATGTTTAATCCTAATTGAAACTTATATTTCACTATCACATTATTGGATTTTTATATGAGATGAAATGTGTTTATATCAGTGAACTTCATATATTAAAAATCTGTAAATTCTAATTTTTAATCTGGGTAAAACTATAACTGCATACTTATTGTTGTTATTGAAAACCCATATGAATAAAATAACAAAACTTTTATTCCCCTCTAAATAATGCAAAGACTAGATCAAAATTTAAATCTCAATTAATATTCCAAACCAACAGTCCCTTATATTAGAATAGTTATACCTAGACCAATCATGTCACCCAGTATGTCATAACCCAATAGATATAGACTTTGGGGATACTTTTGGGCCTCATTTCAAGAGAGGTTAGACATGATACCATTTAGCCTAAATTGGTGTGATGAACAACCCATCAAAATTTTGATGCTAAAAATAGGGTGAACAAATAATAATTTAAATTTAACATGTATTTGGTATTGTGACTAACCTTTACACTTTACCTAGCCCTATTGCATGCCTAAAATACACATCAACATTTTGGTGCTAGAATGAGGGCAACTAACAAAAAGTTTAAAAATAATTTTAAAATAAATTTTAAACTTTGATAATTGATAAACATTTCCCACATTGACATTTTATAAAGATTAAGCTTAAAAGATGATTCATCACCAAATCAAAGTTTGTTGGGACCAGATTTGAATTATTATAACTCATTGGTCACAAAAAACCTAGAATGGAAAAAGGAAAACCTAAAACTAGACATATTCAATCAACCATTATCTCACCTACAAAAACTATTGTTCCTTTTGTTAATCTATTCACTTCCCCTCAAAACCCCTGAATGGAGGATAACCCTGATTGGCTTGGTAGAGGTAACTACCTTATGAGTATCATGAGAGTTGCTTATGATTTCCCAAAGAACCCTAAAAAGTTATACCCTATGTATATGCATGGTGGAATCTAAACTACTAAATAACACATTCAAGCATTCAAATAACATTATTATCATAACCTAAATCAATCATGAGGATGTGTCTTATCACATTTTCCCTTACACCTTGGATGAAATGGCATATGACTAGTATTTGGGGTACCTCTTAAAATAACATAGAAACAATATTTATCAATCACTTTAGGGTGCCCATTGATCTGAATATCCTATATCGTTAGTGTTTTATATCCCATATGGATCTAAATGAACTAATGAGCATGTTTAGCACATTCTTACACGAGCTTTATAAGTGATTGAAATCACCCTACATGCAAACAAAAGTGGCTGCCATAAAATCCTACATGAAGGCCTTGGACCCTATGACCTCCATGTTCATCTGTAAGAATCTTGAGGCACTTACAACCTTATCCTTGGAATATGATGAAGAGATCAATATTGATAAAAAATTTATGATACAAGGGTAAGGAGATAGTTTGTTACCTTTGTTAGGGCAGCTAGGTACATATAACCAAATTCCTAAGATTAATCAGGCACCCTTGTATAATACACCTATGATGAACCAAATCCTAGGTGCTATGTATTTAATCCAAAATTAGGTTTATAACCCAATTCCCTTGAAATACATGACTAACAATAAAAAAATTGTGACTCTAAATCATGTGTTTCCTTAGGAAAATAACCACCAAAATTGTACTAGTAGCCTATAAAAACACTACTACCATACCTAACATAAATGGTTATGCTTCCCCTAATAGTAATCAAAAATATGGTTCATCATTTATAAATATCCAAACACCTAATAATAATGTTAATAACCTGATGCATCCTAATGTCCTTGCATTTATAAATGTTATGGATCTTGTGGTTAACCCACTACCATAAATGGTAAATCAACATAATGCTAACATGAATCCAAAAGTGGATAATTTGTAGTAGATGGTTCAATGGTTGAAAAATGACATGGTCAATTTTTAGAGACAAGTGATTCAACATCATAATCAAACCATAAAAAACCCTCCACAAAATAGAAACTACAACTTTAATATAGCTAACCATTAATACAACATCAAGACAAATAATGAAAATATGTCTGGTCCTCTTGACATGCTTAAAGCTTCATCAACATGGTTAATTTGGAGTTGCATACCTGGTGTAGGTTGTATAATAAAATGGACCACACTGAGACTGATTATGATGATTTTATATTAGCCTTAAACATCTTCCAAAAAGAGATGGATAACCTTGAGATAGTACCTACACCTAATAACAAATCAAATCAAAGTAGGGGGAACCCAAGTACTACCATGGTCTTGACAATTTATGAATTCCCACATGAGATAAATAATGAGCTTGATGACAAATTGGATGAAGTTAACATGTTTAAAAATTTTCAAAGGAGAAATAACTACTTGTTGAGGATTAAATTACAAAATCCTTTAATTACACCTACTTCTCCCACCAACACTTAGGTTCCACCCAATGAGAACTCAAGAAATAACCCATTTCTACCTAATGGATTACCACATATTATCAACTAAAGAACAACACTACACCACTATAAATTGACAAACCTATGGAACAAAGCAAACGTGGATAAAAAACTATTAAGACCTAAAGAAACGTGAGGCCAAAATAAAAATGTTTGATTTGCTCCAAATATCTAATCAAAAATATTTATTATTGAAATATTTATTTGATCCTAAAGAGAAAGAAGCTAATATAATACTTGATTCACATGTTATTTATAAGAAAAATATTGAAACTCCTCTTTTCCTCCAAACAATCTACCTTTTTGGTAAAAGTTTACATAATTATTTGGTGGATTCAGGTGCTTCAAGAAATGTGAAACCACATCCATTTGCGTTTGGATTTTGATATGAGAGTGTAATAGTTCATTGAAATTTAAGTGGTTGATATCCCAAATGCATATGACATACTTCTTAGTAGAGATTAGTATAGAATGTTAAATGGTTATATGGTGATTGATTATCTCTCACATGTGGCTCCCATTGTTCGACATACCAAACCAAATTAAAATAGAGTGTGATAAAAAATGACTCATATGATCACATAATACAATAAGATGAATGAAATTATGTATGATGAGTCTAAAACTGATGTCTACATAATTTAAGGTAGAGAAAAAACTCATGAGACCCTAGCTATTAACATGTTGCCCATGCAAGAAAATGATGAGATTAAAGAGTTTGAAAAATTAGATGAAGAGTATATCCTCTATGCACTTGAAACTACTTCATTACATAGTGCTCTCCTTGTACACAAAGGTGTAAAACATGCTAATTCATATGCAAAACATGGTTGTCAATAGCTCTTCTCAACATTATGCATATTGGAAACAAAAATCAACAAGCTAAAACATGGTGGTTCAAGTGAAAATAATGATTTTTCAAACCTTTTGGATGAAAATACTTCCATGTTAAGTGTCACAATACTTAGTTATACCATCAAATCCTAAACCAAAATATCATTATCAAACGAATAAAAAAATGTATGCACACTTGATGTTGAGAAAAATAATAAATAGGTCACTATTTCACCAACACTTACCTCTCAAATTTCACTATAAACAATAGAAGAGCACTTGTGGACCCTAAAATTATATGGCTTTAATGATAAGAGTGGGTGTGGTGCTAGGGTTGAGTTTATTAATCCGAGAGGAAAATCTCATTTGATATCCTTCTGAGTGAAATTTACATGCACAAATAACATGGTTGAATGAAGCATTAATGCATGGCCTCCAATTTTATCTTAGGAATAAACTCAAGAAATTGAAGTGCTTAGTCACTCATAATTGGTGGTTAAGAAAGTCAAAAGATAGTATGCTTGTGTAGACACTCCAATTTTCTCACTTCCATGCCAAATTGTAAAATGGAATGACTTCTCACAATTTCACATAATCTAGTTTAAAATCATCTGTTCATCTAATATACATGTTCAAATTCACCTTGAGTAATCTCTAGGTGAGCTAATTCATTGTATTAGATCTATTCAATCATCATCTCTAGTCAATTTCTCTTCTCAATTATTATTCTCTAATCAATTACCCACTCTAGTCAATTTATTATTTTAGTCAATTCAATAATTCCCTTTTATCTGAATAATTAGTGATATTAATTCCCCTTCTCTAAATCATTCTTATAATTATAGTTCTATTTCAAATAGAGTTATAATTATCTTTCAATTAATTAATTCCTCTTTTCTCCTCTAAGTGGGTATATTCATGCAAATAAAGGATCTTGAGATCCCATGGAATATTATTTTGGGAGCTAATTAAATTGATAAAGTGAATTAATATACAAGATTATTTTCCACTTTTCATCTTGGATACAAGATGAAAGGCCCACAATAAATCTTGTGAGATAATTTAGGGAGTATTCTCAACCATTCATCTTGGAAATAGGATGAAGGACCCACATTGGTTATCCATGTGTTTTGTCTGGAATGATTCTCCATCCTTCATCTTGGAAATAATATGAAGGACCCACAATGAATCTCACAAAGATATTATGAGGAAATTCCTATACCCTTCATATCAGAAATAAGATAAATGATGGCTTATATTAATTCTCATTTGATATTTTCAAAGATCATCTTCCAGTCTTCATCTTGATTGAGATGAAGGGATCACCTTATTGATCCATGTGCTAATCCATGTACATATTGAAGGACTCATTTGAAATCATTCATTTTCTAATTTTGATCAACTCAACAAGGTCCATAGTTTCAAATGGATATGTCCTCACATAATCGTCATTGACAAAGACTAGTCAAGACCACTCAAATCTATGTTTGAGCCACATCCCATACAAATAATTCTTTGATGTAGGTTTTCATATTTCAATTTTGAATCTAATGCATTACTGACTAACCTTTTGTATTTATCATGAGGTTTTAGGCTCTAAACTTATTTTCATTGGTTGTCATGCTCTTAATTGACTAAAAATTTAATGGTGAAAATATAGCTTGTTGAGTTTCCTAATGACATAATGACCTATTATAATTGAAAAAAAACATTATCAATATTGATGCTCTCCTATGAAGTGTTGATTATTCTAACTAAAATTTATTTTTATCACATCAATGGATTTGACATGTTTATATGATTAAGGATTTATTATACATAATTGATACAATGAAATAATGCATTTGGAAGTGAGAATTTTTTCTACCCTCTTAAATAACTCATATGGACTCCTACCCTCATTTGAAAATCACAAACAAGAGTTTTGCTATCAATTGTATTTTTTTTTAAAATGTCAAATAATTATTCTATTTTTCCTCTAATAATTAATAGTTTAAACCAATAACTTTGTCACAAAAACTAGTAAGAAGCATCTTAAATAACATAATATATATGATCAATATATAAAAAAATGTGTTCCTAAAACATTAGATTTTATGCTATTATTTTTTAATAAATAGATTTTAAGATGTTTTAATAGGTTTCAATGAAATATATAAAAATCTTCCTGTGGGAGGTACTAATAACTTGTATTATGCATCTTATACTAGCAAGGGGATTTACAATATCATGGCAATATAGTACAATCAAAAGAGCATTATTGGAAGTGTTACCAAGATACTTTGATAAAGGAACATGATACTAGATACAAACAAGGACTTGTATGGGAAATAAAATGGGTATTGGTATGTTTTTTTTTTAAAAATGGGAAATTTGTTTTGGGAGACCCCCAAAAAAATTTATGTGTGTGTTGTGTTTGGAAAAAAATATTAGCATACAATGCATAAGAAACTTTCAAAAACATAGAATGCATAAAATAATCAAAAATTTTAAGCACATTAATGAAATTATGGCATGGGGTTAGTTAATTAGGATTAGGCATTAGTGATAGGGGATTCTTTAGCTTTTTTAATCATTTTTTCATTTTATTTTCCATTTGTAATTTGATACTATAGATCAAATAAAGAGAGTATAGAGATGTATAAAAAGGGCTCCTAATATCAAGAGACATATCGGTATGAGAAGAATCTCTCCTTATCCAAAATGCATCTCCATCTCTGAGACATGTCTTAAGTTTATAGAGACACATGTAGTAGTAATTGACCATAATCAAATCCATATTTATGTATATTATCTATACTAATCACTAAAGAAGGATATTTTAGTTTACAATTTTTCATGAAACCAACTTCCTATATAAATAAAAAAAATAATGCTAAAATAAAAAAACATTTTTAATATTTTGGATCTCTATGAAAAGAGTGAAAGGGATGACATTCCTCGTTCACCTTGAATGATGGTAAACCATGAAAATAATTTATATTGTGCTAATATAAGAAAAAATTATTCCATGCAGAGCCACAAACCATTGTAGTAGTGGAAATTTTAGTGTGAATATCTTGCCTCTTTGGAAAGAGTACCGATTCAACTTACTCTTTCACTATCTCATAAATATTTCTTTTTACATTCTTAAAAATAAAAATGGTATTTATGGATTGAAATTTTTTTCATGTTGGTCTATGATTTGTTTTATTATTTTAACATGGTTTTTTATTTCCTTGATTCTTTTTGTTGTTTTAAAACAAAATGGAAGAGCCTTATAAGTGCACATTTTAAATTTGGATTGTATACATATTTCTCGATAATATGCTTGATAATTAGTGTTCAGTCTATTATTTTTAATAATTTAATTATATATTAATTATTTTCATTTGGATGAAGGTGGAGAGATGAAGAAAAAATTATAAACCCTAACCTTCTCTATAGGCCTAGGTCACCGTCAATCCAAAGCAGGCCCCCAAGTTTCTAACCAGGATGTTCATTTGATCAAAAAATGGATAGGGTTTTCTTTTGAAGTGGGGACAAAGGAGTTGGAGGCTTAATTATAGTCTATAATTGGGGAGTCCCCAAAATCTGAAGCTATAAATCCAACCTCTCTTTATTTTGAAAACATAGAAGGTGGGAAAATTATTCCAAGCCCCAGATCCACTCCTTGCAAGGAAGATCATGTGGTTGTTGGTGTGCATGAGACTGCGAATGCAAATCCTAATCGTCATGAGGTCATAAATATTGGTGAGGATAAAGAGTTCATCTAGGAGACTATGGATCTCACTTAAGCCATTTATCACTTAGAATCATGATCTATGATTAGTAAGTTTACTAGAAAGTGACCATCCATTGGGGAAATCAAAGCCTAGATAGTGGAAAATTGGGGTAAGAATCTTGAGATTAAATTTTTACCCAAAGGTTTATTCATTGTAATTTTCCCTTGTAAAGATAGTTGTGACCTATTCCTTCAAAAATAATTTTTGGCATTACAAAGAGCTGGACTTTGGATTCAAACTTGGAAACCTAATTTTGATGTGATTTTAGAACACCCATATAGTTTTATTACTTGGGTTTGACTCTATGGCCTTCTAATAGAATATTGGAGCCATGATTATCTAAAAAAATTAGGTAATTTACTTGGATCCTTTATGGAAATTGACCCAAAAATATAGGAGGGTTGTTTTGCTTATTATAAAAGGATTAGGGTTTTTCTCAATCTTTTAAAATTAGTCCTAGAAAAAATCCTAATCAAATCCCAAGGTCAAGAGTGGAGTCATCTAGTAGATTTTGAAAACATTCCTTTCCATTGTTTCAAGTGTAGAAACATTGGTCACATTTAAAAACATTGCCCAGGAAAGGGTACTATGATAACCACAACATCTTTCTATCAAATCTGGAAATTGATTCTACCTTCTTCAATGGATTTTCATTTGCAAAACTCTAGAAATTTTTGGTCCAAGTAGAAGTAGGCTCAAGGCAAAATTAAAGGGCTAATAGGCTCCTTGAATAATGTTGTAGATAAAGAGGTGGCATTTTCTTCTCACATATGTGAGTAAGTTTCACCCTTACTATTAGTCTATCCCATGGAGGACCCTTCCCCCCCTAAAAATAAGAGGGTGAATATTCCTAAAATGGAGGCTTTGTTGGTAAAGTTAGGTAATCCAAACTCACTCTCCCCAAAAACCTTGATCAAAGGGTGTGATTTCATTTCAAAACAATCCCAAGCTATCAATAATATTATTTAACACTCAGATCAAATTTTGGATAAATAAATTTTCTCCCCTAACAAGGATATTTATTAACAAGAGGAGAATCCTATGATTGAGGCATTGATAAGTGACTCAGAAGTAGATAAATCAAACTTGGAATAGGAACTCAATTCAAGAGAATGTTTATCTATTATGAAAACCCAAAACACTTTACTAAAGCCAAATTGTTGTAAATGACTAAGGAGAGGTAGGAAAGATAAACATGCATATACTGCTTAGGAAGTTTTGTGTGGAAAACAAGATACTTTAGCAAAAAAAATTAGCTTTGATAAACGGGAGGTGAAATTCCTCCCACATAGATCATGAAAATATTATCCTAGAATAGTAGAGGCCTTAATGCCCCTAAAAAATGTGTTTCCTTAAACATATGATGTTTTTAGAATGCTCTGATGTATTACCGATTCAAGAAACAAAATTAAGTTCTAAATATGCCACCACATTGATGCATTTTGGATGGATAAATTAAAAGGGTACCTTATAAATCTCATGTAGATATTGTTGAAGTTGGTACTCATTGTAAATTATATAAAATTTATTACTTGAAGTCTGATTTGTCTTTCTTCTTGTGTAATGCCTATGGTCCTAATGATAGTCAAGGTAGAACAAATCTTTGGGCTGAGATAACTAGTCTTTGTGGCCATTTTGTTAATGCTAATATTGTTCTAAGTAGTGATTTTAATGCTATTTTACATCATTCTAAAAAAATTGGTGGTAAGCACTCTGGGTCTTTACGTAATATTGATTTTGCTCACTTTATTGCTTGAAATGAGCTTCTTGATTTACCTCCTAAAGTGGTTTTCTTCACCTGGACCAATAAAATAAGTGGGGATCAAAATATTCTAGAATGTCTAGATAAATTATTTATCTCTAATTCTTAAATGTATCAAAATTAGTTGATGGAATATTTCATCTTATCCTTTGATAGCTCTAATCATCTACCAATTTTTGTTTCCACTATTATTGATCAAACACCCACACATTGTCCCTTCAAATGGGCAAAGATGTGGCTTAGAGATCACTCTTTGAAGGGGATCATTGAAAATTGATGGATGAATTGCTCTATTCAGTCTCACTCTAACATGTTCTACATAGCCAAAATACTTCAGTTGATTAAAGGGTAGCTTAGATAGTGGAACATCAACTGTTTCAAAAATATTTTTCAAGAAAAATTGAGAGTGAAAGCAAACTTAGAAAATTTGAATCGAATCATTTTTCAAGTGGGCATAGATCAGATCTCTTATAGGAAAGAAAAATCCCTCCTTGTGTAATATGAATAATTTCTCTAATGTGAAGAATGTTTTTGGAAACAAAAGCCCAAGAATGTCTGGTTAAAAGGAGATAGAAATTTGGCCTTTTTCCACAACTCAATCAAGATGAAAAGGAACTTTAACCATATCTCCTAGATTCAATCATTAGATGGAAACCTTTGGAACAATCAACATGACATCAAAAATGAAGTGGTCAATTTTTTATCTAATCTCCTTAATAATGATATATTTTTTATTTGCATGCCCAAAACCACAACTTAAACTTCATCCCAAGATTGGTCACTCCAGTTCAAAATGAAAGGCTTATAGCCCCTTTTTCCCTTTAGGTAGTTAGAGATGTTGTATTTTCCATGGAAAATGATAAGGAACTAGGTCCAAATGGTTTCCAAATGGACTTCTTTTAGGTTCTCTAGGATCTAGTGGGTGAGGAAGTTTTAAAAATGGTTGAAGAATCCAAAAAGAGAACTAAAGTTTTTGCAGACCTAAATGTCACCTTTATCTCCCTCATTTCCAAGGGAGACTCTCAAGAATATTTTAGTGATTTTAGGCCTATCTCTTTATGTAATATGATTTATAAGATAACTTATGAAGATTTATTTGTTCTTGATCTCAGAGGAGCAAGCTGGCTTTGTCCTTGGTAGGAATATTCAAGGTGTGATTATTATGCATGAATTTATTCACTCCCTTTTAGTTTCTCACCAAAAGGGTATGATGTTAAAACTTGACATTAAAAATTAACATTTTCTTCTTAATATCTTGGATAAATTTGGGTTCAACAAACCATGGTACAACTAGATTTTTAGTTGTATATCTAGCCCAATGTTTTCCATTCTAGTAAATGGTAGTCCAGTAGGATTCTTCCAAGCCTCAAGAGGTATTCATCAAGGTGATCATTTATCCCCCTTTATCATTTTTTTGGCTGAAGCTTTGGATAGAGTGGTGAAATATACTAAAAACACATCCCTATTGTTTGGTATTCAGGTGTCTATAGGCATTGACAATCTGACACATCAATAGTTTGTTGATGATACTTTCCTTTTTGGCCAAGTGTTGGTTAGGGAAGCTCAAAATTTCAAAGATATTCTTTCCAGTTATGAATTTTACTTAGGGAAAATGGTTCATATTACAAAATCTAAAATTTTATTCCTAAATTGCTTAAAACAAGCACATCAAGTAATTTTCCTAGTGTTGGGCTTTCATATTGATAAACTTCCTTCTAAATACCTGGGGGTTCCTCTTTTCTCAAATAATTCACAATCAATTTATTGGGAGGGATTATTTCAATCTTTCAATAATCACCTAGCCTCTTGGAAAGGTAGATGGATAACACTAACGAGCCACATCATGCTCATTAAATCAGTCTTGAGTGCCCTCCTAATCTATTGCATCTTGGTTCTCCAATTGCCTAATCACATTATCAATATGTTGAATAAAATCATGAAAATTTTCTTATGGCAAGGAACATAGAACCAAAGTAAAATCCCACTCTTGAAATGGGAAAGGGTTTTTAAAATTAAGAAGATGGGAGGTGTTGGTGTCAAGGATTTAAACCTCCAGAATAAGGAACTTGGAGCTAAATTGGTTTTGAGCATGGTGTCCAATTTAGATGATTTATGGGCTAAGGTGATTCAAAGTAAATATTTATATTTAGATAATTATTGGAGTATCATTTTTATTGTAAATCCCCATAAGGCTCTCATATCTAGAATTTTATCCTAAAATGTAAACACATTATTGTCGAACATGTCTATTAGACCATTAATAATGGAAAGACTGTAAAATTTTGGGATGATTATTAAAATGGTCAGAGGCCCCTCATCAAGACTCATCATTTATATGATGTTAAGCATATACTCTCTTCCATTTGGGTCACTTTAATGGCAAACTATTTTGAATTATAGGTTAACTCTGGATTGACATTTTGGGGCTACAAAATTTTAAATGGTCTGGATATTCTAGTGAACCAGGTGGCCTGCTTATCTGACTGCTTGAAAAATAGGATTTTTTTTCCTAATGACAAGGTTGATTCCCTCCATTAGTTTGGGGCCAAAATAGGAATGTATAATGTAAATCTTGGTCACCAAATGGTTGATGTTACTGATGACTTGATGTCTTAGGCATGATATCTTTATTGGGATAAAATTGGGCTCCAAAAAGTTGGGGCCTTCACTTGGCTCATAGTTTACGGCCATATCTTAACTTAAGATGGACTCACAAAGATTGGTTTCATTGGTCCATCTTGGTGCTATTTCTATAAAAATGATAAATAAATATCAAATCACCTTCTCTTTGATTGCCCTTTTGTAACCTGGTACTAGATTTGGATTTATTATAGGTTAGAGTGGTCCTTAGCTTGGCCTTCAATGTTACTCACTGCCTTTTCATCTTGGCCCATTGGCATGTGTAAGTCAACCCTACGATTTTGGTCTAGACACTTTGGAAGGAAAGAAATAAATGCATCTTTGAAGGTTAAGAGAAGCCTCTCCCTATAGTTCTTAAATAAATTGAAGTTTTAATTTATGAAGTCATTTCTTCTCAAGTTAAAAGACAAAATGGCCACCTACCAAGATGGGACATGAATATGTGTGCAAAATGGAACCTGATCTCTCTCCCCCTTTTTAATTGGTCAATGGTAGTTGGTAAAAAGAGTAGGATTGGTAAGAGGGATTGGATGCCACCACTTATAGGATGTTTCAAACTAAATTTCTATGGATCCTCCTTTTGGAGATGGTTGTATTATCTAGGACTGTAGTAGATCTCTCATCTGATCAATGTCAAGGAAAATCTAGGACATGACAAAAAATGAAGCAGAAGCATAAGCATTAGCAAGTGGGATTGATATTGCAATGTAGTGAAACATTATGAAGTTGATTATGGAAGGTGATTCATAGGTCATTATCTTAGCTATACAAAAGAAATCAACCACTTCTTGGCACTTACAAAACATTATAAAAAACACTTGGGATAAATTAGAGGTTTTCTTTTCTATGGAGTTTAACCATTGCTTATGGGAAGTAAACATGGTAGCTAATTTCCTTACGAATTATGGCATAGACCAAGCTAAAGCCTACAAGGTTGATAAAATAAGAGAGGCATGGGATGATTTTCCATCCCTCTCCCTAGTTGATTTGGGTTGACACACTATCTCCTTTTTCCAATTTTGTATTGATTTTTCTCAAAAATCAATTTCAAAATTAGTATGTTTAGAGAGGATTTTTAGTGGCATTTTAGTTTGAAAATTTCTATTTTGATGGATTTTTCTATGATGTAATCATTCATCATGATCCTATCAAATCCCCCTCATAATTTTTATTTATTTGGAATGAAAATAATTAATGTTTAAGTGGTAGGTTTTATTGTATGGGATGGCGGTAGAACGTGACATGAGGGAGTCGAGAGACTTCCCTCACACCTATTGTGTTTTTTATTTTCTTAGCTCATTTTTGTAGTCCAAGGAGAATTTTTTATCACTACCTCACTTCTTTTAGGTTCTAATGGTTATTGGTGCTTTGGGAGCTTTATGATGGAGAAAATCATAAAAATCACCTTGGTTGCACCATGCATTTATGGTGGTAGCCAGGCCTGAGAGATGGTTTTTGATGATTCAATCTTGAGAGCTTGTATGAAGTATATATTTTGGATGTCAATGGAGGATGTATTTTAAGCTATTTTGAGTGTTCTTGGGCAATATTTTCTATTTTAAGGAGTCCATTTTAAGTTTAAATCTAAGATTGCTACTCTTTTTACATAAAATTTGATGTTTTTGGTCTATAACTCATAGGTGGTGGTGAGGGTGGTATCTTTATATGTGCAATTGAAGATCCATATAGGTTTAGTTAAGAAAATTATTTTTCATGATTTATTTCCTCTCCCTAATCTATTATTTTTAGGCATGGATGGGCTTGGGCTTGTTCTTGCAATAGATTTTAGAGTGATGAAGACTTGGTTTATGGTTCTCTTAGGTTTTGTGGAGGATTTATGAAGAAAGGTTAGTTCACAAGACCCCATGGAAGGGAAGTTTCTTTTTATGCCACCCATGGCTCATTTATAGAGCTCAATCCTAGAAATCTCCTAGCTGAGAGAAAACTATAATGATAAGACTTAGGTTGATGTAATAAATAAGTTGGTTAAATGGGTGTCTAGGGGTCAGGTCATTGTGCCTCGATAGTTCATCAAGTCTCTGATCATGGAAATTGGGCTAGATTCTCCTGCTATTGCCAACACCCCTTTGACATTTGTTGTAGTGACTAAAGGTCCAAGAAAGTAACTTCAGTGTGAAGTCTTGGGTGAGATGGAAGATAAATTTTATAGAGTTTGTGAGCTCATTGTTTCTCTAAATTTTCACTAATTGTGTTTAAATGAGGAAAAAACTAAAGTTAAGAGGTTTGGGTTTGATGTTACCTAGATTTAGTGTGCACCGTATCCAAGCTTTGTGGGAGCTCCTCTTTGGCTGTGGAGGAAACACCTGTAATAAGAAAGAAATTTAAATAAAGAAGATGTTAGAAGAGAATATGGTGGACTGCCAAGCTACGTGCTTGGTCTTGAAAGCATAAAGCTCCCTAAGGGATGACAATCCACTATTTAAAGAAAAGAGTTGTATAAAAAGAAATGATAAAAAGACTAAAGAAATGGAAAGGTAGAATGTGTGTACCTGCTCCCTGATTGCAGTCTGTGTGTCTCTGAATGTTACAGAAAGCTAGCCGAAGGTTTTGTCTAGTCTATGAGATGTTTGGATAGGTTTTTTGGTTTACATAGTCATCGACATTGGTTGGTCTACTGAGGTCAGTTTGGAATGGTGCTAACATCAGTTAGGTTGCCAATGTCAGTCAGGGCAGTGGGCCTTGGATGGCTTTTAGAATATTTTTCTGATGGACATAAGAGTTTTTGGGAATTCAGAGGTTGGTATAGGGTTATGAGAAAGTGAATGAGGTTTGAGGAAGGGTAAAGGTAAAGGATAGGTGTGAAAATAGGGTAAGAATAAGGGGAAGGCCTTTCAGCCCCTCCTCGAAAGAAGTCAGGCCTCTCAACAGTATTTAGAAATTTTAAATGGAAACTAATTAACAATGTATTCTAAAATATTAAAATGAGAACCAAAATACTTAGCTTTATTAGGTAAAGAACCAAGGTGTCAGAATGCTTATTCCTATTATGGCTGATGTTGAGGTCCTCGTATAATGTTTCAATCCAGTCTCTGGAATGACTTGTGCAGAGTTTCGGTAGCCAAGAGAATGATAGTCAAGTTCTAGTGCTTAAGGTCTTAGAGTGTGCACATCAATCTATAAAGAGGTAAGGGTAGCTCAATGTTAGAGATTGGCTTATGTAACCGACATTGGCAATCCCGCTGGCGTCGGCCATGGTTAATTGACATTGGTCGATGGTTGATCGACGTCAGTAGAGATAGAATAGGTAAAAGGGCTATTTTTATCCCTTTGCTCATTTCTCCATCTGCCAAGTGTTTTTTCCATTGGAGAATGGTCAAAACAAGGGATTATGAGGCATGAGAGTTGGTTATGGAGTTAAGATGGAGTGAGAATTGGTCATGGGTAGTTCAGATTTAGAGGACTTAGGCTCAGGCTGACTCATAGGATAAGAAATGGTCTTAGGGTGAGGTGTCTAGGTGAGGTGTCTAAGGTGATGTAATTAATTTAAAAATAAGTAATTTTTAAATTAATAAGGTGTGAAAGTGTGGGTTAGGAGTGTTAACATTTAGAAGGGGGCCAAGGGGGGGTTGACACGATATTGGTGTCTACATTTTCCCCCTTTTGTCTTGTGGCTTGTTCTGATGAATTGCAAGACAAAAATAGATGTAGGTTGCCCCAAGTATGGGATGAGGTATTCCCCCTCAAAGTAGAAATTGAGAAAAGGGAATCTGAAATCAAGTGCCGATTTGATAGGAAATGGATGGACAGGGTGAGGTTGGAGTGTGAACGCTGCAATAGTTGAGATTGCATGTATACCACTTCACTTGATAAGCAAGTCAAATTGTCACAGGCAAGGTCAAGGAGGACTAAAATCAAAGTAACCGGTCCCCAACTTTTTAGTCATAGCTGATTGGGTTAAAATGATCAAAGTTATAGCTCTAATGGTCAAGGAGGACTAAAATCAAAGTAACCGGTCCCCAGCTTATTAGTGGTAGCTGATTAGGTTAGATCGATCAAAGTTGTAGCTCCAATGGGCATCATGTTCCAAGTATCTAGGTTAGGAAGTGCTCTTGGAAAACATGAAAATGCCATAGATATTAGGGATCAACTTGGGTGTGATCTGAAAATAGGTGTGAGGGGTGTGTACAATTTGCTAACTATTCGTGAGGTAGTATATACAATAAAAAAAACCAAGGCAAAGTTGTCTCGAAAGTGGTCGTGGTCTGAGGAGATAGTCAAAATCTCTGAGGTCATTTGTTGAGTCAGGCTAAGATATAAGTGATCTCGAGTGTTGTTTGTTGTGGTTAGGGAGATGTATGTGATCTCTAATTTTCCCCATGAGAAATCTAAGGTGACTTCTACAGTGTCAGGGCTAGTTGTTTGGTCATGATTTTGGGTAGTTTTAGAGAAGACCTATGTTTTTAGGTCATATAGTTGGTCCATTAGGGAGATGAAAGAATGAATGGTTGAGCTAACCTCAGAAGACCCCATGTCAACTGAGTGATGCCTACATAGCCCCTATTTTAAGGGCCTCAGGCAATGTAGTTCTCCCAAAAGGGAAGACAAGTCAAAGAGGTTGATAGTTGTTTTGGTTATGTTAGTGTTTTTAGCATTTCCCATATGTTTGATGGTACATGCTCTTGAAAAGATGAGTGTATGATGATGTTATAGCCTTTTCCATATTGTGTGATGGTGCATGTTGTAACATAGGTTATGTGGTTTTTCATCCTTAGCAATTTTCCATATTGGTGATTGTGTATGCTAAAAATGAAATGAGTTTATTTATGCTTCATCAGGTTTCCATATTGGTGATGGTATATGCTTGACATAAATTGTGTTTGGTTGATAGTTTCCATGTGTATTGTTTTCCATCAAAACTAATGTGAATGGGCTATGATAATTTATATAACACAAATTGGTATTTGCATTAAATAAATCATGATGTTATGATAGTGGTTAGAAAATGTTTTGGTTGTATTTTATCAGAAACATGTGATGTTATTTATGATAAAATTGAGTTGAATGTTAGGTTCATAACTTTATAGTGAAAATTATGAGATGGCAATATGAGAGCATATAATTTTAAGACATTGTGTCCTAAAAAATAAACTGTCATGTGACGAAGGTGTGTAAGAAGTGAAAGGTCCGTCGCTCTTTCATTAACAAAGATCATAATGATAACATAGATAGGGTTTTTGCAAACAAAATCCCCATTCATGTATTACATCATTGACCATTGGTTTTTGTTAGAAAAGTACCCTAATCACTTGACGTTAAGTGAGCTCAAAATCCCTTGGGTATTTTGGGGTAATAGGTGTGATTATGTGATATGTGAGGATAGTGTAACCCTTTTTAGCAGGGATAACTTTGCCCCTTTTATAGGTGACCCTGAGAATGACTATAGGCAAGTCCATGACTTAATAGTTTGTCAGTCAGTTTTTTTTTTGGTAGACTGATCAATGTGGGAAGTCTACTTGGGGATGTTGTTTTGTTTGGGGGTCATGTGAAGCTGATCGATGCGGGAAGCTTCTGAGAGGGTGTTATTTTTGTAGCAAAATTTGGGCATAGACATCCTTCGAGGGAGTGGTCTATATTTTGATTTGTATGTTTTGATTTCTTTGAATAGCTATCCTTCAAGGGAGTAGTCTATTAATTACAGTAATAATGCAGCTATCCTTTGAGGGAGCAACCTACATTTATAGTTTATGACCTTCTAATATTTTGTTAGGCATCCCAGTCTTTTTATTTTTTTGTTGACTAAACTTTTAGTCATGGACTAGACTATAGAGGTTTAGGGGTTTCCCTTTTATTAGGACAAAGCATTAATGCTTAAAAAAGGGTCAACTAATTTTTGTAGGGAAAAAGGGTTGAAAGGAATAGGAATGAGGATGATGGGGGTTGCTCAAGGGATGAGCTCAAGTTAAACATCAAGTGAATGATTACTTGGTTAACAATAGAATGGTCGCAGATGCAAGGCAGTAAGTGGCTCAAGTTCTTGCTGGCCTTTGAGAGAAGACAGATGAGAAGTGCTTGATCCATACTTGTGCATTATTGTATAAGGTCCGAGCCAATTAGGAGCAAACTTGCTTCATTTGCGTCTTTCCATATTGGTCACGTATTAGTTTTATTTAAGGATGAGATCTCCAATTTTGAAATCTCGCTCTTTCAAATTTTTGTTGTAGGCACATTTGATGTGATCTTGGTAGATATGAAGATGATTAAGAGTGGCATGGATAGGGACATGAAGTAGGTTAGCATGTTGCTGGAATTTGATACAACACCGAACATAGTCACTGCAGTCGTGGTTAAGAGTGGGCCAATAATAGCCCAGGTGGAGGATGCACTTTGCAAATGAGTTACCACTAAAATATCCTCCACAAATCCTATCATGGACTTGTTTGATGGCATGAGATGTCTCAGTGGTGGTTAGGCATCGAAGAAGGAGGCCATTGAAACCTCGTTTGTAGAGAAGACCCCCTAGCATGGTTTATCGAGCAATACTCTTAATAAAATCCTATCATCCATTGCTAGAGAGGTCAAGAGGAATGATAGAATAAGTCAAGTAGTCAACAAGTTGTTTATACCAAACATCATGGTGGTTAGAGAGGTCAGGAAGAATTACCCCTGAAGATGTTGATTGAGATGTGCCCAAGATAGAAATCTTGGGCTTCAATAGTGGAGAGGGCTTGGCGAATGGATATGTCCAAGGGGTAAAAACCTGCTCTTTTCCTTTATCCTTTAGGGTTTGGGACCTAGTGGCCACATTAATAGTGTTGATTTTGAATAAAGGGGGAGAAGGTGGTAGAGGGATCATAATCTCGTGTTGGGATCCTAATTCAAGTAAGGAGGTTTGGGAGGCATGCGATGATGTCGATAGTTTGTTAAAAGGGTGGTCAAGAGAATCCTTAATGAGAAAGGTGTCCTTTTCTAGGTGTTGGTGAATGACAACCTTAAGGGTGCAATAACTCTCAATATCATGCCCAAGTGTGTGATGATATAAGCAGATTTGAGTGTCGTCAAACCAAGATGGTTTTGATTTGAGAGGTCGGTATGGCTTAATGGGTGGGAGAACAATGCTAGAAGACTCAAACAATTAGCATAACAATGAAGCATAGGAACCCACTAATGGGTTTGTGCTCATTATTGTAGTAGAGGTTAACCAATATCTTCAGATTGTGGGAGAGGTTGGATAGGAGTGAAAGGAAAGACCATGTTGACCATACATATGTTGCATTCTTGAGGGTCATCGGTCATGGTCTGAACATTGTTTTGACTTGGGGGATGGTTAGGAAATGGTTTCCTAAAGACATCCATGTTTTGGTTGGCCAGTGCATTAGGGTTATCCAAAACAAGGTTCCCTTTGTCTAACATGTCTTGAATAATGTTTTTGAGGGTCTTGCAATTATCCATGTCATGACGCTTGACACGGTGATAGTTACAAAAGTTGCTTTCCCTATACCATACAGGAATGGCTCATGAGGGGTCAAATTGGATAGGTGGTCAGATTTGAGGGAGGTTAAGGACTCTGTACTACACTAATTTATCCAATATGGAAGAATATGATTCTCCTATTAGAGTGTATCATCGTTATTCATACCATTGTTGGAATTGTCTAGTGATGCTTTATGAAGTGGAGGTCTCAAATTGGTTGGTTGTGGTAGAAGATGGTGACCTAAGGACCACAGTGTTCATCAATCCCTTGGACTTGGGGTGAGAAGAAGAAGGTTTGGAAGAAAAAGGGTCATTGGATTTTGCATTGGTATTTTTGTTACGCTATTTGACCCTATCTTCTTCGATTGCACAGAGTTCAAGCTTTCAGGCCATAGTGAAATCTTCATCGAATGTGCAAAAAGTTTGAACCCATAGAGTGGACGAGATGTGCTTGGCACATGCTCTTGAAAAGAGCTCAATGAGCTCAAGTTGAGCTAGTGAGAAGGAGAGTTGGTTGATCAAACTTCTCCAATGGGTGATGAAGTCTGCTATTGACTCATCCTCAAATTGTCTAATGGAATAAAGGTCTGAGATGGAGACCTTCTTGGTAATATTGATTGAGAAATGATCGAGGAATAGTTGAGTGAGTTAAACAAAGGTGAAGAGAGAATGAATGGTAATGGAGCTATACCAATCAAGGGTGGCACCAGAAAGTGACATAGGGAATGTGTGAAGTAATAATGCATCATCGTGTGATATGAGGTAGCAAGCATTTTTAAATGCTCACAGATGTTGTTGTGGGTCTTCTTTACTCTGAAAGTGAGTAAATTTTGGGAGTTCCCACTGGCTAGGGTATGGTCAAATAGGAACTGAAGGGTGGATAGGTTCATTATAGATTTGTTCATACGAAAGAACACTCTTCAAACCTGAAACAGATGTCTCAAGGTTGGACATCTTATCCTTCAGCATCTTAATTAGATTGGCAGATGGATTGGTATGAGGGGCACCCCCTAAGTTATAGGGTACCTAGAAGGTGTTGGGAGGGGCATATGACATACTTGGTTGCATTTGTGTAGGTGCAACATAATGATAGTTCATCATAGGGGCTGATGTTGAGACCACGGGGACTTGTGCCACAAAGTTGGTGGGCACAACTTGACTAGATGCCACCAAGGGTGGTTGAATGGCAGTAACACTAGTTAAAGGATAAGTGGTCACTCTCATGTTTATGGGTGCAAGAGTGGATGGGATAGGAATAATAAAGTTCTGGAAATGTGTCAAACTTGGTTGAATTGCTTGCAATTGAGGGGGTATGGAAACCTTGATGGAGGTAGGGCCAAAAAGGATAAAAGGGGAGGCCAAATATTGAACATTGGCCATGGTTGGGTTACTGGTCGAGGTAGTGGTCTGAGTGACCATAGGTTGGGTAGCATATGCCATTGATATCATTGCTGCTTCAACCAAAGAAGTTGGCATCCCATAAATAGGGTTACCTAAAGGATCTTGCATTTGGCTTCTAGCGAGATAATGTTGGAGAGCCTTGACATTGTGGTAAAGGAATCTCTCAAAATCTTGATCCCCTTTAAGAACAATATGAGGTTGATCGGGGGTAAATTGGATAGGAGTATGCTCGGTATTTGAAGTATACTCCATTAGATGACTTGGCATGAAGGGTGAAGGTGGGAGTGGCTATTGACTTGCATGGTCAACAAGGAATTTGGCTTGGCAGTGTGTCAGGACCATCCAAGGTGAAAGGGGTTTGGGTTCCAAAAACTGTGTTTTAGTTTCAAAAAACCAGAATTTGTGTTAAACAATAAGAAATTCAAGTTTTAAGCTTGTTGTCTAGAAATTTTATTTATTTATTTATTGATAGTGACTGATGTCAATTTTTTAACCAATATTGATTATGCCGATGTCGGTCAGTTAACCTATGTCGGTGAAGATTTGGTTGCCGACGTCGGTGGAAAAACTGATGTCAGTTTCTGTGTAATTCCAAAAACATAGAAGATTGATAGTTTTGGAAGAAGAAGATATTCTGATTTTTTTTTAGACTTCAGAATGGTATGACCTTACTAGCTCAAACACTCAGATAAAAAAAAGTAGAATAGATGATTAGGCAAGCAACCTCTAAAATGTTAGATTCCTAAGAATGAGTTTTAAAGTTGTGGTGGCTTATGCCTTAAGAGAATGTGTGGGGAGTTGGGCTTGTAGAATAGGTCCTAGAGAGGAAGTCTATGGCTGGTTTTAGGTTGTGTTATGGTGCTCAAAAATATCTATGTTAGGGTCAGTACGTGGCCTGGTGCTGTAGCTTGCTCCCTTCACTTCACGAACCCAAAGCTGAGCTGGGCCACTTAGCCAAAATATACCTTCCCTATAGTTTATACTCTGCCAGAGAATAGAGTGGGTCCTCCTCTTGGTGGTGAAATCCAAGTAGGATCACTGGGTGGGGTAAGGTATCTGCTAGGTGATGAAATCCTAGATGGGCCTTGTCTCAAGTAAGTTTATGTGTTTGATTTGAAGTGATTGTGGTTTGGTTGTGTAACATTTGTGCACTACAATTCATTCATAATGCTTTAATTACTAAGTGGGCTAAGTGTGCATCCAATCAAGAATGAAATGCAGTAGTTTTTAACCCAAATCGAAATATGTTATTCAAATGCAAACAAATGGAGAAGAGGTAAAGAGTATGAGTTTTTCACTACCCTATGATGCATGCAAGAAGTAACAAAAAGAAAAAAAGATGTTCTTTTTAACCTCTGCTAATGATTTCCTTTTGAAACAAAAAGATAGAAGAAGCTAAGAGAAGCTAAGTTTTTAAAAGAAATAAAGGCAAAGAAGAGGGGATACAAGAAGTGAATATTTCTCTAATGCATCTATATGAAAATTTGATTTTTTTAAAAGAAAAAGAATGAACCCAAGGAAAACTCTAAGGGTCCCACCGGGCGTGCCAGAATGTTTCTCTAAATTTTCACTAATTGTGTTTAATTGAGGAAGAAACTAAAGTTAAGAGGTTTGGGTTTGATGTTACCCAGATTTAGTGTGCACTGTATCCAAGCTTTGTGGGGGCTCCTCTTTGGTTGTGGAGGAAACACCTGTAGTAAGAAAGAAACTTAAATAAAGAAGATGTTAGAATAGAATATGGTGGACTGCCAAGCTACGTGCTTGGTCCCAAAAGCGTAAAGCTCCCTAAGGGATGACAGTCCACTATTTAAAGAAAATAGTGTTGTATAAAAATAAATGATAAAAAGACTAAAGAAATGGAAAGATAGAATGTGTGTACTTGTTCCCTGATTGCAGTCTGTGTGTCTCTGAATGTTACAAAAAGCTGGTCGAAGGTTTTGTCTAGTTTATGGGCTGTTTGGATAGGTTTTATAGTTTACACAATCGTTAATGTCAGTTGGTCTATCGAGGTCTATCTGGAATGGTGCCGACATCGGTTAGGTTGCCGATGTTAGTCGGGGTAGTGGGCCTTAGACAACTTTTAGAATATTTCTGTGATGGACAGAAGAGTTTTTGGGAATTCAAAGGTTGGTGCAGGGTTGTGAGAAAGTGAATGAGGTCTAAGGAAGGGTAAAGGTAGAGGATAGGTGTGAAAAGAGGGTAAGAATAAGGGGAAGGCCTTTCAACCCCTTCTCAGAAGAAGTCGGGCCTCTCAACAGTATTTATAAATATTAAATGGAAACTAATTAACAATGTATTCTAAAATACTAAAATGAGAACCAGAATACTTAGCTCTATTAGGTAAAGAACCAGAGGTGTCAGAATGCTTATTCCTATTGTGGCTGATGTTGAGGTCCTCATACAATGTTTCAATCCAGTCTCTGAAATGACTTGTGTAGAGCTTCAGTAGCCAGGAGAATGATAGTCGAGTTCTGGTGCTTGAGGTCTCAGAGTGTGTGCGTCAATCTTCAAAGAGGTGGGGGTAGATCAATGTTAGAGCTTGGCTTATGTAACTGACATCGGCAATCCCACTGGCGTCAGCTGTGGTTAACCGATGTCGACCAATGGTTGATCAATGTCGGTGGAGAGAGAATAGGTAAAAGGGCTATTTTTAGCCCTTTTCCTATTTCTCCATCTGCCAAGTGCTTTTTCTATTGGAAAATGGTCAAAACAAGGGCTTATGAGGCATGAGAGTTGGTTAGGGAGTTAAGATGGGGTGAGAATTGGTCATGGGTAGTTAGGATTTGGAGGAATTAGTCTCAGGTTAACTCATAGGCTGAGAAACGGTCTTAGGGTGAGGTGTCTAAGGTGAGGTAATTAATTTAAAAATAAGTAATTTTTAAATTAATAAGGTGTGCAAGTGTGGGTTAGGAGTGTTAACATTTATAAGGGGGGCAAGGGGGGTTGACACGATATTGGTGTCTACACTCATTTTCCTAGATGACATTGATAATGAGATTCAAGTAGAATTCAACCTTTGAGACTTGTTTTCATCCTCTCTATTTTTGGTCATTTTGGTTTGGTATTCTATTTTGGTATTGTTTTTGTTTTTTATTTTTTGGCTATGGTTTCTCATATACCCTAGTTTCTTGGGGTCTCTTGTATGGTTGGTTATAGTTGGAATTTATATGGTTATGGTTTTAGGTATATACCTATGGGTTGGTTGCTGTGAAACTCTTTTCTTTGGGCTAGAGGCCTATAATAAAACTGTTAATTATCCCAAAAAAATATTATCATTTAATTAATATCTCTTAATAATTTTTCTAACCATTTCCAGCATTCTACCCTCCATTACCTTATTTATCTTGATTATTTTTAATATGGATTTATTTGACTAATTAGAAACTTCTAGTGGCATACATATTTGATTAGTTAATTAATTGTATTATTAATTAGTAATTATCCTATTAATTAATAATAGGTGAATTATTTTAATGATTAATTTTATTAGATTCAATTAATCAAACTTAATAGTTTTGGATTAATTCCCTCTTTCTGGAATCCAATTTACTTTTCCGTTTATCTTCTTCATTTACACCCAAAATTTTACCCGACCTTCCTTTCACCTTATGCTTCCACTTCACCATTGGAACATTTAATTATATTGAATATGCTCTATTTTATTAAGCATATGCTTTGATATTTTACCTAATAATGGGTCCATGTGGAGAGACCTAAAACATTAAACCTAAAATTTATTATATTGTTGATCCCAAAATACGCTCATAATATGATTATTTTCACGTCGTAATGGCATTAGTAATTTTATGAATATGATAATAATGATGATCTTGTGGCCCATTAACCATCATATGATAATTTTATATTTTGAGAATTGGGCCAAACATCCAATGGAAAAATTAGGGGACTTAATCCTAGTTGCCTAGAGACAACCAAGGGTGGGAGAGTGTAATAATATGAATTAATACAATTTCTCTTACCCATAGTCTATTTGGAAAAACACTTTATAAGTTCTATATGTTAAAAACTATAAAAAAAAATAAAGGAAATAAAATAAAAACTATATGCATTTACTAATTCCTTATAAAATATCTCATGGTTCTCTCTCACAATCTTATGAAAACATACATACAATAGGTATATATTTACTTGAAAACTATACCCCATTTCTTTTCCTAAATTGCCTAGATTTAGATAGACTTAATCATATGATAAAAGGTGGTTTCCTATTATATACCCTAAAGGTAACCCATTTTTATTATTTCTAAAAATTAGTCAAATAATAAATATCAACATTTAGATTAAATGTAATTCCTAAGAAAAAAACAAGGTGCATATAACTATTTGGAACAACACCCATTTTAAGTGTAACTTAGGGGAGTGTGATAAAAAATGAAGAGGCTTACATCCTTATAAATGGATCCCAACAACAATTGTTTTGAGGTGCCCATGTACAACAAAATATCATGAAGGAAGGACAACTTCCTTTAGTCCAAATAGTGATCAAATATGAACATACTTGGTCTTAGTGAGGGGTTTAGTAAATATTTCTACCACCTACAACTTTATATGATAGTAATAAGAACACTAGTATGATCATGAATAAACTATCAAATATAGTGCGTGTGGACCTCTATGTGTTTGGTGATTTGAAGTTTCATAATATTTTTAAAGAAGTGGAATATACTATGGTTGTTTCACCAAATGGTGGTAGGTTGATATTGTTTTATGTCAAACTCTATAAATATTTGATGGATATAAATATAATTTATGATAGTATTGTCATTTACTTGATACTTTTCCTTTGTGGATGAAATGTTTATGCCATGCTACTTATTTTTAAACTAAAAACCAAGGATTAGGATAATATGGAAAACATGTCTTAAAGTGAACTTGTGATAATTGATATCGCTTGTCCAAATGGAGTCATTATATCCTACTAAATCTATATAAAAATCTATTGAATAGTGAATTCCATAGTTATCCTAATATAATAGAGAATATAATTAGAAACATTCCAATGAAACTCATAAGGTTTTTAAATTGAAAAAATATCATATAGATAGAAAAGTAAATATTTGGCTAGTTTTGATTCTATTAAATAAGGGTTTCAACTAGTTTACTATATAAATTATAATCAAACAAGGGTGTAGAGAGCTTGGTTGTGAGTTCAATCCTAAAAAAAAGATGACAGTTTGAAATAAATCATGTGAAATATGTCTAAGAGATCTAATACATATTTGATATGAAAAATAAAGATCCCTAAGTTAGAGTGAGTGATATCTAAACCAAATAAGTATTTTAAAAAGAGTCATGCATCTCAAACTATTATTTTTAGGGAGGAATTCACATTCTAAATAAATGAATATAAACTATCTATGAAAATGAGTTCATCTACATAAATAAAATTTGGAATAATATCATCATGATGTGATTGAATGTATATAATGACATTTCAATGAAAATTAGAAAACCCTAATGAGATAAGGAATGAGTCCATATTTTCATACCATGTTCATGGAACTTGCTTATTTCCATAGAGGGATCTCTTAAACTAACATAAAAGTGAGGATTATTGAAAAAATATAGAGTGTTCTCCATAAATATCTCATCATGAAGGTTTTTGTCAATAAAATCACTCTTCACATTCATCTGATGTAATATCCATATATGAGACATGTAAATATAAAGCATAAAAAATGGAATTTATTTTAGTGACAAGGGAAAAGGTCGCATGATAATCAATGTCCTCTACTTAGGAAATTTCTTTGTCAAACATTTATGCATTATTTTTATTAATACTACTATCTTCTAGATATTTGGTTTAATAGATCTATTTACAACTAACCAAATTTATTCTTTTCATAATAGGTACTAAATCCCAAGTATCTTTATTCATAAGATGACTATAATATTATTCCATGGTTTAGGCTCCTTATATGGAACCATTTTCCTCAATCAATGATTAATAATATTATGTTGTTTCTATCTATGCATGAGGTAGCTATCAATAATCTACTCACATATTTTTAATCTTATAAGGATCACCAAAAAGAGAACCATGTTTAACTTTTTTATTTTGAACCCATTGAGGAAGGTACTAAGTTTCAAGAGTAATTAGTGAAGGAGGAGGAGATTCACCAACATGAGGTGTGTTATCCTTACAAGTAAAACCATAAGTATAATTCATATAAAAATGTGAGAATAAGTGGGAATAGATGATATACCATGTGGATGATGTCATCAAATCAAACACTTATAAAATGATCAACTGGTGTGCATTTGGATGTAAGATTTTATAACCTTTGACATCATCTAAATATACCATAAATATTCAAAAATTAATTTTAGGTTACAAATCCTTAAATTTTTATTTGGGAATATGAGCCCATGCATCACATATAAATATTCCAAGGTGGTCAACTAAAATTTTCTTGCCACTTCAATCTTATTTAGGTGTCATACCTTTAATAGGTTTGTGTGGAGAATATGATTTTCACAATTGATAGCCTTAACCCAAAAAGGAGAAAAAACCCATGATTGAAACATACAAGTGGCCATTGCTTTAAGTGTGTGATACTTTATTTCAACAATTCCATTTGTTTGAAAACTATAAGGAACCATATGTTTGAGTATGATGTCATGTATGATAATAAAGTCATTGAAGATAGAATTAAAATATTCTCCACCATTATCTATTTCTAAACACAATCTACTTTCTATGTATGTATGTATTAAAGGTCTTGAAGTAAAAAAAAGTGGAAAATTTCTAAATTTTGTGCTTTAATAAAAATACTTAAGTACATATATAAAATAAATCAAGTAAAATAAGCACATGTTGGTGATGAAAATTGTTACGTTAAATAATCTACCTATTCAACTATCATGAAGGTCAATGTAGACACCGAAATCGTGTCTACTCATTGGTCGACCCTCCCCCTTGGCCCCCTTAGTCCACTTCCTAACATTCCTAACACACACTTATTAATTTAAAATAATCATCTATTTTAAATTAATAACATTCCCCCTTAACACCCCCTTTGACACTTCACCCATGACACCTCACTTCACCCTTGGATTCCTTTCCCTTGGATACCCTCATTTATCACCATATGACCTATTCCAACTTCCCCTCCACTAATCCTCACGTTTACTTATTCCACCTTCGACCATTTTTGCATGACCACTTGCCCCTGGCAGTTGGAAGAATGGGCAAAAGGATAATTTTAGCCCTTTTTTCATTATTCCAACTACCAGTCGATTGACGCCGGCGGGATCACCGACGTCGGTTGCTTAAGACTGGCCCGAAGGCAAATTATGGACTCTCTCTCTAGATCCTCTTCCCCTGAATGCAAAAAAATCCTCTTGCACCCAGACTTTGACCTCTCCCTCTCTCTCTCCCAAACACACAACAAGCATCACAGGGTACAAGTATTCTGCATCAGTCACTCTACCTCTTTGCAGGGAGTCTTCTGCATCAACAACAAGTCTTCTATATCAGGGACAAGTGTCTCTAACACCTCTGGCTCTACTCCAAGTAAGAAGGTAAGTATTCATATTTTATGTCATTTTAGTAGCTTATAATGTATTCGTAATCAATTTTTGTTTACTGCTTCTAAGCCACATCACCAACCAAACCCAGCTATCAACCAGACCAATCAGACACTCTTCTTGGAGAGGCTGAAAAGCCCTCCTCTTAACCTGACCCCTTTTGACCACTACCCTCTACTCCTTGTCCCTCCTAAGGCCCTATCTCTCTACCCAGCAACCCTGCACAGATTCCCAGACTGCCGCAGACCCCTTCTGTCGACCACAAACTTCCTCTGAGACCCATCCATAAACTACTACCCCCACCAATGTCGGTAGCATAACTGACATCGGCAGACTTGACCAACCGATGCCAGCAGCCTAACCGATGTCGGCGACTATGGAAGACTGACAACAGAATATAGGTAAGCTTTATCTTTATTTCTTTTGTTTAGTCTTTCACCATTTCTTTCCTTTATCAGACATTATCTTTTATCAAAAGTGGACTGACACCCTTTCAGGAAGTCTTGGCACTTCTGGGATCAAGCATTGCTTGGCAGTCCACCCTACATCCATCTAACAACCTCTTTGTTTAAGTCTCTTTCTTCTGCAGGTGTCATCCTCCACAACCAAAGAGTAGTTCTCTCAATGTCTGGATAATGGTGCGCAGACCTCATCTGGGTAACATCTAACCCTAGACCATTTCTTTAGTTTCTTACTTCCTTTGAATGTAGAAAAGCGAAAATAGTTTGAAACAGTCAAATCCAAATTATACCCATCTATGGAAATTTTGATTAAGGATTTAATTAGAAGGTGTGGAAATGGGTATTTTAATGGTTAAGTATTAAACCGATGAATATATTAAGAACTTAACCAAATATAGGAATCAAAATATTTTTTCAAGTAAAACTGATTTTAGAATTTGGATATACAACATATCAAAGAATACTCAATCAATATAAAACTTTAGTCTTATGTACATATTTTATATAAAATAAGATATCACAAGCACTCTTTTTAATCAAAATATCACCAATTCCTTCACTTTTATAAACAAATATTTCACTTTCGATTCACTATAGGCTATCATACCTTTTTCAAAGAATGTGATCAATCCTATTTAATAAATTAAATTTATAAGAGAGGTTAATGAAAGATGCAATATGCTCATTAACATTGACCAAACATTAATGTTACATATATAGGCTTAATGAGCCACAATACATCACACTTGACAAATTGTAGTGGAGGAAATTATTAAATGTCTACAACTACCCTTATTTACTAAGCACCAATTATTTAATATTGGGTGCATGTGCAACTTCTTAGACTATAAACTAGTAAACTATTATTATAAAATTCCCCCATTAATGGATCATATTATTAAGGGTACAAGAGAGATAATTTATAAATGCTTCAAAACTTTCATGTGTAAGTGACTCAGTCAAGACACTGAATTGATCTTGAGTGGGGAAATACTAGAGCTTTATGTTATGTTGCTGAATATGTTCACATATGAAATGTATATTAGACTCAGTGTGTTTTGTGTGTTCATAAAACACTAGGCTAAGAACAAGTTATTTTGGTACTCCCAATCATGTAATAATTAGATGTATCCATATCGTTCCATAGATAACTCCTCCTACAACATGATATTTTAACTCTATGGAAGAACATGAAACATAATGTTACTTCTTTATCCCCCATGATATTTGACCAAATACCAAAAATAATACAAATCTATAAGTTGATTTTTTGTCATAAATATAACCTACATGATCTATGTTTGTGTTTTTTGTTAAGAGGAATTGGTCATTCTTCTTGTATATTAGACCATATTCCATTATTCCTCAAATATATCTCACTATCTACTTAGATGACTTTTAGTGTCTTACTTTGGGTTCCTGTATAAAGTAAAAAAGATAGATAATAACATAATTTATATCTTTCCCAATGTAGGTGAGATGGATGAGTCTCCTAATAAATTATGAATATAAAGTGGCATATACTAGTGGCATGGATTTGCATGAAATAGTTGAAGAATTATCTTCATATGTGTGGCTATTGGTTTATAATACATCATCTGAGAATTCTCAAGCAATGTCTTGGTATTTTTAATTTGTGACATAAAAATACTATGCCCTTTTAAAAAAAAATCCAATTGAAGATAGTAGTGTAGTAGCCCAAGATCTATCATGTCAAATAATCATTAGAGATCACTATTTTTAGCATCGATCATTTTCACTAAATTTCTAGTGAAGACTATATCATTGACATAAATAATGATTATAACAATCTTCCCCCTTGATGTTTGAGTTATAGATTAGGATCATATGGAATATTTTTAAAACTATGTTGTACGAGATGTTCATTGATTTTTATATACCAAGCTCTGGGATCTTGTTTAAGACCATATAATGACATGATAAGTCTGCATACCTTTTTTTCTTGACTATATTTGACACATCCTTTTGGTTTTATCATGCATACTTATTTTGGTAGATCTCTATTTAATAAATCAATTTTGATGTCCATCTCATGAGCATTTCATCTAAACTATGCAGCCATAGCAAATATCATTTGATTGTTTTAATCTTGGTTGTGGGAGTAAAAGTATCCTAATAGATAATGCCTTCTTTTTAATAATATATTTTTGCTACAATTATCACCTTGTACTTATTTATGATACCATATACATTGTACTTGACTTAAATATCCATCTACATCTGATGGGATTCTTCCATAGTGGAGGATCAAATTGTCAAGTGTTATTCTTCATTAATGACTGATATTATAGATCAATGGCATATTTATAAGGTTTTGAATATTTGGATTCTCTTACCATAGAGGGATTAAATGTTTATAAAACTATGCTCATTAAGGGCCATGTTTACCTCATCATCAATCATGTTGTGAGTCCTCGGTCTTGAAATATACGTGTTAAGGACTCCATATGATTTAACATATCATATTAAACTAATATACCACATGGAAATATGTTGAGTAGTGAGTGGTAGTAATAGAGGTCTTAGTTAACCATCATTAATGTCTCTACCACTGTCACCATTTTAAAAAGTTATAGGTTTGATGCTTGTATCATGTGCATGTGTGGAAGGTGGATTGTTTGCACTCTTATCATCATATACAACATCCCTATTGATGAATACCTTCTTATATTTTAGGTCAAAGAGCCAATATACCTTAAAATCTTTATTGTATCCAAAAAATACATTCCTTTTGTTTTATTTTTTGAGACATGCATATATGCCTTGCAACTAAAAAATTGAAGATTTGAAATTTTAGTTTGTTCCTAGTATAAGCTTTATGTGGTGTGATCTCATCAATAGCTTTCATGGGTGAACTCTTTAACAAATATACCACTGTGTGACATGTTTGTGCCCAAAATTGAATGAGATATTTGTGTATCCTTATTCATGCTATGAAACATATCTAAAATTACATGATTATGTCATTTTTAAACCCCATTTTGTTATGGTGTATATAGAATAGTCAATTGATGATGTATTCCATTAAATTTGATATATGTTGAGAACTTTGTACCAGTGTTTCCCCACTACCCCCCTTGATCTGAGTGTAGGGCATTCTTTTTTTGACCATTTTCATTTTTCATAGTGGCCTTGAATTCTTTGAAGACTTAGAAGGCCTGATTTTTAGTCTCAAAAATGTATAATCACATATTTTATGAGTATTCATCAAAAAAGAGCTAAAAATACATGTATCATTTATGGTTAGGAGTCATGTGTCCACATAGATTGGTTTGCACTAGATCTAATGGACCAATAACATGATATTCACTTTTTATAAATAGATATCTCCATTATTTTCCAACAAGGAAACTGAAACAAATGTTATAATATTACTTGAATAAGAGAATGCCTCTTACCATGTTGTGTCTACTCTAGGCATGTATATATCCATAAATAAAGTGTCCATATGTTATGTGACATAGATGTTTTTGTGTCTATGTCCTTTAATAAAAGTGCCTGATGGTCATTGTTAACATCATCAAGTTGAAACATTATTATAGTATTCAAAGCTCTCATGACTATTATGGACCCTCTATTTTTTTATTCGATAATTATTTTGAGTAATTTCATGATTAAAATCAACCTTGATCTTGTGATCTAGTAGTTATTTGATAAACAAGTTTTTCGTAAGTATTGGGACATATGGTATGTCTTAGATTTTGAACTTTTTATTTACAAGAAATAAATAAATATCACCATGAACTTAAAGAATGTAGGATGCATCATCACTGAGAGAGACATTTTCTCATGACGTTGTTTAGTTCAAGGTGGAGAACCATTAGTACCTATCAATCATGTTCCTTATAGCACTAGAATCCACATACCAGAATAAATTTAGAGAAGTGTTCTCATTATATGTCTAAGTTTAAAAGACAAGATCCTCATTTGAAGAATCATTTCCTGCTACACCATTCCAATGTGAATGTTATTTGGAAGTTTTATGTTTCTATTGGCATTTTATCAATTGTTGTTTCTTATCTAATTGTGGTGAATTTTTTGAAGTGGAATTCTGATTAGATGATCCATGTGTGAATTCATTATACTAGTAATGTTTCAAATCATGTCCCATTTTCCCACAAATATGATATATTTTTTAGGAACAAGGTCTATTCCCTTACTGATTTTGTTGATTGTTCTACTAAGTAGACTATTTTGAACCTTTCATGGGTATATTCCCATTATGATATAATGCAAGTTCATGCTATTCATATGGTTCCTCTATTTTTTTTAATGTTTTCCTCTTATTTCTATATGTTCATCAAAGAGTCATTTACAACCGTTAGGAAAATTATGTAAGTTGGGGGGGGGGACTCCACTCTTAGGAAAATGGGTATGAAAGAGACATTTATAATTGTTATGTCTAATACATGGAGTGATGCCTACAAATTTCTAACTTTATTTCATAAATATTTCACTTTTTATTCAAGTTTTAATTTAAATAGTGTAGCTAGCTTCACGCATGCAAAATATTATTTTTATTTTTTGCCTAATAGATAGTCTTGAGCTTGTCTAAGGTGTCCTTCACTATACTATTATTTAGATATGAGATTGTACCTCATTAGATAATCTAAACATGATTATAAAATTTTAATTATATTTGGATTTATAAATTTTGAGCTCCTAGTTAACATTAGTTGCATGTTAGGTCAATGATTCATCTAAAAATGGAAATATATTTTACAATTCTATATGTGTTTGTACTGTTGACCAAATTTAAATTTTAGTCAAATTGGGTCAACCCCTAAATTTTAATTTTTTTAATAATGTTTCCATATGTCTTATGGGGGCTCACATTATTCTATACATCTTACTTATCCTTGTTCCAACCTTGGTCTAAGCTCATCTCCCTTGTAATTACCTAGTAAACCAAAGTTAAAGTTGGTCAACCCTAGTAAAATGTGGTAAAAATATTTAAGGTGTTCACAAGTCATAAAATTTTCATTTACCATGTCTTGTGTGCAAAAAGTGTCATTTTGGCATATTTCTAGCTCATTAGATGACATGTACAGACTTTAAGGGAGAAAATTTGTCACCAAGATTGATACTAATGTGGAATAGGTTAGAATATGTTAGGTTTCATCAAAATTCAATCCAAGAAGCAATTATATGTAGAAAATGGGACATTTTCCTTGATTTTAGGCCTTTATTGGTACTTGTATGGACTTGGGAAGTCCTCCTTCAACAAAAAATGTGGGATGGCATCTCTTCAGATACCTAAGGTTATTTCCATGCTTGGTGTTTAGAGATTTCATCAAAAATTTTAAGTTTTACTTCTATTTCTTCTTTCTTGTCCTTGTAAGCCAAGAAAGATCAATTTCAAATACTTGGTGTGGGTCATACAGTCGGATTTGAGAGGAATGTTATTGGTGGGTGAAGTTACTTTGATTCAGATTCATTTCCATGACAATAAGTTTTTATTTCATAGTTGATCCTTTATGAACCATAACTTAGATCCCTGGTAACTTTTTATGCACTTCCATTCATGAGGGGTCTATGTTTTGAGCTAGTTTCTAATTTTTCTGCTTGGTTTTGACAAGTTGGTTGTTTTCAGATGTTTTTCCATGTATTTTAAGAAATTTAAATAGGTTATCCATTCTCCTTTTGGATTTTGATATCTCAAATTCTTAATAAAACCTCTTCTAAGCTTGTTGTGTTTTCAAACTAGTCCTTTCACACTTATAGTTAGCTCAGTTTCCATGAAGGAGTTTTTCTACATTAAGATGAAAGCATGAAGGTTGCTTTAGATGTTTGAATAAAGAAGATACATTTGAAGGTGTTGGGACAAGTATTGAGCTCATAAAATGTCAAAACCATGCTCAAATATCTATGTTTCTCCTCATTGTTAGCCTTCATAGTCAAATGCATACTTCTAGGTGGCCTGAGCAGAGTGTATGAGGGTTATTTAGTGATCTTGAGACACTTGGGAAGCTTTTATTGTATCTTGATATGATGGAATGTTATGTCAGAAAAAGTTTTAAGGGTGAATTACTAATTGGATAATGAAGGTCATCTTCAAAGATGACAAAACTGAGACTAAGACCATTTTCCCTAAGAAGGCCAAAATAGTGCTCCTTAAGGTTTTTTGGAGTTTTCATAGTGAAGGCATAAGAGATTATGATGCATGGTGATTTCTAGATATTATAAACCTATAATTAGATAATTAATCTACCAATTTAGAAGGATAGTTTACAAAAGGAGAGGATTATTAAGGTCCCAAAGGTGTTATGAAAAACATTGAATCCATTTAGTGTTATCTATAGGGTTCTAAGCTTAAGAGACCCGTAAAACCTAAAAAACAATTGCAAAGGTCTAAAATTGAATTAGAGGACCCTTATGAGAAAAAACCTACCATTAATCCAATAAAAAAGACAAGGGATAATTTAAATTTGTTTGTACTCTTTGACCAAGATCACTCCCTATCTGTACATAGTGCAAGATCCACCTATAGTAGGCAGGGTGCAACAACAGTTGAATTAACATGAGAACTTGATGAGTTATTCTAAGTATTATAAAATGAATAAATATATTTAAAATTTTGGTGAATTCATGGGATTCAAGGTGAGCCTAACCACATCACCATCAACTTGAGAGGAGGATTAATAGTGACCTACAGGTAGATTTCACAGTCAGCTGAATGCAACTAGCTTTGGGAGCTTTTCAAATCCAAGGTGCGGAGACAAGAGGAATATAGATGAGTGCAGGTGAGGTTTAATTTTTATTACCTAATAAGGTGTCATAGGGAGATAATTTACATCATGATAAAGTTAAAAAATACCCTTGTATACACTTATAGGAAGGGTTATGGGCAGAGCATCCTAATTCAAGCAGTGACATGAGAAATTATGCAAAATAGTGCCTTATAGGTTAATAATGAGGAGTAATGTGTGAAATGACATGATGTGAGTTTCAAGGTGAAATAAATTTGTTTCCATACATTCCAATTAATTTTATATAGATCAATTTTATGACCTACAACAAGCACTAAGAGTGTCTCAGCCCTATAGACAGAGACCTAGTCTTAGAGTTTTCAAAGTACATTGGTGTAGTGAATGGGAGTTTGAACTTAGTGAAATAATGAATGAACACTTAAAATATAATTTTATTTATGTAATAAAACCCTTTTAAATTAAAATTAAAGTCTACATAGGACCTTAAACCCCTATATACACTTACATCAATGTCTTAAAGGGCGAAACTGTCTCAGTAAAGTAGGGTCCTAGTTTCAAGGTGTGTAAGGAGATTATGGGAGCTTAGAGTGTGAATGGAATTTAATAAATTTTAAAAAAAGATATAAAAAATTATTAAAATATTCATGAGGGATAAATAATCAAATGAGGGCCCCCAATTTCAACAAACATAGTCTTGGCCTAATACCCTGTAGGCAGTCTACCTTCAAAAGCTAGTTTTGGCATTTGAGAGACATGGAGTGTATATATTTGGATTTATATGATAAAATTTGTTATGGATAATACCTATAACCTATATAACACCCTAAAATTATTATTTTTGGATAAAAATAGGATAATATGCCTCTATTCTATCTCATAGGTAGGGCAGTTTTCACCTTGCAAATAGCTTGTAACTTTTGGAAAAGGGGGTAGAAACATGGACCAGAGGTCAAACAAAGATTTTAAGAAGGTTTTTTGAGTTTTATAACACATAATAACACGTTATAAACTAATTAATAAATTTGGAAGATAGATAGGGTGCCTTGGGAAACAAGGGTTGAAATCAAACCTAATAGGTAGAATTGAGGCTAAGGGGCCAAATAAGAGGTCATTTCCATTTCTAGTCCTTGGAAAGAATTTAAATTATTCGATTAATGATTAAAAAGGTAAAATGGATGTGTAAAAGATACATATATCCAAATAAAACATCAAAATATCATCCTAAGCCTAAGGTTGCAAGTAGACCCTTCAAATAAGGTTAAGGCCTAGTTCCTAAAGGATGGCCATTCTTATTTCTATCTCTTGATGAGATATTAAAATGATTAGAGAATGTGTATGGGACATATAAAAAGGTTTCTAGACCCTCAATTTGTAGGAAAAAATCATCAAGAAGCCATTTTGACTTGGAATGAACTTAAGACCCTATGGAATGCATGGAAAGGGCTTGAATAGTCAACTTAAGATGTTTGTATCTTCTATGAGCCTTTGCATGGGACCCTAATGTGTTTTGTGATATTATTAAAGGTCCTTAAGAATCCATAAATGTAATTTTATTAGAGTTACAATGTTTTTTATTTGTGAATAAATGTTAAGACCTGAAACCACTCCAAAACCCTTGTAAAACATGATTAGAGAAATGTTGCAATTGAAGCATCCAAAAAAATTTAAATGACATGAAACCAACTTTAAACTATAGTGGACTCTTTATGTACCTAACACATGTGATTGGGGTGGACTACACTTGTACAAATAGTGTAGAACAGGGATTTATTTGACATTTTTGTGTGTTTTGTAGGTGTGAGAAGGTTTCAAAAGATAAAATCACATTTGGGAGGTATATTGAGACTTTTTATAAGTATCCATTGTCATTTTATGAATTATATAATATCCTAATTCTATCTTCTACCTCTCTCATTTTAACCAGTCCAGTGAGCAAATAGTGAACACTTAGGAAAAAAGGGTGAAACCCCATTTGGGAAGACTTTTAAAGACTATTTGATGAAACTAATGCCATGGAAACTATTGAAAAGTTTCATCCCTCTATGTTTATGGATTATATTTATAATTGGAAATTTTTTGGGTGCCAAGTGTGAGAGGTGCATGGAAAGAAGTCATTTTGGGACTGTCATCAACGATTATGCATGGCCAAAAGAATAGGAATGATCAGGGACTAATCCAATGTATGTGAGGGATTTTCTTAACACATAATACTCATATCCATCATCATACCTGACCCTATGTAGTGGTGAATAAATTTTGTGAAGGAAAATCATAAAGGTAGTTTTCTATGCAAGGAAAAGAGTTTTTAGGCCACTTTGCAAGAGTTGATGATTTGATATGACACTTATAGCTCCTGATATTGCATGGATAACCCTATATATCTCTTAAATGCATAAATAATTGATATTTTCAGTTTTAAAAGTGTCTTAGTGACTCTTGAGCTTCCCCTTCTCTCCCTCCTCTCACAATTTCTATAAATTCTAGCCTTTTGGGGTATTGTATAGATCTCTCCACCTAGGTATGGAAAATCCCTAGTATTTTTTTCCTTGAGATAATAAATATAGTTTTTTTTACCTCATTAAATATTTCACTAAGTGCATACAATGGTTTTTGGTCTTGTGAAAGTGTATTTTGGCTTACCTTCACATGTTACTCTTCCTAGTGCCTTGTGTGTTTTGGAATTTCTCTTTTGTAGGTCAACAAAAAGTGTCTAATTGGATTGTAGGTATAGTGATTGGTCTATTCAATAGTGTTTGATGTTGGTGGCCTTTTAGAAATAACCATTTGTAGACCCATCACCTTATTTAGTTTTTCTGTTTCCAAATCTCTCATTTTCTATTCATGGTTTTATCTTCAACCTGGGAATTTCTATTATATAAGTCCTCCTAACCTAGGCTCTCTTTAAGACCCCATTCTTGAAACATTGATGTGAAAGGGAAGATTATCAATGGATGAAATGTATGTGCAGACTTTTTTTTGGTTCTAAGTACATGTTAGATGGTGTGAGTAGACAAATTATTTGGTGTATCACATCCCATAGATTATATTTACTTTCAGCTATTATTATCCCTTTTCATCCCCCTAAGAGTTAGTATCAGGATTGATCAAAGTGGTACATCAAGGGAAACTAGCCCCAAATCTAGAGATACACCTCAAAGTTGAGTCACCCACAACTTTGAGGTGGTTCCATTATGCCACTTGAATGAGGAGAGACATGTGATCTCCTGAAGGGGTGAAAGTTCAAGTAACAATAATTTTTGGCATGCCTGATGGGACTCTTGTTCTAAGGGCTTATGGAGCTTTGGTGTTCTCCTCAAGATAGAAGCCTTTGGAGGTAATTTCACTATACACCAATGGTGACTCCAAGTATAAATCTATTAGTTAAGCAGTCCAAGTTTTATAATTAAAGTTATTTTCTTATTTTATGGTATTCTAATGAGTGATTCATGGATAATTTTGATGTTGAGGTTGTCTTAACACAAGTTTGGGAGACATATCCTTATTTTCCTATTCCTCCTCAACATGAATAAGTACTTTCCCAAACTGGTCATGATCCTTATGAATCATATGTTGCCTATAATCAGCCATATCAAGCTTGTGCTTCACCTAGTCCACCTAGTTCCTAGCCAAGACATTCCATTTCAAGTTTCAAGAAGACTCTCATTGGATATAAATACTATATGTTAGACCTTGATACTAGAAATGGCTATGGTCAAGTTATCCCTAGTGATTATTTCAAGAGTGTGAGAAATGCTTTGGAGCAAATCAAGGAAGAATGGATGCCTATAGAGAGATATAATTGGAAAGGTATTTATAATGAGATGTTTGATGTTTGTGGCCTAATTTTACACCTAAAATAAAGGTTTATATATCATGACCTATCTCAGTCTTGGCAGCTGCAAAATATCCCACATCAACCTTTAAGTGTGTCAACTATGACTTTTTAAGATACTAATCCAAGCATGTTTAAAAATGCCCCAAGTCCTTCATGCATTCCCAAAATTTTAAATTATTTTAAGTCCATCCAAGAGAGAAACCAAAGGAAGGAGGATCATTATTGACCAGGTTGACTTATTTGGAGAAGATTTTGAGAAAGGAAGCTTGACTTTTGAGAATCATCTTGACAAGGAGATTGAATTGGCCAATCAGATTTTAAGGCAATCCATCATGGCAGTAAAAAATGAAATCTATAAGCATAATTTTCAAAGTTTGAATCAATATTCAAATCCTAAGGAAACCCTAATTTTCCTAAACATATCGATCACCCCTTCATTTATATCTCAGCCTCATGAATAATCCTCTAAGCATAGCTTCCCAAGATGGAAAGAGGTAGTGGCATCTTGTGAGAAGAAGAATAAAATATGTTTAAGTGGAGAAGTTAGAAGTGGAGATAAATTTGAAACTACTAAACTCCCTCCTACCCCTCCTCAAGAAGTCATTGAACCCATCTTTCCACCTCTAACTGATCCATGTTTTCTTTCTAATGTTGAGGATTGCATTGCTCTTTAGGAATTCTATTTGGCTAAACTTCTTATTTTTGAGATGCCTAATATTGACATCACTAAGAGGGAGGATGAGTTTGATATTTCAAATTGGATTAAAGATGAAGAGGAGCTAACTGCTAGTGAGGAGACATTAGATTGTGATGATGAGGAAAAGGATCCTCCTTGTATTGAAGAAGAGGTTATTATGGAACCCAAAGGAGTAAATGAAGGGGCCTCTCTTATTATTCCTCTTCATGATGCTGACTAGTCAAAGGATGATGAATTTTTGTATTGACTTGAGAACATATGCAATGAAGTTGAAGGCATCAGGGGCCTACAATTCATTTGGAAATAACTACAAGCCATGGTAAGCAAGATCAAGTGTTTGAAAAGGAAGACATGTGGTAGACCTATATGAAAATGTTCAAAGAGTATGAATAATGTGAGAAGACAAAACTCCTAATGAGATAATCCCAAGATGTTGGATAGTAGACATATATTGAGGAGTATCATCATCAAGAGAGTCTAGCTCATGATGGAGCAATTTATGATGATCTTGGGCCTTTTGAGGATGGTTCAAAAGTTGATCCTAGAACCACCTATGAAGTTACTCCCACCAACATCAAGGAAGAGTTTGATCAATAAACACTAATATAAAGCTATGACACAACACTTATTGCAGACTTTGAAGAGGCTATAACAAATGAGAAGTAAAATGGGATCCTTCAAGAAGATATATGTTTGCAACAAGCTATCCCATTCATAAATATGCAAATATATCATGAGGAGATAAAAGGAAAATATTATGAGGCATGTTTCTAGGTTCAAGATGACTTTATCTACCTTGGATACTTGTGGGAGATGACTCTATTAGATGACATGCTAAGCCAAGGAGTAAAAAGGAAACATGAGTCATCTAGCACCCCATCCAAAAGGAAGTATGCTTGGCATCCTAATTCATCTAGTGAGGAAGGAGATTCAAGGTACTTCCATTTTGATCTAGGAAGGGAGGTATGTTTGAGTTTAATGTACATGATTAGTTTGCTTTCAGTTGTGTCTTGTGTTCCTTAAGTGCTTAGTAGCACAAGTGTGTCTTTGTTTTATGTGTTTACTTGGTATTTTTGTGTGTTGTTATTTCCTTTGTGTGTTTTGAGGTAAATAATTTGTATTATTGGTTAAGTAAAGGTATGTCACTATTGTTTTCAAGTACATTTTGACTCCCTTTACCCAATGGATAGGCTACTGGTTCTTAACATAGGCAAGCATGTTACTCCTAAGAATTACCAAAAGTGTTAACCAAATTTGAATTTTAGTCAAATTGGGTCAACCCTTAAATTTTAAAATTTTGAATAAGGTTTCCATATGTCTTATGGGGTCTCATATTTTTCTATACATCTTACTTATCCTTTCTCTATCCTTGGTCTAAGTTCATCTCCCTTGTAATTGCCTAGTCAACCAAATTCAAAGTTGGTCAACCCTAGTAAAACATGGTTAGAAGATAAAATTATGTCAAAAATGTCCTAATATGGTCTTTGAGATGTTTTAAGGTGTTAAAAAGTCATAAAATTGTCATTTACCATGTCTTGTGTGCAAAAAGGTCATTTTGGCATATTCTAGCTCATTAAATGACATGTAAAAACTTTCAAGGGAGAAAATTTGTCACCAAGCTTGATAATAATGTGGAGGAGGTTATAATATGTTAGGATAAATCAAAATTCAGTCCAAAAAGTAGTTATATGCATAAAATTATGAGTTTTCCTTAATTATAGGCCTTTATTAGCACTTGTACGGACTTGGATGGTGTATTTTAATATCCCTAAGGTAATTTAAATTCTTCGTGTGTAGATTTTTCATTAAAAAAAATAATTTTTACTTATTTTTCTTCTTTCTTATCCTTGCAAGCCAAGAAAGATCAATTTCAAATATTGGGTGTGGGTCGTACAGTTGGAGTTGAGAGGAATCCTATTGGTGGGTGAAGGTAATCTGAGTTAGTTTAATTTCCATGGAAATAATTTTGAATTTCATAGCTTCTCATTTATGAACCATTACTTATATCCCTGGCAGCTTTTTATGTACTTCCATTCATGAGGGGTCTATGTTTTGAGCTAGTTTCTAATTTTTCTACTTGGTTTTGACCAGTTGGTTATTTTCAAATGTTTATCCATGTATTATAAGACATTTACATAGGTTATACATTATCCTTTTGGATTTGGATATCTCAAATTCTTAATAAATATTTTTCTAGGCTTGTTGTGCTTTCAAACTAATCCTTCCACACTTACAATTATCTCAATTGCCATGAAGGAGATTTTCTAAATTAAGATGGAAGCATGAAGGTTGATTCAGATTTTTGAATTAGGAAGATACATTTTAAGGTGTTGGGATAAGTATTGAGCTCATAAATGTCAAAACCATGCTCAGATATCTATACTTCTCCTCACTGTTAGCCTTCACAGTCAAATGCATACTTCCAGGTGGCCTAAACAGAGCATATGAGGGTTATTTAATGATCTTGAGACACTTGGGAAGATTTTATTTTAGCTTGATATGATGGAATGGTATGGAAAACAAAGTTTTAAGGGTGAATTGCTAAGTAGAGAATGAAGGTCATCTTCAAAGATGACAAAATTGAGATAGACCATTTTCCCTAAGAGGGCCAAAATAATGTTCCTCGAGATTTTTTGGAGTTTTCATAGTGAAGGCACAAGAGCTTATGATGCATGGTGATTTCTTTATCTTATATCCATATCAATAGATAATGACTCTACCAATTGAGAAGGACAATTGAAAAAAAGAGAGAGGATTCATATGGGTCCAAAGGTTTCATGAAAAACATGAAATCCATTTAGTGTTATCTATAGGCTTCTAAGCCTAAGAAACCCCAAAAACTTAAAAAATAACTACAAAGGTGTAAACTTGCATCATAATACCCTTGTGAGAAGATAACCTACCATTAAGCCAAGAAATAAGATAAGGGAGCATTGAAATTGGTTTGTACTCTTTGACCAAGATCACTCCCTATTCGTACACAGTGCAAGATCCACCTACAGTAGGCATGGTACACCATTAGTTAAATTATCATGAGACCTTAATGATTTTTTCTGAGTATTCTCAAATGAATAAATATATTTAACATGTTGGTGACTTAATGGGATTAAATTTGAGCCTAACCATGTCACTATCAACCTGAGAGGAGGATTAATAGTAACCTATAGGCAGATTTCACAGTCAGTCAAATGCAACTAGCCTTGGGAGCTTTTCAAATCCAAGGTGTGGATCCAAGAGGCATATAGATGATTGTAGGTGAGGTTTGTTTTGTATTACCTAATAATGTGTCATATGGAGTTAATTTACATCATGAAAAAGTGGAAAAAGACCCTTGTATTCACCTATAGGAAGGGCTATGGGCAGAACATCCTAATTCAAATAGTGGCATGAGAAACTATGCAAAATAGTGTCTTGTAGGTTCATAAGGAGGAGTAATGTGTGAAAGGACATGATATGAGTTTCAAGGTGAACTAAAATTGTTTCCACACATTCTAATAAAGTTTATATAGATCAAGGTGATGACCTACAACAAGCACTAAGAGTGTCTCAGCCCTATAGACATAGACCTAGTCTTAGTGTTTTCAAAGTACATTGGTGTAGTGAATGGGATTTTGACATTAGTGAAAAAATGAATGACCAATTAAAAGATAATTTTAGTGATGTCATAAAAAACTTAAAAATTCAAATTCAAGTCTACACAGGGTCCTAAAACCCTTGTATACACTTACATCAGTGTCCTAAAGGGCAAAACTATCTCAGTAAAACAGGGTCCTAGTTTCAAGGTGTATAAGGAGCTTGTGGGAACTTGGAGTATGAATGTAAGTTAATAAATATTAACACAAGCTATAAAAAATTATTAACACCATAATTAGGGATAAATAATCAAAATAGGGCCCCTAGTTTCAACAAACACAGTCTTGGCCTAATACCCTACAGGCAGTCTGTCTTCAAAAGCTAGTTTTGGAATTTTGAGAGAGATGGAGGGTCTATATTTTGAGTTATATACTGAAATTTTATATAAATAATCCATATTACATATATAAGACCCTAAAATTATTTTTTTATGGATACTAATTGGATAGTATGCCTCTATTTTGTCTTAGAGGTAGGGCAGTTTTCACCTTGCAAATACTCTACAACCTTTTGAAAAGGGGGTAGAAACATGGACTAGAGGTCAAAAAAATCTTGTAATAAGGTTTTTGGAGTTGTATCACACATCATAACACATGGGAAAATAATTAATAGATTATTAATATATATAAGGTTCCCTAGGCAATAAGGGTTGAGTCAAACCTAATAGGCAGAATTGAGGCTAAGGGGCCAAATAGGAGGCCATTTCCATTTCTAGTCCTTGGAAAGCATTTAAATGTTTTGATTCATGGTTTCAAAGGTACAATGGATGTGTATAAGCTACATATATGAAAGGAAAACATAAAAATATCATCCTAAGCCTAAGGTTGTAGGAAGACCCTTCAAATAAGGTCTAGGCCTAGTTCCTAAAGGATGGTCATTCTTATTTATTGCTCTTGATGAGCTATTAAAATTATTGGAGAATTTGTATGGGACATATAAAAAGGTGTCTATACCCTCAATTTGTATGAAAAACTCATCAAGAATCCATTTTGACTTGGAATGAACTCAGACCCTGTGGAATGCATGGAAAGGGTTTTTTGTATCTTTTATGAGCCTTTGCATGGGACCTTGAGGTGTCTAGGGATGTTAGTCAAGGTACTTAAGAAGTGATTAGTGGAATTTTCTCAAATTTCCAATGTCTGTTCTTTATGAACAAATGTTAAGACCTGAAACCACTATAAAACCCTTATAAACCCTCACTACAAACCTGATTGGATAAATGTTTTAATTTAAGCATATAAATTCAATGAAAATTACATAAACCAACTTGAAGCTATAGAGTACTCTCCAGGGACTAGACACATGTGATTCAATTTTACTACACTTGTACAAATAGTGAAAGAAAAGGATTTCTTTGACATTTTTGTGTGTTTTTCAAGTGTTAGAAGGTTTAAAAATATAAAATAACCTTTGGAAGGTATATTGATACTTTTTATAAGTATCCATGGTAATTTGATGAAGTATCTAAGATCCTAAGTCTATCTTCTACCTCTCTCATTCCAGCCAGTCCAGTGGATAGATAGTGAACACTTAGGAAAATAGGGTGAAACCCCATTTAGGAAGCCTTTTAAGGCATATTTGATGAAAATAACGTTATGGAAACTATTTACAAGTGTCATACCTCTATTTTGATGGATAATATTGTAGAATTGGAAAGGTTTTATGTGGTGTGAGAGGTGTATGGAAAGAAGTCATTTTAGGATTGTCATGGATGATTGTGCATGGTCAAAAGAATAGGAATGATTAGAGACTAATCTAGTGCATGTGAGGTATTCTTTGTAACCCCTCCTACTTATATCCATAATTAGACCTGACCATATGCAGTGGTGAAGCAATTTTGTGAAGGCAAATCATAAAGATAGTTTTTTGTGTAAGGAAAAGAGTTTTTAGGACACTTTGCAAGAGTTTGATGATTTGAGATGAAACTTTTAGCTCTTGATATTTAATGGATCACCCCATATCTATCTCAAATTCACAAATAACTAATATTTTAAGTTTTACAAGTGTCTTAGTGACTCTTGAGCTTCCCCTTCTCTCCCTCCTCTCATAACTTCTATAAATTCTAGCCTTTTGGGGTATTATACGGATATCTCCACCTAAGTATGGAAAAACCCTAAATTTTTTTGACTTGAGATAATAAAGATAGTTTTTTTTACCTCATTTAATATTTCACTAAGTGCATACAATGGTTGTTGGTCTTGTGCAAGTGTATTTTGACTTACCTTCACATGTTACTCTTCCTAGTGCCTTGTGTGTTTTGGAATTTATCATTTGTAGGTCAACAAGAATTATCTAATTAGATTGTAGGTATAGTGAATAGTATATTAAATAGTGTTTCTTATAATTCCTATTTTCTAAGTCATCCTAACCTAGGATTTATTTAAGACCCCATACTTGAAACATTGATGTGAAAGGGAAGATTGTCATTGGATGAAGTGTATGTGTAGACTTATTCTTGGTTCCAAGTGCATGTTAGATGGTGTGAGTAGACAAATTTTTTAGTGTATCACCTCCCCTAGATTATATTTACTTTCATATATTATTATCCCTTTTCATCCCCCTAATAGTTAGTAGTAGGATTGATCAAAGTGGTACATCAAGGGGAACTAGCCCCAAATCTAGAGATCCACCTCAAAATTGGGTTACTCAAAAACCTAAGGTGGTTCCATTGTGCCAATTTAATGAGGAGAAACATATCATCTCCTCAAGGGGAAAAATTTCAAGTGATAACATGTACCTTAGCCTTCTATGTTGCATAGTTTTTACCTTGAAGAAGTTGAGTGTCTAGTAGAATAAATCTTGGTCCAAATATATCCATTATGAATAATCCTAAAAAGGAAGATGGATCAGTTCCATATCACTGAAAAGAGGTTGAATTTTATACATAATATCACTCTGATATACCAAGCCTCTTAATATACTTGCCCTTCCTATATACTCATTGGTACATGAATCTCATCCTTCCTATATACCCATTGGTATATGAAATATATGTTAATGTACATGAGACTAGAGTGATACATGTTATAAATATATTACATAGAAAATATGCATTTGATTAATGGGACCTACTTAGTGTAAATCCATGTACATGGGTATAACTTCCCTATATACTTAGATATTCTACAAATCATAATTTATGCCTAACGATCATGGGGAATTGGTAATGAAGGGAAGTTTTAATGAAAAATTCTGACTTATTTCTCCCAAAAAATTATAGGTATGATCCCATAGATGCCATTATCATAGCTATATTAGGATATGGATGAAATATTTAAAATGAAATGACATGAACCATAAATATGAAATAGAGGCATTATTGATACTAAATGTTGTGAATGAGATTTGAGAATATCATTTTGAGTTTTTTTTATTTTCTTATTTTATGTCATAGATATGAAAATAATGTAACATTCCAATTAGGATCTACATAGAAATATGATATTTTTTTAAAATTTAATAACATATTTCTTAATTATATTACACCACAAGAATCTAATTTGTGATCCATATAAAGTACTAAAAGTATGATAACTATACAATAAGCATGTGGCATTTATCCATCACTGATTACTAAAAATATGAAACACATCATAATTGAATAAAGAAAGTAATTACAATATCCCATCCATAGCTGGTAGAATCATACAACCACTACTATCAATGTACTATAATTAAATAATTATAGTTTATCAAGATAATGTTTTCAATAATAAATACTAAACAATGTAAAAATACAAGATACATGGCTCCACAGAGCATGAGTTTCCCAATACTATAATATACATGTTAATCTCAAGTGTCATCTCCAAGTAAGTACTATTATGGGAGGGAGAGCATCATCTAAGAATTTTTTCACACCAACCACAAACCAATGATCCCCCACATAATCTCCCACTAGGGAATGGCTCTCCCTTCACAGATGAGTAGATAATGATGGTACAGGAATATAAAAAGACAAGCTAGTACTTTTGTGATATATGATTTATAAAAACATGTAGTGTAACATAAATAAATTAATTTTAACATGATATCACATAAATATGTAAATCATATATATGAAATGATAATGTCTAACTAACATTACTTTGGCCAAAGTTTTCAATAGTTATTGATCTCTATGATCAATGAATTTTTAACACACCACTTGATCACATTATCTTCATCTAACATTGTGATTCTTGTAATCTATTATGTTGGAGAGTTTTCAGTGATGTCATAGAGGTGTCTAGGTGAGTGGATGAAGTGTCTTGATAGTCTAAGTGTTAATGACAAAGTGTGCAGTATGCTTGAAATAGGCTTGGTTGTATTTAGTTTTAGCATGATTAGGGATGGTTTTAAAGTTTTGATCATGTGTGAGGGATTATATCAGATGTCAAGGAATATTGGAGAGCTTGTGTAAGTACATGGTATTCATCTGGTTCTTCATTATGTTCATCTTGGCATAGTTGGTTTTGTGAAAGAAAAATATGAGTAGGTAATTTACTGACATCACCATTACCATTTATGGATGAGTCATGAGAATTTGATCATATTAATCCAAATTTTATATGATTAAAATTTTATGCCATGTGGTTGAAAGGATCAAAAGATATTACTATTCAAATTTGGTATCCCATGTAGTTTGTAATGTTTTCCCACACTATCACTGCACGTCATGCAGACATGTATGATACAACAAGTTTGTGCATTTATTTTTTGGTTTTTAGAAAGTAATAGTGGGAAAATGTTTTCATGGTGATGTTATATATAGTTCCAAGAATGTTCCTTTAATATTTGGAGTCTTGAAGTGTCTTCTAGCTTGAGATATAAATCTTCAAAGTTGCACTTGAAGACTATGATGGGCCAGAAACTTTCAAGATAAACTACATCAAATTTTGAGGTCATCTAGTTAGAGATATAATAGTGTGTGTTAATTAATTTTATTAATATATTGGTTTACATAAATTTTAAAATGTCAAATAATGAATGCGCTAGTGACATGTGTCACATTCACAAAGCCTGAACAAAATATTACCAGTTCATGGGTGTTTGTATTGTCAGAAGATTAATAATACATGTCTAAATTAAATAGTCAAATGTGAAAAATGAATGTAGATATATCAAGTGGCATGATCATGGGAGTTTTTAGTAAGATATAATGGTGATAATTTCAAGATAAATACCTATTTAATTGATAGAGATCAACGGTGTGCTTTTTGTCAATATTGCAAGGGTGCACCAAATGAGGTCAACATGTTTGAGGTTCAACATTTGGATAGTGGAGAAATTTGAGTTAAAGTTAGAGATATTTCTAAAGAAGATTGATGGTGTGAATTTAGTGAGCTGAATGAAGAACACAAGATGTGTTCTAAGTGATCGAGGTTTAACTGTGATCGTTGGATTTAAATATTTGAATTTAATGAAGGAAAGACTAGTGCTTGGTTTTTGAGCCATAACTTTTGATCTATGCAAAATTTGATGTTATAGTAAAAATAAAATTTATATAATAATTCAAGGAACATCTATAAATATTAATTTAAATGTCTAAATGTTTTTATAATTAAATTTATTGAGCTCGAAAGTTGACTATGTGTTCATTCATACTCTGCAAGTAACCCCATAAGGGTAATAGAGTTGTTCTTGCTGGTATTTTGATGTTTTGAGATGAGATAACTATAAAAGAGTCTTTTAGACTCCATGAGACCATATATGTGGATAATAAAGGTTTGATTAATCATATTTATTATGATCAAAGGCTTATAAGGTGACTATGTGTTTGTTCATGGTGCCTGTGTGCATATAATGTTGTTTGAGCAAATTGAGCTTTAGTAGAAGGGTGCTGTGATAATTGTTATCACTTAAGGAGGACCTATATATTATGTGGAATGGGTCCATGTATTTTAATGTGTTTTTATTTTCTTATTTTTATTGAATAAGTGTCAAAGAGGTGAATGGATCTTCATAGAACCTAAAAGGTGACTTAGGCCTATTTGAAAGAGGGTTGTGCTTAAAGGTGACCCATGTTAGATGACTTAAGGATAAAGTCATGTGTTGTAGCCAAAAAGGAAGGTTGTGATCATAATAATCATGAATACTCTATAAAATGTGAAACCAAATGTGATGGTTTCTAAGGTTTGCAGAATAGACTTGAGAGACCTAAGAGAAGAGGTATGTGTGAGAGTTGTGAGAGAGAGGATTTAAGTGAAGTAGATAACATTTAAAAGAGAAGTTAAAAGTCATTTAGGACAAAAAGAGAGAAAATTGGATCAATCATATTGATCTGATCAAACTATTATATGTGGATACATAGATCATTAGACCTAATAAGCCCAGAAGAGGTAGATTGAGTGAGGAAGCCCTAGAGGCTTGTTGAGTTCAACATACCCTCATTTTCAAAAAATAGGGACCCTTATATCAAATTATGAAAAATTATTCCTTGAAGATTAAAATACACTTATTCAAAGTATCATGAGCATGATTTCACATTATTTTTATTTGAAGATCATCACACCATGGTCTATCTAACTTATTTGTTCATGGTTCTACTTTAATCTTATCTAAAGTGCAAATGTTGGATATTTGAGTTTCAGGATGTAGGTTTAATGGAGCCCATTTGGGAATAAACATACTTAGGGTTTTATGCTTTAATGTTAAATTGATATTTTATTAAACCTTGGTCTATAATTGATTAATTAAATTCATGTTTTTGAAACCCTAGACTAATGCTTTACCTAGCCCTTTTGATTCAAATTTAAATTTGGCAAGAGCCTTTTATTTAAGTTTAAGTGGGAATAAATTTATAATACCATGGTCTTAGTTTTATTTTTATCCTAAGGGTTGGTCATTTTTTTCAACACAACCAAACCTTAAGCTAAAAGTTTTATGCAAGGTCATTTTTATTACTTAGCCTAAGGCCTTATCCCAAAGTTCCATCGTATTTATTTATACAATGAAACCCTGGTTAAAATATTATGCTAAGTCATTTTCACGAGGTCCCTTTTTTTCTATGTTTATAACCTTGGTCCAAAATTTTCATGCCTAAGTCCTTTTATTATTCTTGGGGTCCTTTTTATATGTTGCAAACTTAACTTTAAAACCTTAGACTAAAAAATTTGTATTTATTAATATGAATAAAACCATGGTTCAAAGTCTTTATGCTGAGCCCCTTTTAAATTCATGGGGTCTCATATAATTTGTTTATAAATTAGCTTAATCCTTTTATCCTAAGTCTTGAAGCTTAAATTTTATTCTTCTATGCAAGGACCAATCACGTTTAACTACTTGGATCCCAATATACAAAATACATTTAAGCAGAGGACCAAGATCGAATGGAGCAAGATAAATCATTAAAAGGTCAAACCATGGACCCCAATTAAACATCAAACACCTTAACAATGATCAATGGTACATGTTCTAGTGTACAAGTCTATGTCAATGGAGTGTATCAAGTCAAATATTTTCACACTGAGCTCTGAGTTAATACAAGCATGCCACATGGCAAAAACATGTTAACTAGTAGAACTGATAGTGCAGAGCTCAAAACACTGAGTAGTCAACACATGGAAAAACCATAGGGACTAGTATAAAGAGCCAAGAAGCACTGAGTAGTTTATACATGTACATGTAGAGTGTAGAGTGAACACAAAAATGATAAGTGGTAGGTTTGGTAGACATCCCCCATAATTATGTTAAAATTGATGGTCATGTAACCATTAAAGACGTCCCCATGGTCATCAATTGATAGTCACGAGGACATCAATCTTAGCATAGTAAAGATCCTATATCATGTGTTTAAAATTGATGGTCATGTGACCATAAAAAACATCCCCACATACATCAAATGATGGTCATGAGGATGTCAATTTTAACATAGTAAAATTGGATCCAAATTTTAAAAAGTAACGGTCATTTTTGGATAGTGATGAATAGAATGACCTGAGACACCATGTAATTGCCACATCAAACCTACATGAGTGTAATGGAAAAAATCAGAGACCCTATAAACCTATTATTGTAAATGGTTGGGATCTAAGCTCACAATGTCTGAACTAACTATACCATTAGAGCACTATTATCCTCAATCATCTTAAAGATGAGACCATGCCTGTAATAGGCCAAAAGCATCAAGGAACCATAAAGATCTTGTAGCAGCTAGTAGGTCCTAAGTCAGGTGAAATAGGAATATTCTTGTTGTAACTAGCATTGTATGATATTTCAAAATAGGATATTCTTTTGTATAAACATGTGTAATTTTTAAGAGCACATTGTCTATAGGTTAGTTCAATAGAAAAGATCATTTATTCTAGAATGTAATAGAAAGGATACCTATCCCATACACTTGTAAAAATGTAATTGGATTGAGACTGACCAACATGCTTCCTTGCATCTTATAAAAGGAGAATTATCATTTGTAAAAAAAGAGGGATTTCTTAGAGCCAAATTATTTTGTAAAATAAGAACAATTAATATAAGCAAAGAATTCTACAAAGATTGTCTAGTATTTACTTGTGTTCATTATTATCGTGGCTTCTCTCTCACTTATTTTTTTTTATTTAAATATTTGAATGGTTCTTATGGATTATTGATGTGTACATTTTATTTTAAATTTGTTAACTTGTGCCAATGCTAGGTTGACTAAAATTCCTTAGGTTCATTTTATTTTCTTACTCTTCTTACATTTGGGCTAATGTTGTTTGCTTGCAGGGGTAAATCTTTAAATTGAACTTGGTTCTTATTTGCATTGTTTCCACCTTCCTTAAGAGTTTGCCTAATGTATGATAGGATTTGGGTTTAATCTATTTCATGTTACATATTGGTTAAGTGCATGCCTAGATGATATTTAAACTTTGTCATGATGTTTATAATGAATATCAACATCTCTTTCTACCCTACCCTTCCTTTTGTTTCCTTTTTAACCAGATATCCTTAGTTTAGATTCATTATAAATATTCATCTTAGATTACTTCTTGATCATAATTCACTTTTTTTTATCATAGATACTTAAAATTTTGTATAGATATACTATTTGGCCATGGTGGCTCCCAACCACCAACTAATATAAATATTGTGAAACAATCACTTGTTCTACATCTATTCCAGCAATAGATAACAAGATTATCATAACCCATAATTCATGCATTGAGTTATTAGGAAATCTAAAGTGAGAAGTGTTTCCTAAACACTTTGGGCACATGTGGTACACATTTAGGCATCAACATGAAGAGCTTTGCTGATGATAGGAGGGCCTAGTTGGATTTTTATGAATTTATAGAATATTTACTCATTTCAATGAATTATGTCCAAATATTGATGTATTCTTTGCATATTTCTAGTTCTTTGAGCATATTTGTGTAAATATAATTAATATTTATGCTCTTTGATCAATCTTTGTGTAGACACCAATATTGTGTCGACCCCCCCTTGGTCCACCTCTAAACATTTACACACTTTATTAATTTAAAATAAATTACTTATTTTAAATTAATGACATCACCCTAGACACCTCACCTTGGACACCTCACCTTGGACACCTCACCCTTAGACCATTTCTCACCCTATGAGTCACCCATGACCTATTCTCACTCCATCCTAACCTCCTAACTAACTTTCGTTCCTAAGAAACCCATCTTTTGACCATTTTTCAATGGCAAATACACTTGGCAGATGGAGAAATGGACAAAGGGCTAAAAATAGCCCTTTTACCCATTCTCTATCCATTGACATTGGTCAACTGTCAGCTGATGCTGGTGGGATCACTGATGTTGGTTACATAAGCCAGACTCTAACCTTGAGTTTCCCCTTGCCTCTTTGCATATCGATGCGCACACTCTGAGACTAAGCATCAGAATTCGACTATCACTCTCTAGGCTACAGAAAATCTAAAAAAATCACTCCAAACATTGGGTTGAAAACATTGCATGAGGTCTTTGACATCAGCCACAATAGGAATAAGCATCCTGACACCCTCAGATCTTCACCAAAAAGCTAAGTATTCTTCTGGTCTCCATTTCAAAGTTCTAGAATAACTTGATAATTTATTTCTATTTACTATTTATGAATACTATAAAAGAAACCCGACTTCCTCCATGGAAGGGCTGAAAAGCCTTTCTCTAACTCTTACCCTATTCTCACACCTGCCCTCTACCTTTGCCCTTCCTCAGAGCCTATTGACTTCCCTGCAACCCTGTATAAACTTTTAAACTCCCAGACTCCTCTGTCAACCAAAGACATAACCTAAAACCCATCCAAATCCCATTGCCCTGACCCACATCGACAACATCTCCTATCGACATCGGTAGAATAACCGATGTCAACATAATTGACAATCTGACATCGATAGAACTATCGACGTTGATGACTGTGATAGATTGAATACAGAGAATAGGTACGCATTGTCTACTTTCTCTTTCTTAGTCTTTCATCATTTCATTTTATACAAATCTCTTTGTCTTAAATAGTGGACTGTCATCCCTCATGGAGCTTTACGCTTCCAAGACCAAGTACGTAGCTTTGCATTCCACCTTATCTTATTCTAACATTTTCTTTGTTTAAGTCTTATTCTTATCTATAGGTGTTTCCTCCACAGCCAAAGAGGAGCTCCTACAATTCTTGTAAATGGTGTGCAACTTAATCCAGGTAATGTACAAACCCCTAACCTTTAACTTTAGTTTCTTTTTCTTCTGAAAATAATTAGCAAAAATATAGAGAAACATTCTAGCATGCCCGGTGGGATCCTGGAGTTTTCCTTGGGTTCATTTCTTCTAAAAAGCAAACTTTCATATAGGTGCATTAGTAAAAAATTCTCTTCTTGCATCCTTTTCTTCTATCTCTTTATTTCGAAAAGAAACCATTAGCACAAGTTAAAAAGAACATCTTTATTTTTCTTCTTGTCACTTCTTGCCTGCATCTTAGAGTAGTGAAAATTCATACTCTTAACCTTTTATCCACTTGTTTGCATCTGAATAAAACATTTCAATTTGGGTTAAAAAAAACTATTGCATTTCATTCTTGCTTGAATGCATACTTAGCCTACTCACTTAGTAATTAAAATGCATTATGAATAAATCATAGTGCACAAATGTTACACAACCAGACCACAAGCACATCAAATTAAACATTTAAACATACTTGAGACAAGGCCCATCTAGGATTTCATCACCTAGCAGATACCTTACCCTTCCTAGCGATCCTACTTGGACTTCACTACCAAGGGGAGGACCCACTCTGTTCTCTGGCAGAGTATAAACTATAGGCAAAGTATATATTGGCTAAGTGGCCCAGCTCGGCTCTGGGTTCGTGAAGTGAAGGGATCAAGCCCCAGCACCAGGCCACGTATTGAAACTAACACAAATTTTTGAGCACCAAAATAGAACCTGAAACCATCCATAGACTTCCTCTTTAGGACCTGTTCTAAAAGCCTAATTCCCAAACATATTCTTCTAAGGCATAAGCCACCATGACTCTAAAATTTATTCTTAGGAATTTAATGTTTTAGAGGTTGCTTGCCAAATCATCTCTTTTTCTATTTTTATCTACTTGTTTGAGCTGGTGAGGTCGCATCATTCTGAGGTCCAAAAATAACTCAGAATTTCTCTTTCTTTCAAAAAATATCAGTTTTTTGTGTTTCTAGAAATACACAAAAACTGACATCGGTTTCTCCACCGATGTCGGCAACTCATCTTCACTGACATCAGTTATCCCACTGACCTCGGCAACATTCCATTACCGACATCGGTTAGTAAACCGACGTCAGTCATTGTCAACAAATTTTCTTTCCAAACAACAAGCTTAAAACCCAACTTTTTTGTTGTTAAACACACATTCTGGTTTTTTGAAACTAAAACACACAGTTTTTATAACCTAAACCCCCTTTTTCTGGAATGGTTTTGACACACAGTCAAGCCAAATCTCTTATTGACCACATAAGGCAACGACCACTCCTACCTTCACCTTTCATATCAAGTCACCAAATGGAGTATACTTCAGACACTAAGCATACTCCTATCTAACCAGCCCCAAATCAACCTCCTATTGTTCCCGAAGGGGATCAAGACTTTGAGAGATTCCTTGACCTCAATGTCAAGGCTCTCCAACACTATCTCACAAGAAGCCAAACGTGAGATCCTTCAGGTAACCCTATTTATGGGATGCCAAATTCCTTAGTTGAAATGGAAATAATATCAACAACATCTATTACCCAATCTATGGCCACTCAGGCCATTGCCTTGACTAGTAACCCAACCATGGCCAATGCTCAAGATTTGGCCTCTCCTATTTCTAGACCTACCTCCATTGGGGTTTTCGTACCCCCTCAACCACAAATAATTCAACCAAGTTCTACACCATTCCAGAACTTGATTGTCTCTATCCCACCCACTCTTGCACCCATAAAAACAAGAGTGACTACCTATCCTCTAACTAGTGTTGCCACCATTCAACTACCCTTGGCAGCATCTAGTCAAGTTGTGCCCTCCAACTTCATGGCATAACCTCCCTTGGCCTCAACATCAATCCCTATGAAAAAATACCAATATGTTACACCTACACAAATGCAACTAAGTATGTCATACACCCCTCCCAACGCCTTCCAAGTACCCTACAACCTAGGGGGTGCCCCTCCTACCAATCCATCAGCTGACCTAATCAAGATGTTGATGGATAAGATGTCCAACCTTGAGACATCTATTTCAAGTTTAAGGAGTGTTCTTTCATATGAACAAATCTGTAATGAACCTATCCATCCTTCGGTCCCTATTCGACCATACCCCAGCTAGTGGGAACTCCCAAAATTTACTCACTTTCAGAGTAAAGAGGACCCACAAAAACATCTACGAGTGTTTAGACACGCTTGCTACCTTATAACACATGATGATGCATTATTACTTCACACATTTCCCATGTCACTTTCTGGTGCTACCCTTGATTGGTATAGTTTTATTACCAGTTATTCTCTTTTTACCTTCACTCAACTAACTCAGCTATTCCTCGACCACTTTTCAATCAACATCACTAAGAAAGTCTCCATCACAAACCTATATTCTATTAGACAATTTGACGATGAGTCAATAGCTAACTTCGTTGCCCATTGGAGAGGTTTAATCAACCAACTCTCCTTTTCTTTACCTTAACCTAAGCTCATTGAGCTCTTTTCAAGAGCATGTGCCAAGCACATCTCATCCACTTTGTGGGTTCAAACATTCTGCACATTTGATGAAGCTTTCACCATGTCCTGAAAGCTTGAACTCCATGCAGTCAAAGAAGATAAGGTCAAACTGTGTAGTAAAAATACCAACGCAAAATCCAATGACCCTTCTTCCAAATCTTCTTCTTCCCATTCCAAGTCTAAGGGATCGACAAATTCTGTGGTACTTAGATCATCATCCTCTACCACAACTAACCAATCTGAACCCTCCACATCACAAAGCATCACAAGACAATTCCAACAATGATACATACAGTGTCAATACACTCCAATAAGAGAATCATACGCTTCTGTGTTTGATAATCTAGTAAAGAAGGGAGTCCTTAACCTCCCTCAAATCCAACCACCACCCCAATTTGATCCCTCACGAGCCATCCCTGCATGGTATAGGGAAAATGACTTTTGTAATTATCATCACGTCAAAGGTCATGACACAAACAATTGCAAAACCCTCAAAAATATTATCCAAGATATGTTAGATAAAGGGGATCTTGTTTTGGATAACCCAAATGCACCACCTAACCAAAACATAGATATCTTTAGGAAACCATTCCCTAACCATCCACCTAGTCAAAACAATGTTTAGACCATGGTCGATGACCCCCAAGAGCACAATATACGCACAGTTGACATGGTTTCTCCTTTCATTCCTAGCCAACCTCTCCCATAGTCTAAAGAGGTTAGCCAACCTATTTCTCCACCATGGGTAGAATAACCTTCTTCTCCTAATAGTCCTCCATCCACCCCTCTTTCACATGGAAGAGAGTCTACCTTGACCTCCCCCATATTGGAGGACACCTTGAACATACCAACACCACTAGCCCCGACCTCATCCTTCCTATTACCAATGGAGGATCATACTTTTCCCGCTCCTCGACCACACGTGGAAGTCATGATCATCCTTGCGCTCTATCCTCTTGAAGAGCCACATTCTCCAAGCCCTTCTCCACCGAGAGAAGAACTTGTCTCTTCACCCACATCGGCTGAAGAGGATCCAGTAATGGCTCTCTCTTGCCTTTGGCCCGAGATCACTGTGTCTAACATGTTTCTGCTCTCGTAACCACCGACATCTTCCAAAAGACCAATTATAAATCCTCACGCAACATCCTCTAAACCCTTCTCTCGATTGGCTAAAAACTTAGGATTTCTCCATTCGAGGAACTTAGAACATGAGGCGTTATGGGAGTGACTTAAGGCTCCTTATCTTACACATCCTACTTCATCTCATACTGCCGACCCTTCTACGACAAATTATCCCAAAATCTCTGAAGAAGATTGGGCTTCCACTTCCAAATCTTTAGATGCTCAACCATCCACATCTGAACCTAAACTCTCACAGGCATCCACCATGCCATAACCAGTTAAATCTCTCAGCGTTCACCCCATATCAAACCTCACTCACCCACAAGTGAAGGTAGATTTGAACCTCACCCCACATAGTAGTGGTTCTCACACCGTATTAAAGAAGGCTACTAAACCACGTCATAAAACTCCTCCCCCACCATCACCATTGCCCTCTATTTTGGGCCCACACCCTTCTACCTTAATAGGAGTGCTTCCTACTCCAACACCTAACAAAAACAAATTGTCTTCGTTATTCCCTTTACCCATCAAAAACATACTTCCTCTAAAAAATTTAGCACCTCTCATCAAGAAAGTGCTATCTACGCGAGTGGCCACACCACCAACTAAAAAAGTGGTACAAAAAACTCCCTCCACAACTCTTAAGTAGAAGTTGTCAACATCTACTGCAACAACAAGCGCAGACCCATTAGCAGGTTCCTATGCTCTATTACTACAATGATTATTTCAATCTTCTAGCATCACTCTCCCACCCATTAAACCATTCCAACCTCTCAGATCAAAACCATCTTGGTTCGATGACACTCAAATCTGCCTATATCATCACACACTTGGGCATGATACTGAGAATTGTTATACTCTTAAGGTTGTCATTCACCAACACTTGGAAAAGGACACCCTTCTTATTGAGGATTCTTTCAACAAACCTCCAACACCATCCCATGTCTCTCAAGCCTCTTCACCTTCATCGGGATCCCATCATCAGACTATGGTCCCTCTACCACCTTCTCCCCCTTTATTCAAGATTAACACTATTAATGTGGCCACCAGCTCACAAAACTTAAAGGATAAAGGAAAAGAGAAGGTTTCTATCCCTTGGACATACCCATTTTTCAAGCCTTCTCAACCACCAAAACCTAAGATTTCTATCTTAGGCACATCTCAACCAACTTCTTCGTAGGCAATCCGTGACTCCATGGTGAAACAACTTCACCAAACCCCTGTGAAGATGTCTTTATATGACCTCATTCAAATCTCTCCACAACATCGCCAAGCTTTAATCAAAGCTTTACAGGAAGTGGAGGTCCAACCTGAAGACCCCCAACCACTGGCTGCTTTAATCCAATCATTACCCACCATTGCCTCCATTACCTTTAGTGATTTTGAGATTCCTACCTCCAACCTGGAAGATCAGGATGCCGCCCTTTTTATCATAGCTTATGTTGATTGAACTCGCATTAAGAGAGTTATGATTGATGGGGGTGCTAGCATCAATATCATTTCCACCCACACGTTTGACCAACTAGCCCTCCCAAAGAATTGTATGTCAAAAACTGACGTGATTCTTCATTCTTTCAATGATTCCACTGCCACTACCATTGGCATTGTCATCTTGTATATTCATGTTGGCCTACGAACAATCCTATAACTCTTCTATATCATCAAGGGGGAGTTCCAATATAACATGCTATTGGGATGACCTTGGATCCATGCCATGACCTGTGTCCCTTCCACATTACATCGTTGTGTCAAATTTGAACATGAGGGGCAAGTTCATGTCATTCCTGCTGATCCTTCTCCCTTTAAAACATGTAACATAAATTATCAACCCAATGATGTTCTCATCCCTTTGAAAACATCGACCCAAACACCACCTCCACCTGTGGAAGCCTCGACAAGTTTGCAAACATCGGTCATGCCTATGCCTACTCCTCAAGTGACCACGAATGATCCTATGGAAGATACCTTCCAGTGGCTTTCACTTGTAGAGTATCATTTGCTTACCTTGGACATGTTCCAAACTCCTCAGGAATATGGAAAACTTCATAACCACCCTAACTATGACCATCACATCAAAATGGTCATCCCATATGGTCCTCCCAATCTTCAAACTAATCTCATTTATGGAGGGATAGATCGAGCTCCTACTAATGGGAATCCTCTCTCATCACCCCAACTATTCACGTCCAATTTCTCTTTTCTTGGTAACCCTAGCTTTTCTCACACCTATCTTTATAGGTGTGCATGAAAGGGTTTTGGCTTTGGGTGCTATGAAAAAGGTTCCCACCAGCCTGTTGAGTCTCTAAATGATGAAGCAATAAAAAATGCCAAGAAATGACATGGCTTGGGTTTTGAAGAACCTAAAAAAACCTCTAAAAACCCTCACCATGAAACTATTATAGAATAATCTCCTCCAACCTCACCTATTCCCCCATCATCACCTATGGATTCGGTGGTCTCCATCCCTCCTAGTTTTTTTGTGCATAAATGCCATTCACTTGGAACCCCTGACCTATCAACTAGATGGGGTATCAAGGTCCCTTCCTCTTGTTTATCCAAACATGATAGACGATGAATATTCTACCATCAACACTGTCCAATGCATGGATGATGACACCATACTCACCTACATGGGTGCGGATGATTCTTTCATACAATGATCACTTCTTTTCGAAACACAGGTTATGTTAAATGAATCAACTATTGACATTAATCTTCCATCTTCTGATGTTCCTCATATTTTAAAGATTGGTCAATCTTTAGATACCTAAGAACAAATCGACTATACCAAATTCCTTATAGATCATAACAAAGCCTTTGCTTGGTCCTATAACGATATACCTGGTATTGACCCTGACATTGTCATTCAAAACATTATCACAAACCGCGAAGATAAGCCTGTCAGGTAAAAGCTTCACAAAATTCATCATCATGTCGCACTCCTTGTCAAAGAGGAGCTTCAACATCTTCTTTCCGTCTCATTTATCCAACCCATTGATTATCCACAATGGGTGTCAAACATTGTCCCTATCACAAAAGCAATTGGGGGAATTCAAATTTGTACTGACTATTATGACCTCAACCTAGCTTGCCCAAAGGATGACTTTCTTCTACCAAACATCGACCAACTTGTTGATCTTACGGCTAGTCATGAGATGCTATCACTCATGGATGGGTTTTCAGGATATAACCAAATCTTGATTGCGCCAGAAGATCAACATAAAACCACCTTCATCACCCCATGGGGGAAATTTTGCTATAGGGTCATGCCTTTTGGCCTAAAAAATGTAGGTGCCACATACCAACGTGCCATGACTTATATCTTTCACGATCTCCTCCAAAAAATCATGGAGGACTATGTAGTTGACCTGTTGGGGAAATCCAAACTTTGTCGTGACCACTTAACCATTCTCAAAATAATATTCACTCGCCTTCTACAATATAACGTTTGACACAACCCCAAGAAATGCATTTTTGGGGTTTTCTCAGGGAAGCTTTTGGGTTTCATCATTTCTCTTCATGGCATTGAGGTAGATCTAGCTAAGATTCGAGCTATACTCGAGATGTCACCACCAACTAACCTAAAACAACTTCACAGCATGCAAGGGAAGCTTCAATCTATTCATCACTTCATCTCACAGCTATCTGACCGATGTCAACCCTTCCATCACCTCCTCAAGAAGGACGTCTCCTTTAATTGGGATAAGGATTGCCAAGAGGATTTTGAAGCTCTTAAATGCTATCTTGTCTCTCCAACAGTCCTTATTCCACCTAAAGATGACCAACCCTTCTATCTTTACATTTCAACAACAAATCATTCCTTAGGTGCCATGATCACACATCAGGACGAACAACATCATAAGCAGGCAGTTTATTATATAAGCCAAATGCTCATTGACTATGAAAATCGGTATACCCATACCAAAAAACTTTTCTTGGCATTAGTCTTTGCCACCTCCAAACTCCATCACTATCTCCTCAACCACAAGACTTACGTCATCACCCACACTGACCTTCTCAAATACATGCATTCCAAGCCATACCAAAACCAACGTATGGCTCATTGGCTCATGCTTCTTGCTGAGTTCAATTTGGAATTTATTCAACAAAAGTATATAAAGGGGCAAACAATCATTGACCAACTAACAGACACCCCTCTACCTGACAACCAACCCTCTCATTGTGAATTTCTTGATGAATCTATCGCCACGCTATCCACCGATGACATCTTCTATCAAATGACAATGTTCTTTGACGGATCTAAATGTCAACACGGTGGGGGCACATGGGTCATTCTCATCCCTCACGAGGGTGAGCCCATGCCTCTATCTTTTAAACTTGACTTCAAATGCACCAATAACATGGTTGAATATGAAGCCTTAATTTTGGGGCTTCAAACTACCCTTTTCTTAGGCATCAAGACAATCAACATCTTTGGCGACTTGCAACTAGTCGTTAATCAAATTAACGGTTCATATATTTGTAAAAATTAAGTTTTTCAAAGGTATAAACATCGTGTTGACACATTATTAGAGTCTTTTGACCACTATCTCTTGCAAACTATTCCTCGTTCTATGAATAAGTTTGTTGACACTATGGCCTCTCTAGCCTCACACATACCATCTTCATCTGCTTCCTCAAGAATCTATGCCACAGTACACTATTTGACGTTATCTTCATATATCTCCACTAATATTAACTTTGTCAGCAATATCGACTCTAGTCTACAGGATGTTTGGTATAAACAACTTGTTGACTACTTGACTTATTCTATCATTCCTCTTGATCTCTTTAGCAATGCACGGTGGGCTTTTATCAAAAGTACTGCTCGATACACCATGCTAGGGGGTCTTCTTTACAAACGAGGTTTTGATGGCCTCCTTCTTCGATGTCTAACCTCCACTGAGACATCTCATGCCATCAAACAAGTCCATGATGGGATTTGTGGAGGACATTTCAGTGGTAACTCGGTTGCAAAGCACATCCTTCGCCTGGGCTATTATTGGCCCACTCTTCACCAAGACTGCAGTGACTATGTTCAACATTGTATCAAATGCTAGCAACACGCTAACTTACTTCACATCCCTAGCCACACTTTACAAGTTGATAAGGATTTCTAGCCCTTTTCACAATGGGGCTTAGATCTAATTGGTGAAATTAACCCTCATTCGTCTCTCTGACATCAGTCTATTATTATCGCAACTGAATACTTCACTAAATGGGTGGAAGCTATTCCCCTCATCTTTACTAAAGTTGACAAAATCATTGACTTCATCAACAACCACATCATCTATTGTTTTGGTGTACCTCATAAGATCATCACCGATAATGGCAAATCTTTCAAAAACAAAACCATCCAAAAACTTTGTGACTCTTTTGGCATCAAACTCAGCTTCTCCTTACCTTACTACCCATAATCAAATGGACAGGCAGAGGCTTCTAACAAAATCTTAACCAAAATTCTAATGAAGGTGGTCAACGACACTGGAAGGGATTGGCACACTCACATTCCCTTCGCTTTATGGGCCTACCGCACTAGCATCTGAACCCTTACGGGTGCTACACCTTTCTCTTTAGTGTATGAAACTGAGGCCGTCTTGCCTCTTGAAGTACAAATACCTTCTCTTCACATCTCCTTACACGACATACTTTCTAAAGATGACTTTCATCAAGATCGATAAGCACAACTTGAGTTACTTGATGAATGTCATCTTGTCACTCTTAATCATCTTCATATCTACCAAAATCACATCAAGCGTGCCTACAACAAAAATCTGAAAGAGAGAGATTTCAAAATCAGAGATCTTGTCCTTAAAGAAAACTAACACGTGACCAATATGGAAAGAAGCAAATGAGGCAAGTTTGCTCCTAATTGGCTCGGACCTTATATCATAACACACAAGTATGGATCAAGTACTTATCATCGATCTTCTCTTGAAGGCCGGCCAGAACCTTAGCCCCTTAATGCCTTACATCTGCGACCATTCTATTGTTAATCAAGTAATTATTCACTTGATGTTTAACTTGAGCTTGTCCCTTGAGCAACCTTTCATCATCCTCATTCCTATTCTTTTCAACCCTTTTTCCCTACAAACATTAGTTAATCCTTTTTTAAGTCTTAATGTTTTGTCCTAATAAAAGGGAAACCCCTAAACCTCTATAGTCTGGTCCATGACTAATAGTTCTGTCAACACAAAAATATAAAACTAGGATGCCTAATAAAATATTAAAAGGTTATTAACTATAAATGTAGATTGCTCCCTCGAAGGACAACTGAATTATTGCCGCAACTTAGTAGACTGCTCCCTTGAAGGACAGCTATTCAAAGACATCAAAACTTATAAATCAAAACATAGACCACTCCCTTGAAGGATGGCTATGCCCAAATTTTGCTACCATAAACAACACCCTTTCAGAAGCTTCCCACATAAATCAGCTTCACATGACCACAAAATAAGACAACATCCCCAAGTAGACTTCTCGCATTGATCAGTCTACCAAAAAAAAAAAAACTGACTGACAAACTATTAAGTCATGGACTTGCCTATAGCCGTTCTCAGGGTCACCTATAAAAGGGGAAAAGTTATCCTCACATATCACATAATCACATCTATTACCCCAACATACTCAAGGGACTTTGAGCTCACTTAACATCAAATGATTAGAGTACTTTTCTAACAAAAACTAATGGTCAATGACGTAATGCATGAACGGGGCTTTTTGTTTACAAAAATCTTATCTATGCTATCACTATGGTCCTTGTCAATGAAAGAGCAAAATGCCTTTCACTTCTTATACATCTTTGTCACATACAACCAAACCAAACCAAACCAAACCCAACCAAACCAAACCAAAACATGTTCTAACCATTAACATAACATCATGATTTATTTAATGCAAATACCAATTTGTGTTATGTAAATTAACATAGCCCATTCACATTAGTTTCTATGGAAAACAATACACATGGAAACTATCGACCAAACACAATTTATGTCAAGCATATACCATCACCAATATGGAAACTTGATGAAGCATAAATAAACTCATTTCATTTTTAGCATACACCATCACGAATATGGAAAATTGCTAAGGATGAAAAAACACATAACCTATGTTGCAGCATACACCATCACACAATATGGAAAAGGCTATAACATCATCATACACTCATCATTTCAAAACATAACCAAACCAACCAACAACCTCTTTGACTCCATTTTCCCTTTTTGGGAGAACTACATTGGCCTGAGGCCCTTAAAACAGGCACTGTGTAGGTAACACTCAGTTGACATGGGGTCTTCTGAGGTTAGCTCGGTCATTCATTCATTCGTCTACTTAATGGACCAACCATATAACCTTTAACCATGACTTAACCTAGTCAAAACCAATCCATAACCTACCCTCTTCTTCCCTTTTGGGGAGAACTACATTGGCCTGAGGCCCTCGCATGGGCTATGTAGGCAACACTCAGTTAACATGGGGTCTTCTGAGGTTAGCTCGGCCATTCATTGGTTCATCTATCTAATGGACCAACTATCTGAACTAGCCCAAAATCATGACCAAACAACCAGCCCTGACACTGTAGAAGTCACTTTAAACTTCTTATGGGGCACATTGGAGATCACATACATCTCCCTGACCACAACAAACTACACTTGAGATCACTTATATCTCTAACCGACCCGACCAATGACCTTGGAGATCACGACTATCTCCTCAGACCACAAACACTTTTGAGACAAATTTGCATTGGTTGTTTTGATTGCATATATGCTACCTCACGAATAGTTAGCAAATTGTACCAACCCACATTACGACCCTCACACCTATTGTCGGATCACGCCCAAGTTGATCCCCAATATTTGTGACATTTTCATGTTTTCCAAGTGCACTTGCTAAGCCCAAGATACTTGGAACATGATGACCATTGGAGGTATAGCTTTGATCGATTAACCCAATCAACTACCACTAATAAGTTGGGGACTGGTTATTTCAATTTTAGTCCTCCTCAACCATTAGAGCTACAGCTTTGATCGTTTAACCCAATCAGCTACCACTAATAAGCTGGTGATTGGTTAATTCAATTTTAGTGCTCCTTGACCTTGTCTGTGATAATTTGACCTACCTATCACGTGAAGTGGTATACATGCAATCTCCACTATTGCAATGTTCACACTCCAACTTCACCTTACACATCCATTGCTTATCAAATTGGCACCTGATATTGGGTTCCCTTCTCTTGATTCCCGCTTTGAGGGGGAATACCTTATCCCATACCTGGGGCAACTTACTCTTATTTTTGTCTTGCAGTTTGTCAGAACAACTAACAAGACAAAAAGGGGCAAATGTAGACACCAATATTGTGTCGACCCCCCTTGGTCCACTTTTAAACATTTACACACTTTATTAATTTAAAATAAATTACTTATTTTAAATTAATGACATCACCCTAGACACCTCACCTTGGACACCTCACCTTGGACACCTCGCCCTTAGACCATTTCTCACCCTATGAGTCACCCATGACCTATTCTCACTCCATCCTAACCTCTTAACTAACTCTCGTGCCTAATAAACCCATCTTTTAACTGTTCTCCAATGGAAAATGCACTTATCGGATGGATAAATGGACAAAGGGCTAAAAATAGCCCTTTTACCCATTCTATATCTGTCAACATCGGTCAACTATTGGCCGACGCTGGTGGGATCACCGACGTTAGTTACATATGCCAGACTCTAACCTTGAGTTGCCCCTGCCTCTTCGCATATTGATGCACATGCTCTAAGACTAAGCATCAGAATTCAACTATCACTCTCCAGGCTACAAAAACTCTATAAAAATCACTCCAAACATTGGGTTGAAAACATTGCATGAGGTATTCGACATCAGCCACATCAGGAATAAGCATCCTGACACCCTCAGATCTTCACCAAAAATCTAAGTATTCTTCTGGTCTCTATTTCAAAGTTCTAGAATAACTTGATAATTTGTTTCTATTTACTATTTCTGAATATTGTAAAAGAAACCCAACTTCCTCTGTGGAAGGGCTGAAAAGCCTTTCTCTGACTCTTACCCTATTCTCACACTTACCCTCTACTTTTGCCCTTCCTTAGAGCCTATTGACTTCCCTGCAACCCTGTACAAACTTTTAAATCCCAGACTCCTCTGTCAACCATAGACATAACCTGAAACCCATCCAAAGCCCATTTCCCTGACCAACATCAACAACATCTCGTATCGACATTGGCAGAATAACTGACATTGGCATAATTAACAAACTGACATCGGTAGAACTATCAACGTCAGTGACTGTGATAGACTGATTATAGAGAATAGGTACGCATTTTCTACTTTCTCTTTCTTAATCTTTCATCATTTCATTTTATACAAATCTCTTTGTCTTAAATAGTGGATTGTCATCCCTCACGAAGCTTTATGCTTTCGAGACCAAGCGCGTAGCTTGGCAGTCCACCTTATCTTATTTTAACATTTTCTTTGTTTAAGTCTTATTCTTATCTACAGGTGTTTCCTCCACAGCCAAAGAGGAGCTCCTACAATGCTTGGATACGGTGCACAACTTAATTCGGGTAACGTACAAACCCCTAACCTTTAACTTTAGTTTCTTTTTCTTCTGAAAATAATTAGCAAAAACATAGAGAAACACTTTGTGCTATCTTTAGACAAAGATTGATATTCTTTAAAGTTCCACGGACATTCATGCAAAGGTAGTTCATGCTTTGTGTATTCTCCACATTTAAGGGTAGTAATAGCAATTTTTTACAAATATTTATTGGTTCTTTTAAAATTTGAGTTTATTCAAGCTTCGAGATGTAAAGATCCCTTTCATTCACCATTCTAGACATATATTTGAGCTTATTTAGTTAAAGATAGTCATGTTTTACATGTATTTATGCAAAAATGGCTTAACGTACAAACTTAATCATTGTAATTTATAAATATTAGTTTGATGCATCATATTTTAAATAGGTTTCTAGGTCACAAGCTAGAATTCCCTAAGGCAAAGGTTAGGTGAGCAGAATTCTCAAAGTGTTAAACACTTCACTAGTTCAAAGTACTCAGGTGTTCAAGGTACGGATTGGTTAGGTTGTTCTTCAATCAACATGCCAGGTATAGTACATGATCTTCCTAAAAACTTGAAAGGTATTTGCCTTCTTTTAGTTCTATAGGTGTTGTTACTGCTAAAGAGTATATTAGGTTCTTTAAGGTTACCTTAGGATTGTTAAATGTTGTTCATGAAGATGTTGCCTATAGATTGTTTCCTTTTACTCTTAGATATGAGGCATATGATTGGTTTCTTAACCTTCTTGAGGATTTCATTGTCATTTGGATTGATTTTGATAATTATTTAGTTGAGCAATTTAGAAAGATCATCAGTCCATATGTCCTTTATCAATAATTCCTTACTATGAAGAAGGATTCAAATCAAACCATTAGAAATTTTAATGCTAGATTTCAAAATATGCTTAATAGAAATATAGATCCTTATAGACCTATTGAGGCTTTAGCTTTAGATATTTATAAGGATGCTTTACATCCATTGACTTATGTGTTTTTGAAAAGGTCTATTAGAGTCATTGATACATTAGCTTTAGCTTATGCTGGAGTTGTGGTAACAAATGACCAAATACAAACCCAAGGTCAAATGGCATATACTATTCCAAATGTCAATCTTAATTTTCCTATGCTGAAAGCCATTTCTAATGCAAATCAAAATAGATTTGCACCTAGGTTTGAAAATAAAAATAATGAGTTATTTGAGAGCATGCATGAAATGAATCTTTGTGATATAGATTTTAATTCCTTACTATGAAGAAGGATTCAAATCAAACCATTAGAAAATTTAATGCTAGATTTCAAAAGATGATTAATATAACTATAGCTCTTTATAGACCTATTTAGGCTTTAGATTTAGATATTTATAAGGATGCTTTAAATCCATTGACTTATGTGTTTTTGAAAAGGTTTGTTAGAGTCACTGATACATTAGCTTTAGCCTATGCTGAAGCTGTGGTAACAAATGACCAAATACAAACCCAAGGTCAAATGGCATATACTATTCCAAATGTCAATCTTAATTTTCCTATGTTGAAAACCATTTCTAATGCAAATCAAAATAGATCTGCACCTAGGTTTCAAAACAAAAATAATGAGTCATTTGAGAGCATGCATGAAATGAATCTTTGTGATATAGATGTCGCTAATCAATGCCATGTTTTTGAAATATATCAATATAGAAGAGACACTTCTAAAATTATGCCTAATCAAGATAATATTGCAAGGAATTTTAGATTTGTATAGCCTTTTGATTTTTCATTTAAAGAGGAAAGTGAACCTAAATATGGTTTGGAAGAATTAATATCTCCTCAAGATGAGCAACCCCAGAAACAAGATCAGATACAAATGGACTTCTCTTTAGAAGATAGCTACGAGGATAATTCATATGAAGACATTGATGAAATTTAATATACTATTGAAGAAGATGACCATGAGTAATAATTTTACCAGGATTTCTTGAAAAAAGTTGCAGCTAAGATGAATGAAGTTCCTGAGGATGTCATTAAAATACTTGTGGATGAAGATAATACAATAGATAAAGAACCTTCAGATGAATCCATCAAAAGGTTATAAATATGTGATCAACATATTTATGATGATGAAAATCCTAATGAATTCCATTCAGTTGATCAGGATGAAGAAACCTTTTGAGATGACTTGAAATATTTTTGTATAAAGATTGGTATTTCTTTTCCACCTAAGAAAGAACCCACTAAAGACATTAGCCTAAGGATGATATCCAAACTACCATTATTGGGTGAAGATGATATAAACCACTATCTATCTATGGATGAATTAGAACTACCAATCCTATATCAAAGTAGGAGTATTTGGGAAGAAGATTATTGGGTTTTAGATTCATATCTTCGATCCATGCATTTGAGAATGTTGATAAGAGACCAAGCTATATCACCTATAAGACACAAGCATATAAGTGCTCCTATCCACAAGAAGAGATCATTGAATGGAATTAATCATGCTTCAAGGTTAAATAGTAGACTAAATAATTTTCCATTTAATCCTAGAGGTAAGTATTTTATGTAGTTAGTTTAGGGCTTAGTTTAGTTTTTTTCTTGTTCTTTGCGTCTTACTTTCTTTACTTCCTACCCCTTGTTTATATATCATATTTATTTATATTTGTTTTTCTGCTCTTACTTTATTCCTTAATTCTACATAAGTCCTTTTGGAAATTTATCATCTCAAGTTTCATCTAACCACTTGAGATTCATAGTTTGAAAATGTAGGTTTGACTTCTCAACATTGGTTGATCATGGATTGATAAAATATGAGCTTGATGTTATAGTTTAGATAAGCTGGCATAGACTAATGGATACATTAATTTTTCCTTGAGATTTTAAACCTTGTTCTAATCTAAGCTTCATTTTAAGAAGAATTACACATGTAGGATGAAATCTTAAACTATTAGGACATAGTTATGATTGCACTTAAAAAACATTAATTTCTTGGGACAAAGTTTACAACCAAGGATGATTGTCTGGAAATCAAACACTTGACCAAATCTCTAAACTTGGTTAACTTGGTTCCCAACCTTTGTTGGAAAGTCAAAATGACTTGAAAAATACAAAAATAAGGGCTTGTTACAAAATCAAATGCTTTCCAAGCAAAGGTGATTCTAGTAATCTCCACCGAGGATATGAATGATTGACTAGTAGTGGATCAAGGCCTTGAGTAGAGCAAAGGCATCTCTATTGGGGCTATGGATGCCTGGTTGGTAGCATAACAATTCCCAAGCCTTCCTTGAGCTAAATCATGGTTCTTAAATAATATTCAAACATGCTAAAAGTCAATGTTAGTGATTAAAGTCATGAACTTTGAAGTTGTTCTCTAAATCCTTTGGCAATCAATAAGTAGAATCAAAACACACACACAACATGATTGAGTTTTGATGTTTGATCCTAATTTTACACATACAAGATTTATTATAAAAATAAATTTATCTTAATAATGGTGCCTAATCAAATGGAATAAGTAGCTTAATTATTAGTCTAAACCAAAATCTCTGAATTCTAACATATTGCTATGTTTCCCCTAGAATTTGCCATTTATTGAGGTCAACATACCTCCATTTCTAAAAAATAGGGACCTTTGTGTCAAATTGTGTAAATTTATTCTTTAAAGATTAAAATACACTTAGTCAGAGTATTATTAACATGATTTCACATTATTTTTATTTGAATATCATCCACACCATGGTCTAGATGTCTTATTTGTTCATGGTTCTACTTTAATCTTATCAAAAGTGCTAACATTGGATATTTGAGTTTCAGGTTGTAGGTTTAATGCAACCCATTTGGGAATAAGCATACTTAGGGTTTTATGTTTTAATGTTAAATTGATCTTTTATTAAACCTTGGTATATAATTGATTAATTAAATTTGTGTATTTGAAACACTATACTAATGCTTTACCTATCCCTTTTCATTCAAATTTAAATTTGGTGAGAGCCTTTTATTTAAGTTTAAGTGGGAACAAATTTATAATAACATGGTCTTAGTTTAATTTTTATCCTAAGGCTTGGACATGTTTTTCAACACAACTAAACCTTAGCTAACAACCCTATGCAGGCTCACTTTTATTACTTATCCTAAGGCCTTATCCCAAAGTTCCATCATATTTATTTATACAATGAAACCCTAGGTTAAAACCTTATGCTAAGTCATTTTTGCGAGGTCTTTTTTATTCTATGTTTATCACCTTGGTCCAAAATCTTTGTGCCTAGGTCCTTTTATTATTCTTAGGGTCCTTTTTATATGTTGTAAACTTAGCTTAAAAACTGTATACCAAAAAAATTGTATTTATTAATATGAATAAAACCATGGTCCAAAGTCTTTATGCTGAGTCCTTTTTAAATTCATGGGGTCCTGTATAATTTGTTCAGAACCTAGCTTAATCCTTTTATCCTAAGTCTCAAAGTTTAACTTTCATTCTTCTATGTAGGGACCAATCACATTCAACTAATCATATCCCAATCTATGACACACATTTAAGTAGAGGACCAAGATTGAACAAAGTGAGATCAATCATTGAAAGGTCAAACTGTGGACCCCAGTTAAACATCAAGTAGCTTAATAATTATCAATAGTACATGTTCTAGCATATAATTCTAAATCAATGGAATGTATCAAGTCAAATATTTTCAAATTGAGCTTTGAGTTAATGTGAGAATACCATGTGGTGAAAGCACATTAACTAACATAACTGATAGGTGTAGAGCTCAAAAGATCGAGCAGTCAATACGTGGAAAAATTGTAGAGCCTAATACAAAGAGCCTAGAAGCATTGAGCAGTCAACATGTGGCACATGTAAAGTGCATAATGAACCAAAATATGATAAGTGGTAGGCTTGGTGGGTATTCCCCATAACTATGTTAAAATTTATATTCATGTGACCATCAAAGATGTCCCCATGGATGTTAATTGATGGTCTCGAGGATGTTAATATTAACATAGTAAAGAGCCTAGATTATTTGTTTAAAATTGATATTCACACAATCATCAAAGACATTTCTACGGACATAAAATGATGGTCATGAGAATGCCAATTTTAACATAGTAAAATTATATCCAAATTTTAAAAGGCAATGATCATTTTTGGATAGTGATGAACAAAATGACCTGAGATGCCATGAAATTACCACGTCAAATCTATGTGAGTGTAATGGGCCAAATCAAAGACCCTGTAGACTTGGTATTATAAAGGGTTGGGATCTAAGCTCACAATGTTTGAACTTACTATGCCATTGGAGTGTTGTCATCCTCAATTATCTTAAAAATAGGACCATGCCTATGCTAGGCCAAGAACATCAAGGAACCATAAAGATCTTACAGTAACCAGTAGGTCCTAAGTCAGGTGAAATAGGAATATTATTATTGTAACTATCATTATATGATATTTTGAAATAGGATATTATTTTATATAAATATGTGTAATTTGTAAGAGCACATCGTTTATAGGTTAGTTCATTAGAAAAGATCATTTATTCTAGAATGTAATAGAAATGACACCTGTCCCATACACTTGTACAAATGTAATTGGATTGGGATTGACTGACATACTTCCTTGCATTTTATAGAAGGGGCATTATCATTTGTAAAAAAGGAGGGAGTTCTTAGAGCCAAATTAATTTGTAAACTAGGAATAATTAATATAAGTAGGGAATTTTATAAAGATTGTCCAGTATTTACTTGTTTTCATTGTTATCATGGCTTCTCTCTAACTTGTTTGTTTTAATTTATAGATTTGAAAGGTTTTTATGAATTATTGATGTGTACATTTGATTATAGAGTTTTTAACTTTTTCCAATGCTAGGTTGACTAAAATTCCTTAGGTTCATTTTATTTTCTTACTCTTCTTGCATTTGGGCTAATGTTGTTTGCTTACAGGGGTAAATCTTTAAATTAAACCTGGTTCTTATTTGCATTATTTCCACCTTCCTTAAGAATTTACCTAATGTGTGATAGGATTTGAGATTAATTTGTTTCATGTTACATATTGGTTAAGTCATGCCTAGATGATATTTTAACTTTGTCATGATGTTTAGAATCAAGATCAACAATATCTCTTTCTTCCCTACCCTTCCTTTTTCTCCCTTTTTAATCGGGTCACCTTAGTTCGATTTCATTGTAAATATTCATCTTAGATTAGCTCTTAGATTATTTCTTTACCATAATTCACTTTTCTTAGCATAGATAATTCACATTTTTCATAGATCTACTATTTGGGCATGATGGCTCCCAACCACCAACTAATATAAATATTGTGAAATAGCCACTTGTTCTACCTCTATTCCATGAAAAAATAACAAGATTATTGTAACTCAAAACTCATGCATTGAGTTCTTAGGAACTCTAAAATTAAAAGTGTTTCTTAAACACTCTAGGCACTTATGGTACACATTTAGGCATCAACAAGAAGAGTTTCAATGGTGCTAGGAGGGCCTAGTTATATTTTTGTGAATTTATAGAATCTTTGTTCATTTTGGTGAATTATGTCCAAATATTGATGTATTATTTTCATATTTATGGTTCTTTAATCATATTTGTGTAAAGATCAATCATATTTATGGTCTTTGATCAATCTTTGTGATTCCTTTAGACAAAAATCGATATTCTTTGGAGATTCATGGACATTCAGGCAAAGGTAGTTCATGCTTTGTGTATTCCCCATGTTTAAGGTTAGTAATAGAAATTTTGTACACAAATTGATTGGTTATTTGAAAATTTGAGTTTATTCAAGCTTAGAGATGTAAATATCCATTTCATTCTCAATTCTAGACATATATTTGAGATTATTTAGTTAAGGATTGTCATGTTTTACATGTATTTATGTAAAATTGGATTAACATGCAAACTTAATCATTATACTTTACAAAGATCAGTTTGATGCATCGTATTTTAAAAAAGTTTCAAGGTCACAACCTAGAATTCCCCAAGGAAAAACTTAGGTTAGAGAAATTCCCAAAGTATCAAACTTTTCTCCAATTCAAAGTAATCATGTGTTCAAGGTATGGCTTGGCTAGGTGGTTCTTCAATCAATATGCCACGTATAGTACATGATCTTCCTCAAAATAATAAAATATATTTACCTTATTTTAGTCCTATAGGTGTTGTTACTACTGAGGAGCATATTAGGTTATTTAAGGCTACCTTATGATTGTTAAATGTTGTTCATGAAGATGTTGCCTATAGATTGTTTCCTTTTACTATTAGCGATGAGGCATATGATTGGTTTCTTAACCTTCTTGAGGATTTCATTATGAATTATATTGATTTTGATAATTATTTTGTTGATAAATTTGGAAATATCATCAGTCCATATGACCTTTATCAACAATTCCTTATTATGAAGAAGGATTCAAATGAAACCATTATAAATTTTAATGCTAGATTTCAAAAGATGCTTTATATAACTATAGCTCCTTATAGACCTATCAAGTCTTTAGATTTAGATATTTATAAGGATGTTTTAGATCCATTGACTTCTATGTTTTTAAAAAGGTGTGTTAGAGTCATTGATACATTAACTTTAGCCTAGGCTGAAGTTGTGGTAATAAATGAACAAATGCAACCCCAGGGTCAAATGTAATATACTATTCCAAATGTCAATCTTATTTAGCCTATGTTGAATGTCATTTATAATGAAAATAAATATATACCTACACCTAGGTTGTAAAATAGTAATAATGAGTCATCTAAGAGCATGCATGAAATTAATCTTTGTGATATAGATTTGGCTAATTAGTGCCATATTTTTTAAACATATCAATATAAAAGAGACACTTCTAAAATTTCTCCTAATCAAGATAATGTTTTAGGGACATATGGATTTGTACAGTCTTTTGATTTTCCATTTGAATAAGAAAGTGAACTTGAAGATGGTTTGAAAGAAGGAATAGCTCCTCAGGATGAGCAACCCTAGGAACAAGATCAGATACAACTGGCCTTCTCTTCAAAAGATAGCTGTGAGGACACTTCATATGAATACATTGATGAAATTAAAGATACTACTGAAGAAGATGACCATGAGAAACAATTATACCAAGATTTATTGAAAGAAGTTGTAGTTAAGATGAATGAAGTTCTTAAGGATGTCATTGAAATACTTTAAGATGAAGAAAATGAGGATGAAGATAATGCAACAGAGCAAGAACCTTCATATGATTCCATCAAAAGGTCAAAAATATGTGATCAACATATTTTTGATGATGAGATTCCTTATAAACTCCATTTAGTTGATCAAGATAAATAAACCTTTTGGGATGAATTGGAAGATTTTAGTGCAAATATTGGTAGTTCATTTCCACCCCAAAGAGAAACCAATGAAGACATCAGCCTAATGATGCTAGATGAACTACCATTATTGGGTGAAGATGATATAAACCACTAACTATCTATGGATGAAGCAAAACTAGTACTCTTATTTTAAAGTAGGAGTATTTGGGAAGATGATGATTGGGTCTTATATTTATATCTTTGATTAATGCATCAGAGAATGTTGATAGGAGACCAAGCTACATCACCTATAAGACACAAGAATACAAGTGATCCTATCCACAAGAAGATGCCATTGAATGGAATTAATCATGGTTTAAGGTTCTATAGTAGATTAAATAATTTTTTATTTGATTTTAGAGGTAAGTAATTTATGTAGTTAGTTTAGGGCTTAGTTTAGTGTTTTTTCTTATTCTTTGTCTTACTTTATTTCCTTCCTACCCCTTATTTATATATAGTGTCTATTTATATTTTTTTGTCTACTCTTGCTTTGTTCCTTGATTTTAAATTCATCCTTTTGGACAGCTCTCATCTCAAGTTTCATCTAACCACTCAAGGGCTTCATAGTTTAGAAATGTAGGTTTGACTTTTCAACATTTGTTGATCATGGATTGATGAAATATGAGATTGATATTATAGTTTATAGAAGTTAGCATAGACTGATGGATAAGTTAATTATTCCTTGAGATTTTAAACCTTATTCTAATCTAAACTTGGTTTTAATAAGAATTACACATGTAGGATGAAAGCTTAAACTATTAGGACATAGTCATGTTTACACTTAATAAACATTAATTGCTTGGGACCAATTTTATAGCCAAGGATGATTGTCTAAAAATAAAATACTTGACCAATTCATTAAACCTAGTTAGCCTAATTCCTAACCTTTGATATAAAGTTAAAATGACTTGAAAAATAAAAAATAAGGGCTTATTTTAAAATCAAAATCTTTTCAAGCAAAGGTGATTTTGGTTATCTCCATTGGGGCTATGGATGCCTGGATGATAGTAGAGTAAGGCCTTGAGTGGAACCAAAGACATTTCTATCAGAGATATGGATGCCTAGATGGTAGCATAGAAATGCCCAAGCCTTCCTTGAGATAAAACATGGTTATTAAAGAATATTAAAACATACTAAAAGCCAATTTTAGTGATTAAATTAATGAACTTGGAAGTTGTTATTTAAATCCTTTGGAAATTAGTAAGTGGAATCAAAGCACACACACAACATGACTAAGTTTTGATGTTTGATCCTAATTCTACATATGCAATATTTTTTATAACCATAAACTAATCTTAATAATGGTGCCTAATCAAATGGAATAATTAGCTTAATTATTAGTCTAAACCAAAATCTTTGAATTCTAACATATTGTTATGTTCCCCTAAAAGTTTCCATTTGTTGAGGTCAACATACCCTAATTTCTAAAAAATAGGGACCCTTGTGTTAAATTATGCAAATTTGTTCCTTGAATATTAAAATCCACTTAGTTAGAGTATCATTAGCATGATTTCACATTATTTTTATTTGAAGATCATCCACACCTTGGTCTGGTTGTCTTATTTATTCATGCTTCTGCTTTAATCTTATCTAAAGTGCTAATGTTGGATATTTGAATTTCAAGATGTAGTTTTAATGTAGCCCATTTGGGAATAAACATACTTAGGGTTTTATGCTTCAATGTTAAATTCATCTTTTATTGAACCTTGGTCTATAATTGATTAATTAAATTCATGTTTTTGAAACACTAGACTAATGCTTTAGCTAGCCCTTTTGAGTCAAATTTAAATTTGGCGAGAGCCTTTTATTTAAGTTTAAGTGGTAAATTTTTTATAATAACATGGTCTTAGTTTAATTTTTATTTTAAGTCTTGGACATGTTTTTCAACACAACCAAACCTTAGGCTAAAAATCTTATGCATGATCACTTTTATTAATTAGCCTAAGGCCTTATCCCAAAGTTCCATCGTATTTATTTATACAATGAAACCTTAGGTTAAAACCTTATACTAAGTCATTTTTATGATGTCTTTTTGTTCTATGCTTATCACCTTGGTCCAAAATATTTATGCCTAGGTCCTTTTATTATTCTTGGGGTCCTTTTTATATGTTCTAAACTTAGTTTAAAAACATTAGACTAAAAAAATTGTATTTATTAATATGAATAAAACCATGGTCCAAAGTATCTATGTTGAGTCCCTTTTAAATTCATGGGGTACCATATAATTTGTTTAGAACTTAGCTTAATCCTTTTATCATAAGTTTCAAAGCTTAACTTTTTTTATTCTATGCAGGGACTAATCACATTCAACTACTTAGATCACAATCTATGGCATGCATTTAAGCAGAGGACCAAGATCAAATAAAGTGAGATCAATCATTGAAAGGACAAACTTTGGATCCCAATTAAACATTGATTACCTTAACAATGATTAACCATACACGTTTTAGCGTATAAGTCCAAATCAATGAATTGTATCAAGTCAAATATTTTTATACTGAGCTCTAAGTTAATGTGGGAATACCACATGGTGAAAGCACATTAACTAGTAAAATTGATAGGTGTAGAGCTCATAAGACTAATTAGTCGACATGTGACAAAACCACAGAGCCCAGTATAAAGATCCCAGAAGCACTGAGCAGTCAACATGTGGCACATACAAAGTACATAGTGAACTAGAAGATGATAAGTGGTAGGCTTGGTGAATTGTCCCCATAATTATTTTAAAATTGACATTCATGTGACTGTCAAAGACATCCCTATGGATGTCAATTGACTGTCATGAGGATGTCAATATTAACATAGTAAAGATCATAGATTATGTGTATAAAATTGATGGTCATATGATCATCAAATATGTCCCTACAGACATAAAATGATGGTTTTGAGGATGTTAATTTTAACATAGTAAACTTGGATCCAAATTTTAAAAGGAAATGGTCATTTTTAGAGAATGATGAATAGAATGACCTGGGATGTCATGAAATTGCCACGTCAAAGCTATGTAAGTGAAATGGGCCAAATCAGAGACCTTGTGGACTTGATATTATAAAGGGTTGTGATCTAATCTTATAATATTGGAAATAACTATGCCACTATAACATTGTTATCCTCGAGCAACTTGAAGATAGGACCATGCCTATACTAGGCCAAGAGCATAAAAGAACCATAAAGAGCTTATAGTAGCCAATAGGTCTTAAGTTAGTTGAAATAGGAATACTCCTATTTTAACCAGGATTGTATGATATTTTGAAATAGGATATTCATTTGCATAAACATGTGCAATTTGTAAGATCACATTGTCTATAGGTCAGTTCATTATAAAATATTATTTATTCTAGAATGTAATAGAAAAGACACCTATCCCATACACTTGTACAAATGTAATTAGATTGGGATTGACTGACATGCTTCCTTGCATTTTATAAAAGGAGCATTGTCATTTGTAAAAAATGTGGGAGTTCTTGGAGCCAAATTAATTTTTAAACTTGGAGAAACTAATATTAGAAAGGAATTCTACAAATATTATCCAATATTTGCTTGTGTTCATTGTGTTGTTCCCAAAGTCTGTCACTCATTTTTGGGACAACACATGAACTATTTTTGGTCTTATAAGCCAAAAATTCTCTCTTCCCTTCTCAAAAATTGTTTTGAGCCTTCAAATTCTCTATTTTTCAAACTTTTTCAGCTAAGAGACTCTATAGATACATTTCTATGAACTCTGCAAGCTTGAAACTACAGACTCTGCAGGCTTAAAACTATAGACTCTACAAGTTTGAAACTACAGACTCTGCAGGCTTGAAATCTATGGACTCTAAAGGCTTGAAACTATGGACTTTGTAGGCTTAAAACTACAGACTCTGTAGGTTTGAAACTACAGACTTTGCAGGCTTGAAATCTATGGACTCTGAAGGCTTGAAACTATGGACTCTATAGGCTTGAAACTATGGACTCTGTAGGCTTGAAATCTATGGAATTTGTAGGATTGAAACTACGGACTCTATAGGCTTAATTCTACAGACTCAAATCTATGAACTCAAAACTACGGACTCTGCAAGTTAGTTTTTGGTTTCTACAGACTTTGCAGATACATTTCTATGGACTCTATAGGTTCATTTCTATGAACTCTGCAGGAAAGAAATGAGCTCTCAACACTTGGGCATTTTCAATCAATCAATTCAATTTCAAAATCCCAAAGGACAAGTGCCCTTGTGGAGGGAACTTCAAAGCCAAAAGAACCCTTGCAAATTTTTTGAAAGACAACCTTGGAGGTCAAACAACCTTTTTAGAGGGCAGGCAAGGATTAAATGGACCATTTCAAAGGCTGAAAGGAGCAAAGGAATTCCTTCAGAAGGATTTTACGTGGAAAAAATGCTAAGGCATTCCTTCAAACTTTTTTCCAAAGGAATAAGCCCAACTGAAAGCCTAATAAAAAGCAAAAGCAAGTGGGAAAGAAATGTGAGGGAAGATTTCCTTCAGACAAAATGTTTGAAGGAATTCCTTCGGACATTTTATCTGAAAGAATTAGAGCCCAAAGGAATTGAAGCTCGAAGGCCACCTGGTGAAACCCGAAGATCACCCAAAAGACCCCAAAGGGTAGGTACCCTTGTGTGGGGGTCTTGCCAAGCAAAATAGACCCTTTTCAAGACTGTAAAGGGTAGGTTACCTCTGGGAAGGATCAAATAACAAAGCCAAAGGAATTGCCAAGGAGGATGACGGGCTTGAGGACGTCAAATTTGAGCGTCGTGAACTTGTCGTTGGGATCCAGATGTCTAGTAACGTCCCCACAACCATCAAATTTAGGGCAACCAACTAGCCATTGGCTTTCAAATGATGATGGGCTTGAAGATGTCAAATTCATGGAAATGAAATAGCCATTGATCTTTAAAGGCTTGAGCACAGACCTAAATGCATTCAAAGGCCAAAACTCCAAAGAGAAGAGCCGCTGAGAGAAAGAGCCAACAGAGCCAGTAAAGTTGAGAATGTAGCCCTAAGAGCTTAGATTCTAGGAAAAGACAAAACCAAAAAGAGATAAAGATGGAAATATTTATGCAATAGTTATTACAGTAGCTAGAATAGTCTACAAAGTAGATTTTCAAGCTTACAAACATTAAAGGCATGCCCTATTTGTCTCCCTTGGATTAAAGGTGAAATGGATAGCTACGCAGACATCAAGTGATAAACCAGATGACCCAAACCTAGGAAGAGACATTTGAGATGATTTAGCATGTCATAGTTAAGGTAGCCACCCTATTTTTTAGCATGGTCCCTTGACAAATCTAGAAACACATTTAAGGCATTGACTGCCACATGAGCCGCTCCATGGAACAAAGTGCCAAGCCTTTCTTGGACAATATATATTGTATTCTCTTACTTTATGAAAAAGGAGAGTTTTCCATTATAGAAGTGAAACTCTACCAAAATTGAGAGGCTTATTGAGACTTTGAGCTCAAATTGTTCATCATATTTCTTTGTTTGAATAAGAAAGCAAGTTACTTTCAAACTTTGTGTTGTTATAGCTTGTGTCATTTAGGGGATTATTCTTATGTCTGTTTCCTGAATGTGTTCTTGTCCATTTTAAATAAATAAGCATAACTAGTGGAAGTAATTAGGAAGGTGTCCTAAAGCCAACTGTAGAGAGACTTTGTGCCCCCATAATTGTCTTTGGTGTGTTTGTCTATTTTCTATTTCTGTGTAAAGGACCTTGGGATGACTTTGTGCCCTCATTGTCCTTCATATTTCAATCTTGGGTAGTTGAGGTGGGGACTTTGTGTTACATCTTAGTCTATTGGTTACTATGCCCTTTGTTACCAGTTACTTGTCACTACCTGAAAGAAATCATGCTATTTCCTGCAAGATCACTTCTGAAAGAAGAGAAGTGCCTTCAATGTTTTCACCAAAATTTTCTCCTTTGATTATGAACATCATCTCTAAAAAAAGAAAGATGGATGGTGTTGTCCTACCCTTGAGTGCTATTTTTTGCATATATATATATATATTTATAGGGAACCTCCCCTTGATGAGAGGAGAGATTTTTCTTCTTTTGTTATGGTAAACTTGCACATCTAGCTGACCAATATCCCTATGTTGTGGTTGAAGAGACATATTATGCTCATCAGTTAGCTATTGACAAAATATTCACCCAACAATTTTTGGCAACTCTGCTGGGGAAGAGCACGCAGTTTGAAGCCTCAAGCTTCAAGCTAAAGAAAGACCAATCCCTTTCCATTTTTATCTTACAATCTGGCAACTCCATGCTATACCAAAAGTTAGAGAGCCCAAGGTGTTTTTGACCTTATTTTTGAGTTGGTGCAGTAGGGCAATTTTGACTTGTTCCCTCCTTAAATTTAAGCTCAATGATCTAGGAGTGTTCCTCCTACCCATACCAGGTCACCAACATAAGGTAGAGCTTCATTTTATTTTGTTAGCAGAGCTTTGCCTATACATGCTCCACCTATATTTGTTATCCCCCTTTTCCATAATCAAATCATGGCAGTTCAAGGCCCTTGGGGTAACTCTTTTGGTCTACTCAATCTTACTCCACTTCGACATGAGCTTCCATGTAGTTCAAGGAAGAATTTTTTCAAATTTTTTGGTGATGGGAAAGTTCATCCTAATGAACACATTACAGCCTTCAGCATAGCCTATGGCATGATAGGTGTGGAGTATGAATACATAGTAGTCAAGCTATTTATGGAGACACTACAAGGTGCTGCTATAGACTGGTTCTACCATCTATAAGCTCAGTCAGTGACTGATTGGGACACTCTCAAAGCTAAATTTAAATCCAGGTTCAAGCCTGTAGAAGATACACATGCCTTGCTAGCCCAGCTCACATAGATGAATAAGGAACCTCATGAACCTATTAGAGATTTCATAGCAAAGTTTAACAAGCTGAGGAATCAGATTCCTACCATTGCTTAGCCAACACCTGAGAACTTTAAGTGCTTCTTCATCAACTCAAAACTACCTAAAGTGAGTTTTTTGCTAAAGTGTGCTAGCCACATAGACCTTGATGCTGCTTAGGACTTGGCTACTAAGGTAGAATATGACCTTATCTTGGCAGGAAAGATAAGGAGAGATCCAAACAGAGATAAATCTTCTTTTTCCTTTGAATATCCACCTACAACCACCACTAATCCAATGGTACAAAAGCTAGCAAATGAATTGCTAGACCTAAAAAAACAAATGGCACAAGGGATGTCATCTACTCCTTCATACAGAGATATACCAAGGAGGACATTCCCCAATCAATCTTACCAAGACAATGCAGCTAGGAATCAAGGGCAATTAATATCTCCCTTCCCCTTAGAGGAATAACATTTCCATTAAAGCACCTCCAACCAATTCAGAAATTGGCTATCTTGAAGTAGAATTAGATTTCTCCTTCTCACCTAAATTGAACCCTAAAGATGATGCTAATCTCTTCACAGAGGGAGAAGAAAAATTAGCTAGCGACTCCAACATTGGTTTCTTAAATTATCAAGATGAACCCAGAAGTGAAGGTAAAGTAGAAGAGGGATCATATGCTATGTTTACCCAGTCTAAGAATCAATCAGACCAGCAAGCTAATAAAGAGAAGACAAAGGAGTGACCTCAACCAACAATCTCAATTGCTAAGCAGAGAACCACTCTGCCTTTCCAGCCAAAGGACCCAGTGATTGCAAAAAAGGCAAGTACATCAAACATCCCTACACCTTCTACTTCAAATTCACAGACCAGTCCTCCCCCTTCCAAAAATCAAAAGGATGAGCTAACCATATAAAGAAAACCAAAATTCAAATGTTTGAATTTGAATTCCTACAATCCAACCCTGATCAGTTGGATAAGTTGGTTCAATATATAAAGAACCAAGCCATCCCTATAGGACAAGCAATTCCAAAGGTAACTCATGATCCTCCCAAGAACACATCCACTAGGAATAACCTTGTCATTACTCCTCCTACTGCACCTGGAAGGACTGAACCATTCTATGTCTCCCTGCTAATAAATGGACATCAACTAAATAATTGCATCATTGATACTGGAGCTTTAGACAATGTCATTCCCACCAAAGTGGTGGAATCCCTTGGTCTCACACTGACCAAAACATTTGGGAGATGTTTCTCCATGGAGAACAAGCAAGTACCATTGCTAGAACAAATTAAGGATGCCCAATTTGCATTTGAAATGTTCATAGACAAAAGAATCAAGATGACTATCCTAGTGGCTGATGTCCCAGCATCATATGGCATCCTTCTTGGCCAAAATCTCTATAAGGATGTTGGTGGTGAGTTGAGCATGGACTTGTCTAAAGCAAAGATCCCTGTCAAAGGCATCATGAAGAGGCTACTCCCTAAGAAGGAAGCAAAATATGTGGTTACTCAAAAATCAATGCCTGAAGCTCAAATTTTGTTTGAGTCTTTATGCATAGGTAATTATTTCTTGACCACAGAGGATGTTCATGTTTTAGTTAATTAAACTTTTGAAAATGATAGTCTAAAAATTGGCTCAGACAGAACAAAATAAGAATTAGTGGAGTACAGTGTAAGTGTAGAAAAATATCCCCCTTCAAATGAAGAAGAATCCAAGGAAAAATTAGTGTCTGAGGAGGTATGGATTCTAGAATTCGATGGCAGCTGCTCCTCTACCAGTTCAAGAGCTGAGATTGTATTGATATCTCCTCAAGGAGATATCTTTCCTTCATCATATAAGTTTCATTTTAGCAATACCAACAATACAATTGAGTATGAGTCTCTATTGTTTGAATTGAAGGCTACTCGAGACAAAGGCATCAAGCTCCTTCATGCCAAAGGAGATGTTGAATTGGTGGTTTGTTAGGTGAGGAACCTATATCAAACCAAAAATGAGAGATTGTGCTATTACCGTAATTTAGTCTGGGATCACATTGAAAGCTTTGATGCTTTCATCATCTCTACCATACCAAGGGAATTCAATGACAAAGTTGATGCATTGGCTATTTTAGCAACTCTCTTGATTCCTCACCCTGACTTCAAAGGAGATAGGTACACTATTGAATTGGTCTTTCAACCAAGTGTGCTTGATAATGCCAATCATTGGCAAGTGTTTAATAGTGACAACCAAATCATTGCCTTCTCAGAGCAAAAAGATAGCTTTCAACAGTTTCAATTTGAAGGCAGTGAGCCTCAGAAGCTTGAACTAGCCCTTGAATCAAGTGCATATGTAGGTGAAGAGTTCTTGCAACTTAAAGGGAATAAAATCTCAAAAGGCCTAGTTTCCCTTGAGAAGCTATTTTACAAACATGATAGATTCATCAAACAAAAACAAACAGATTCAAGATCCTCCCAAGAGTTTGATCAAATAAATTTGGGTACCAAGATCCCAAGATGGTGAAGGTTGAGAAATGCTACACTCCTAAGGAGAGATTCAAGTTCACTACTCTACTCCACTAGTACATGGATGTCCTAGCATACTTTGATGATGATCTGAAGTCACTCAGGCTTGAAGAAATTCACCATGACATTCCTCTCAAAAGTGATTCAGTGCCTTACAAGAAAAAAGCTAGACAGTACAATATGAATATATCACGTACTATTCTATCTAAAATACAAAAAATGCTAAATGCTAGGACAATTTTCTCAATCCATCATTCCACATGGATTACAAATATAGTGCCTGTAAGGAAGAAGAATGGAAAAATTTGCCTCTGTGTAGATTTTAGAAATTTGATTCAGTCATCCTTAAAGGATAACTATCCTCTACCTATCATGGATCAAGTCATTTAGATAGTGACTAGTTCAGAGATGTTATCAATGCTAAATGGCTTCTTAGGATATAATCAAGTTGAATTTGGTGAAGCAGACTAGCATAAGATTGCCTTCACCACACCTTGGGGCACCTTTGCCTATCAAAGAATGCCATTTGGTCTGATAAATGTTGGTGCCACTTTTCAAAGGGAAATGGACCTTGATTTCAAAGATGAAGTGGGTAAGTTCATTGTAGTATACCTGGATGATTTAACAGTGTTTTCCAAGCACCGTCCTGATCATTTACACCATTTGCTTCAAGTGTTGGAAAGTTGCTGCTAGAATGGTATTTCTTTAAATCCCAAGAAGTCTATCTTTAGAGTGACAGAAGGGAAGCTTCTCAAACACATTGTATCTAAAGAAGGCATACAGATTGACTCAGATAGAGTCAAGTCCATCCAGGAGCTTACTCTACCCACGAGTAAGACTGTAGTTCACTCTTTCTTTAGAAAAGTGATTTTTTTATGAAGATTCATCCCTAATTTTGTTGAGAAGACTTGCCATATTGTAAATATGATGAAGGGAAAGGCCACCTTTATCTAGACTGAAGAAGTCAAATTGGCATTCTGGGATATCAAAACAGCTATTGCTCATGCCCTAATTCTGGTTTGTCCAGACTATACCAAGGATTTCATCATGTATAGTATGCTTCTAAACACATGCTTTTAGCAATTCTAGTTTAGCAGAATGAAGAAGGTATGGAATATCCCATATCCTTTATGAGTTATCCTCTCAAATATCATGAGATAAAGTATTCAAACATAGAGAAGCATGCTTATGCAGTGGTAAAGGCAGTAAAATATTTCCATTTTTGCATCCTCAATTCATGCGTTACTGCCCTGGTTCCTAATACCACTATTAAATCCATACTAACTCAATAGAAGTTTGGAACCAAAAGAGGGAATTAGATTGCTAAAATTTAGGAGTTTGATCTAGTCATCAAACCAATGAAGCTGGTGCATAGAAAATTTTTATGCCAATTAATGGCTGACAACAAACCTAAAAAAGCAGAGCATGAAGAAGAAGAAATTGAAGACATGATAATAGTCTTCTTTGTCTCCACCACGAATGAGTGGTATTCAAGTATTGCTCATTTTCTTACTTATGGTGAGTGTCCTACGCACTTGTCTCATAAAGAAAGGAGGACTATTAAATTGAAAGCTACCAATTTTGTCCTCTAGGATAACAACCTATACAAGAGGAGCCTTGATGGAGTGTTCCTTCACTGCATGGATAAAGAGTAATAGAACTAACTTTTGAGGTCCTTCCATAATCTAGCCTATGGAGGACATTTTTTTGTGCCTATGACTACCCATAAGATTCTACGAGCCAGGTATTACTAGCCTACTCTGTTTCAAAATGCATGCAAATGGGTACGTAAATGTGAACTATGCCAATAGTTTGTGGGAAGGCCTAAGTTAGCTGCTCTACCTCTCAAGCCAATGGTGATAGAAGAGCCATTTCAGTAATGGGGAATCAATTTTATTGGTGTTATAAACCCATCTTAAAGTGTTGGAAATGATTATGTCCTCACAAATACATATTACTTCACCAAATGGGTGGAAGCACTTCTAACCAAGCATGTTATTTCATAGGTAGTATGTGATTTTCTCAAGGAGAACATCATTTCTAAGTTTGGGGTTCCAACCAAGATTGTCATAGATAATGTTGCCTATTTGTCTTCCCATGAGATCACTTAGTTCTATTTTTACTATGGGATTACCCTCTCCCACTCCTCTGATTATTTCTCACAAAGAAATGGTCAAGCTGAATCAAGCAACAAGAATTTGGTGACTATCATCAAGAAGCTGGTAGATGACAACTAATGAACGTGGCATAAAGCATTGGTTGATGCCTTATGGGTAGATAGAATTACACCAAAGAGGGCAATTGGTATGTCACCTTTCCAAATTTTATATGGTCTCAATGTGGAGATACCAATCACCCTGGAGTTTCCAGTGTTGAGATTGTCAAAGGCAGTCAAAGATCAGGCATATGAAAGCTCCATAGATAAAAGGATCATGTGCTTGACTAAGCTGGATGAGCAGTGAACTATGGTGGTGGACCAAATTGCTGCACATCAAAGTCTAATGAAGAAGCTCTTTGACCAAAAAGCAAAAACTTGGGATTTCCAGATTGGAGATCAAGTCCTTTTATGGGACAAGAGAAGAGAACCAAAGGGAATGCATGGAAAATTTGATTCTCTATGGAGAGGCCCATTTACTATCCATGAGCTCAATGGTGAAAATAGTTTCCTATTGAATTATCAAGATGGCACGCTCTTTTCTCTGCCTCACAATGGGTATCATCTGAAGCACTTCAATTCTTGAAGTATTAGATAAGTTCACCTATACATATGTATATTTGTATAGTCTTTAGTTTTATTTTATGCTTTTTGTTGCTTGTTTTCATTTTTGGCACCTTTATTTTTTGTTAGCATGACTCCATAACCCAATGGCACACTTCAAAACACTGGATGATTTTGGTTTCTACTTCCCTCAGCTACTTCAAAATTTCAACTAAAGGAAGTTCCCCAAATAGAGCCAACTATTGTTCCCAAAGTCTGTCACTCATTTTTGGGATAACAAATGAACTATTTTTGGTCTTACAAGCCAAAAATTATCTCTTCCCTTCCAAAAATTATTTTAAGCCTTAAAATTCTCTATTTTTCAAACTTTTTCAGCTAAGAGACTTTGTAGATACATTTCTACAAACTCTGCAAGCTTGAAACTATGGACTCTGTAGGCTTGAAACTATGGACTCTATAGGCTTAAAACTATGGACTCTACAAGATTGAAATCTATGGACTCTACAGGCTTGAAACTATGGACTCTACAGGCTTGAAACTACAAACTCTATAGGCTTGAAATCTATGGACTCTATAGGCTTGAAACTATGGACTTTGCAGGCTTAATTCTACAAACTCAAATCTACAGAATCAAAATTACAGACTTTACAAGTTAGTTTCTAGTTTCTACGGACTTTGTAGATACATTTCTATGGACTCTGCAAGTTCATTTCTATGAACTCTATAGGAAAGAAATGAGCTCTCAAAACTTGGTCATTTTCAATCAATCGGTTCAATTTCAAAAGCCTGAAGGACAAGTGCCCTTGCAGAGGGCACTTCGAAGCCAAAAGGACCCTTACAACTTTTCCAAAAGACAACCTTGGAGGTCAAACAACCCTTTTAGAGGGCAGGCAAGGATCAAATAGACCATTTCAAAGGCCAAAAAGAGCAAAGGAATTCCTTTAGAATGATTTTTTGTGGCAAAAATGCTAAGGCATTCCTTCAAACTTTTATTCAAAGGAATAAGCCCAATCGAAAGTGGAAGCAAGTGGGAAATAATGTGAGGGAAGATTTCCTTCAGACAAAATGTCTAAAGGAATTTCTTTAGACATTTTGTCTGAAGAAATTGTATCCTGAAGGAATTGAAGCCTGAAGGCCACCCAGTGAAACTCAAAGATCACTTGAAGGACCCCGAAGGGTAGGTACCCTTGTGAGGGGGACTCGCCAAGAAAAATAGACCCTTTTCAAGACCCTGAAGTGTAGGTCCCCTCTGGGAAAGATCAAACAACAAATCCAAAGTAATTTCCAAGGAGGATGATGGGCCTGAAGATGTCAAAGTTGAGCATTGTGAACTAGTCATTAGGATCTAGACGTCCAGTAACATCTCCGCAGCTGTCAAATTTAGGGAAACTAATTATCTATTGGCTTTAAAATGATGACAGGCTTGAAGATGTCAAATTCATGGTAATGAAATAGCCATTGATCTTTGAAGGGTTGAGCACAGACTCAAATGCATTCAAAGGCCAACAATCCAAAGAGAAGAACCGCTGAGAGAAGGAGCCAAAAGAGCTAGAAAAACTGAGAATGTAGCCCTAAGAGATCAAATTCTAGGAAAAGACAAAACCAAGAAGAGATAAAGAGGGAAATATTTATGTAGTATTTAAAACAGTAGTTAGAACAGTCCGCAAAGTAGATTTTTGAGCTTGTAAACATTGAAGGTGCACTCTATTTGTCTCCCTTGGAGTAAAGGTGAAATGGATAGCTGCGCAGACATCAAGTGACAAACTAGATGACCCAGACCTAAGAAGATACATTTGAGATGACTAGCATGTCATAGTTAAGGCAGTCACCCTATTTTTTAGCATGGTCCCTTGACAAATCTAGAAATGCATTCAAGGCATTGACTACCACATGAGCCACTCCATGGAACAAAGCACTAAGCCTTTCTTGGCCAATATATATTGTATTCTCTTACTTTATGAAAAAGGAGACTTTTCCATTATAGAAGTGAAAATCTGCCAAAATTGAGAGGTGATTACTTAGACTTTGAGCTTAGATTATTCATCATATTTCTTTATTTGAATGAGAAAGCAAGTTACTTTTAGACTTTGTGCTGTTATATCTTGTGTCATTTAGGGGATTGTTCTTATGTCTGTTTCCTGAATGTGTTCTTGTCTATTTTAAAGAAATAAGCAAAACTAGTGGAAGTAATCAAGAAGGTGTCCTAAAGCCAACTGTGGAGAGACTTTGTGCCCCCACAATTGTCTTTAGTATGTTTGTCTATTTTTTGTTTCTATGTAAAGGACCTTGGGATGACTTTGTGCCCTCATTGTCCTTTGTATTTCACTCTTGGGTAGTCGAGGTGGAGACTTTATGATACATCTCAGTCTACTAGTTACTACGCCATTTTTTACCAGTTACTTGTCACCACCTGAAAGAACTCCTACTATTTCCTTCAAGATCACTTCTGAAAGAAGAGAAGTGCCTTCAGTATTTTCACTAGGATTTTCTCCTTTGATTATGAACATCATCTCTAAAAAAAGAGAGATGGATGGTGTTGTCCTACCCCTAAGTGTTATTTTTTGCATATATATATATATAGTATATAGCTCCTACATATTTACAGGGAACCTCCCCTTGATGAGAGGAGAGATTTATCCCCTTTTGATGTGGTAAACCTACACATCTGGCCGACTAATCTCCCTATGTTGTGGTTGAAGAGACCTATTTTGCTCATCAGTTAGCTGTTGACAAAATATTCACCCAACACATTATTATCATGACTTGTCTCTCACTTGTTTGTTTTGATTTCTAGATTTGAATGGTTCTTATGAATTTTTGGTGTGTACATTTGATTGAAGAGTTGTTAACTTGTGCCAATGCTAGGTTAACTAAAAGTCCTTAGGTTCATTTCATTTTCTTACTTTTCTTGCATTTGGACTAATGTTATTTGCTTGCAGGGGTAAATATTTAAATTGAAATTAGTTCTTATTTGCATTGTTTCCACCTTCCTTAGGAGTTTGCTTGATGTGTGATAGGATTTAAGCTTAAGATGTTTCATGGTACACATTGGTTAAGTGCATGCCTAGATGATATTTTAACTTTGTCATGATGTTTGGAATGAAGAACAACATCTCTTTCTACCCTACCCTTATTTTTGATCCTTTTTTTAATGGATCACCTTAGTTTAGCTTCATTGTAAATATTCATCATAGATTAATTCTTGACCATAATTCACTATTCTTAGCATAAATAATTCACATTTTACATAGATCTACTATTTGGCCACAGTGACTCCCAACCACCAAATAGTATAAATATTATGAAATAGTCACTTGTTCTACCTCTATTCCACCAATAGATAATAAGATTATCATAGCTTGTAATTCATGCATTAAGTTCTTAGGAAATTTAAAATGAGAAGTGTTTCTTAAATTCTCTAGGAACTTGTGGTACACATTTATGCATTAAAAAGATTGTTTGAAGAGAGATTGAGGGTTGGAGAGTGCAAGAAAGAGGAGTCCATCATCATGTGTGTTTGACATTAGATCAAAGGTGGAGATAAAATCAAGGTATTTGAGTGGGTGCTTGGTTTCCTAGGAGGTTATAACTTCCTTACTAGTTGGAGCTAGCTTAAGGTAAAGTGGGTGCTTGATAAATTTGAGGGGTGAGTGCTCCTTACTCACTTGGTACTGGTCTAAATTTTAGATCTTGTTTTATAGAATTGTATTCCATCTTGTAGGGTTTAATGGGTTTTATTTCCCAAGAGGGTTTCCCACATATTTATTGTGTTCTTGTGATGTATGCTCTTATGTATGCTATGGATGTATGTGATTTTATGGTTATACTATTTGATCAAGATTGATGTATGTTGAATGTTAAGAGTTGGGAATTAAATTGTATTATCTAACATCAATAATTCACCCCCTCTTAGTGATTGTACCTTTAACAATTGGCATTAGAGTAGGTCATTTTGTAAAGGCTTGACATCTTGAAGGAAATCCAAGGTACAATATGGGTAGCCATCAAATACAAGGAGGTTTTTCCACTAAGCATGCACCGATGTTCAATGGATTCAATTATTCTTTTTAGAGTGAAAAGATGAGGACCTAAATCATATCCATAGGTTTTGACACTTGGAAATCTATTGTGGATGGTTGTTATTTTGTACCTACTTTTCCTCCATCTAGTGTTGTAAATATGAATTTGTTTCAGAACAATTCTAAGGCAATGAATGTTATCACTTGTAGTCTTTCAAAGACTAAATAAACAAAGGTAATCCATTGCATATCTACCAAGAAAATGTAGGATAAATTGAAGACTATTTATGAAGGGGGTTCAAAGGTTAAGTTGGCAAAGTTGCAAACTCACCAAAGATAATTTGAGAGTCTTAATATGAAGGAAGAAGATTATGTGGCATCCTTTATATAGAGAATTGATGAGATTGTGAACATCATTAGAGGTCTTGGAGAGAATATTGAAGAATTTATTGTAGTTTAAAAGGTATTAAAGTCTTTCTCTCTCTCTGAAGTTTGATTCTAAAGTATTTAATGTAGAATCAAGTCATGATCTTACTTGGTTAAAAATGGATGAATTGCATGGCATTCTTACAACCTATGAGATGAGAGTCGATGATGATAAACCAACAAAGAAGGAAGAAACATTTAAGAATTAAGACAAATAAGAAGTTCTAAGGTAAGAAACTCAAGAAGGATGACATATCTGATATTGATGAAGATGAACAAATTGCTTTTTTTAGAAGGAAATTGAAAACAGGGTTAGGCAAGTATAAGGGTAAACTAATCTTCAAATGCTTCAATTATGCAAAGGTAAGAAATTTTGCTAATAAGTTCCCTCATAATCATAAGAAAAATAATGATGAAGATCATGGTGATGGACAAGATGAAGACAAGAAGACATACAAGTCTGATAAGAGGAAGAAAGGATTCAGGAAGTATGAAAATAAGAAGTCCTTCAATAACAAGAAGAGTCTCTAACCAATAAATATTGTAGCTCATTAGATGAGAGTGAAGATAGTGAATCTGAGTATGATCATGAATATGATGGTCCTATTGAAGATGAATACCCCTTCATGACTAAGGAAGGAAGTTGCTCATATCAAAAGGAGTCTACTTGGAGTGATTTAGATGATAATAAAGATGAGGTGGACTATGAGACTAAATTGATGAATGTTATTGAACAACTAAAGATTGAGAGAAAGATTAAAAAGAAGATGAAGTCTCAAATTAAGGATTGTGAGGAGCAATTTAATGTGTATGGATTAAGAATGAATGAAGACACCAATGAATATGAAGATATAGTTGAGCATCTTAGTTTTCAATTGGAAATCTTGTCTACAAGCTTAGAAGCTAAATAAGATGAATGTTCAAGGTATGTAGTTTAAAATGAGTCATTAAAATGTGAGTTAGATAAGACATCTAGTAAGATGCAGTCGTTTATGAGATTTGAAAAGAGTTCAAGTGTTATATAAAATATTCCAAGTGGTCAAAAGCATGTAAGAAATAGAATTGGTCTTGGATACAAAGAAGAACCATAAAATGCAACTCAAGACAAAATGAAAACCAATGTAAATCAGACCTTGAAGATCAACAATCAGTCAAGGAATGAAGATGTTGGTAGAGTGAAGACAAATCACATCAGACAACTAAATGTCATGAGGTATGCAAGTTTTAATAGTTACTATTACACCTTCAATCAGTTTGGTCATAGATCTAGAGAATGTAAGAGACTTTCTTGAAATTAATTTTCATGGAACTATGATGGGGGTCATCAGTCAAAAGGTGAGTCTTCTTCAAAAGGAGTAGTTTGTTTAAAATAATGGAAATATTTCAATATTTTTTATAATTAAGAAAGGCAAGATAAGATTATTACAAAAGGTATAGTGTGCTTCAACTATCGATAAGGAGGTCATATTAATATATTCTATAAACAAAAGTCTATAAGACAAAATATGTTTAATCAGGTTTTTAGAGTGCAATAAAGAAGGAAAGTTAACTCATGGAAACCAAAGGTGGTAAGTGTGAGTCATGATGAGTCTGAAATTTGAATAATATGTTTTATATGGTGGAGAATGCTATATAAGTTGGAGAGTGCCAAGAGCTCTCATTGTCTGCTCATATTGTGAATGAAGAGACCAAGCTCAAGGAGAAGACCAAGGTGTTAGTTAAGGCTAGTTCTAAGGTGTGTATGGACTCAAGTGAACATCCTATTGTTGTTGATAAAGATTCATGTGAATAACTATTAGTATTAGATGACTAAGGAGGAGAAGGAATATGAGGAGTTGTGGGCAACTCCTAGTTTTACATTGTTCTAAGGAACCATGTGAAGTAGGGTATCTATAACTATGTTTCTTAGGAGACATCTTTATAGTGGAGAAGCAAGTGTTTCTATGGTGTTTTTAAAAATGTCATAAAAGGCAAGAGATGAGTGTTTCAAGTTGGATTTGGTGTGTCAAGTTAGGAGAAGTGCTTTGATGAGGTCAGAATGATGTCATATGATGTTTTTACTAAGTATGTAGTGCCTGCAAGACCAAAATGGGTGTTTTAAGGTGGCATAATGAGATTAATGGAATGAAAAGAAGAGTTAGGTGCTCAGAAAGGTCTATACACTTCATTTTAATGTGTTCCAAGTTTTTTTGTGTCTTGATGATCCTATTTGTGCCTTTTGGAGGTTTTTGTGTGCTCTTGGGTTTATCTTTCTTATTGTAGATCAAAGCCATGGTATAGGAAGTCAAGGTTACAAAAGGTGTGGAGGATAAAATATTGGTATATAAGTGTGTGATGGTTATCTCTAAGTGTGAAATAAGTTTAAGAGGTGGGCGTTGGTTAGAAGGAGGTTTGTTGACCTTGTTTATTTTGAGATTATAGTGTTTTGGGCTATGCTAGAAAAGAGGTTTTCCTCATGATTTGATGTCTAAGGATTATTAATAAATTTAATGGGCTAAATATGTTGTCAAATAAAGCTTTAGATAGATTTAAAGGTTTGTGTTTTTTCAAATTATTCAAGTTTTTGTCAAAATGGAGGTCTAATTGGCTAGTAGATTTGTGAAGGAAGTATGTTGTAGAAGAGGAGATAGGTGACTAAAATTGGTTTGAATAATGTGGAATATGAGAGTTCTCTAGATATGAATTTTTAGGTCTTGAAAATATGTCTACTAAAAATTGTGGGCTCTACAAGTTCTAGGTAGGGCTACTAAGAGTCTAGATAGGCCTAGTGTGAAGATTTGATGTTTTTGCTTAGTTTATCCAAAAGAGAAAGGAATGAGTGTTTCAAGGTAAGTTATTAGGTTGTTTTAGAGCATGTTTCATATTTTTTTAATGTCATGAAGTTCTATTGGTGGTCCTTGAGGTGGTTTGAGAGAGAAGGCTAATAATCATATGTGGTGGTTTTTCATGGTGTATGAAGATCTGAAGATGCTCAAGTGGTGAAATGGATAAAATATATTATGGGGAGTCCCTCTTAGATGTTTTTTGGTGAGTTACATCAGATTTTAGTGATTTTGTGTGTTATTTCTTCATTGGTTATAGTGCTTAGTTGAAAAGAGTGTTGACATATAGCAAGAGCAAGTTGTCAAGGTAAAAAAGAGGTAGGATCAAGGTAAGGGGGAGTTTGTATAATATTTATAAGGTGTTATTATCCTAATGGTGGTTTTTTTAAGTCCTCAAGATCAGTTTGTTCCCACTTTATCATTGTGTCAAAGGGGCAAAAGGTTCTTATTATGAGAGTGATTGAAGAGAGAGAAAGAAGGTGAGCTATATGATGGGTGTTGACATAAATAAAAAGGGGGAGATTTTTTTAGAGTTTTTAGTGATGTCATAGAGGTTTTCAAGTGAGTGGATGAATTTTATTGATAGTATAAGTGTCAATGACAAAGTGTGTAGTGTGTTTGTCCTAGTATGCTTGAAGTAGGCTTGGTTGATATTCAATTTTGACATGATTACGAACAGGTATAAAGTTTTGAGAATGTCTAAGGGGTCCTATCAGAGGTCAAAGATGATTGGAGATATTTTTTAAGTACATGGTATTCATCTAGTTCTTCATTATGTTCATCTTGGCATAATTGGTTCTATGACCAAAAAAATCTAAGTAGGCAATTTACTAACATCACCATTGCCACATATGGATGAGTCATGGGGATTTAGTAATATGGGTGTGATAACATTAGTCCAAAGTTATTATGATTCAAATTTTAGGTTATTTTGATTAGATCAAAAGATATAACTATGCAAAGTTGGTCTCTTAAGCAGTTTTTAATGCTTTCCTAGACTATCACTGCACATCATGCATACATGTATGATCTAGAAAGTTTATGCATTTATTATAGGTTATTAAAAAGTCAATAGTGGGAAATTTTTTTCATAGTGATGTTTTACATAGTTCCAAGAATGTTCCCCAAAGATTTTGATTCACGAAGTATCTTCTAACTCGAGATATAAATATTTAAAGTTGCACTTTAGACTATAATGGGCCATAAACCATTAAGATAAACTACATTGAACTCGAAGGTCATCTATTCAATAGATATAATAGTGTGTGTTAATTAATGATATTGATCCATTAGTGTATTTGAGATTCAAAATGTCAAAAAATATATGTGTTAGTGAAATGTGTCACTTTCACAGAGCTTAGAGAGAAGATCAACAGTTTGTGAGCATTCGTATTGTCAGAAGATCGATGGTGCAAGTCAAAGTCAAAGATTAAAATGTGTAAAAGGGATATAAAGATGCCAAGAGGCATAATCATGAGATTTATGATCAAGATATAATGATGACCACTAAAAGATAAAGACCTAGTTATTATGCAGAGATTGACGATGTACTTTTGGTCAATATTATAAGGGTGCACGAGATGAGGTCAACATGTTTGAGGTTTAAAATTTAGACAGTGGGGCACTACGAGTTAAATTTAAATATAATTATAAAGAATATAAATGGTTTGAATTGAGTGAGATAAGTGAATAACACAATATGTGTTCTAAGTGACCAAGGTTTAACTATGATTGTTTGGATTTAAATATTTAAATTTAATGAAGGAAAGACTAGTGCTTGGGTTTTGAGCCATAAATTTTGATCTATGAATAATTTAATGTTTTAGTGAATATAAAAGTTTTATAATACTTAAATTAACATCTATAAATATTAATTTTAAGGTCTAAATGTTAATACAATCAAATTTATTGATCTCTAAAGTTAACCATGTGTTCATTCATGCTCTACAAGTAACTCAAAAAGGGTAATAAAGTTGTTCTTAATGGTATTTTGATGCTTCAAGATGAGATAATAATTGAAGAATATTTTAGAATACATAAGGACCATCTATGTAGATTATTAAGGTTTGATCAATCATATTGAGTATGATTAAAGGCTTAGAAGGTGATTATGTGTTCGTTCATGGTGGCTATGTGCACAAAATGTTATTTAAACAAATTGAGATTTAGCAGAAGGATGTTGTGATGATTATTATAACTTAAGGAGGACCTATAGATTGTATGGCATGGGTTCATGTATTTTAAAGTGTTATTATGTTCTTATTTTTATTGAAGAAGTGTTAAACAGGTGAATGGATCTTCATAAGACCTAAAAGGTGACGTAGGCCTATTTGAAAGAGGGTTATACTTAAAGGTGACCCATTTTAGATGCCTTAAGGGTGAAGGCATGTGTTGTGGCTAAAAAATAAGGATGTTATCATAATATTCATGAAGACTCTATAAAAGGTGAAATCAAATGTGATGGTTTTTAAGGCTAGTTAAATATACTTGAGAGACATAAGAGAATAGGTATGTGTGAGAGTTGTGTGAGCGAGGATTTAAGAAAAGTAGAGAAAATTTGAAAGAGAAGGTACAAGTCATTGAGAATGAACAAAAATAAAATTAGATCAGGCATGTTAATTTGATCAAACTGTTACAGGTGGATACACATGTCATTAGACCTAATAAGCCTAGAAGAGGAAAATTGAGCGAGGAAACGCTAGAGGCTATTTGAAGAGAGGTTGAGGTTTGAAGAGTGCAAAAAAGATGAGTATATCATTAGGTGTGTTTGAAATTAGACAAAAGGTGGAGATCAGATGAAGGTAGCTAAGTGGGTGCTTGGTTACTTAGAGGGTTGTAGCCTCTTTGCTAGTTGGAGTTAGCTAAAGGTCAAGTGGGTGTCTGACTAAATTAAGGGGAGGGTGTTCCTTGATCATTTGGTGCTAGTCTAAATGTTGGATATTATTTTATAGGAATATATTCCATATTTTAGGGTTTAGTGGGTTTTATTCCCCAAGAGGATTTCTCACATATTTATTGTGTTCATGTGATGTATGCTCTTATGTATGTTATGGATGTATGTGCTTTCATGTTTATGCTTTTTGATCAAGATTGATGTATGTTGAATGTTAAGAGTTGGAAATTGAATTTTATTATCTAGCATCACTCATTCACCCCCCTTCTCAATGATTGTACCTCTAACATAGTGAAGTCCATCTCACTACTTACACAAAATCAATAATACAAGATTGGGTTGTCATAAATATAACCATAGATTCATACAAATTATCTTCTAATAGAAAAAATATACATGATAAGTACAAAAATAATCAAAATTCATACATTTACTCCATTAAAAATATGAATTAATCTCCACAACACAATTTAACACATAAATAACAATAATAATAACTACATTTTATACCATTTGGGTATTAAATATGTCTAAACTATATTTTTTTAATTACTATACGTAATATACAATAAAATATACTCTATGACAACCCATATTATCATATTCCATTGTTATTTAGTTCAATTATTCTATACAAACAACCAGTCAAGATAAGGTCAAGAACCAATCATCTCATAATCTTAGTTATACATTGTATGAACATAATCTTTATTAAGAACCGTGCCAAAATTACAGGATCAAGATATTCTATAGTAATATTTGTTTATGATGATGTAATTAACCTAATTAATAAAGTATCTCAAACATGGCTAGATTAAATTGGTAATTTGTTATTTTATGATTCAAATAGTCTAGTTCATGGATATATATTCTAGATTATTACTGGTATCTACATCTACTAATATTATAGATATACATCAATATTGTTGATATCCCTCATCTATTACTATATTATATATAAATATGTTATTACAACATTAATAGATATCCTATTTTGTTATGGTTGTGATATTATCCTATATAACTCCCCAAATACTCATAATATCATAATTTAGTATCATAGATTTGGAATCCTATTTTAGTATGTATGCTGAAAACCCATAGCTTGGTGTCATACTTAAATGTAAACATACCAAATTTGAACATCCTAAATTATATTACATAATATAATTAAAATACATAGAATAAGATACTCAACACCACTTAATTATTATGATAAATATTAGCTTAATAATGAAATACTAGTCATCATCCTAAATCTAATAAGGAATAATATTTAAAATAACTATTGATATACATCCTTAAAATATCATGTGGTTGAACTGTAACCTATATAACTTAGTACGATGGAGGGGGAAATATCAATCCATTGAAAATACATATCAAACACTTAGTAAGATATTTGTATATACATATATATCCCTACATAGCCTTTGGGTCATAAATACAATCTATATAACAAAATAATTATACAAATATAGAACCATATTTATGTATATGCTTGTAAAGCTAATCTTATGAAATTGGTTTACTTATTTTAATGAAATATTAGATCATGGTATATTGCACTTTATATATAATTTGAGGTACTTTTCAAATGATTGTGGAATAATAGAACAACACAAAGGCATCAACTATGTCCTATCTGGATTTCCATAAATACATATTGTCTAAAAAGGCTCCCATACTTTTTGATGATTACATTTTTGGTTAACTATATATTGTCAAGTGTTGTGTAAGTATATATTTACCATTGTCATTTAATTTGGTGTAGGTATTACAATACCCTAAAATTTGTGCTATGTATTCCAACTATAATTTAATTCACTAAGTACATGTTTGGCATCGATACTGTAGATATAAGAGCCAAGTTACTAATAGAGCCAGCTAGACACCGCATATAAGAGAGATATGACTCAATACAGATCATCGATTTGAATCTCATAGGTCCCTACAAAATGTTGGTTATAACATACATGAATTTCATAAAATCCCAATTGATCAAGAATATAATTATCATAATAACCCAACTATATAATTAAGATGATGTAATTATTCATAGCCAAAAGAATGATACAGTATAAGAGTGGCGATTGGAGTAAATATATAAAGTTCAATTTTATTTTCTACATGGATACTTATTTAATTTTGTTCACAAAGTTCACTACATGGTTTATCTACCTTGAATATCGATTTATATCTTGTGGCATGTTGACTAGCTTAGTGTTCTTATAACTCTTTAAAGGTCTTATCAGATAACTAAATTTTGCCAATCTATTCACTATGGCTTTATCTAAATGCCTAATACAAAAGTTTTATTTCTTAAATAATTACAATAAACTATATATATATATATATATATATATATATATATATATATATATATATATATATATATATATATATATATATATATATATATATATATATATATATATATATATATATATATATATATATATATATAATTTACTAAGTTTATTTCCAAATTCATGATTTTTTGACATCAATACTTTTAATGTGCTTATTTATACCAAATACACAAAATTTAAGTGCAATGCCTACCTGGTAATGTCCCTCTTGGATGACGTTCTCTCTATACTCTCCTTTTGTGCTCCTATCTAGGCTCCCCTTTCGTATTCCCTTATGTGCTCTCTTTTTGTATATATTCTATATCTTTTCTCTTTGCTCTATACCCATTTTTCCATCTTTAAAGATGCATTTTTCCTCTCCTTAAAAAATGCATCTTCCTTCATTTTATCCTTTTCCTTTTTCAAGTATGGTGTTTTTAAAGCTATCCTTTTTTTTGCAAGTATTTTTATCTTTTTTCTTTTTCTCTATATTTAAACCTTTCCTCTTTTTCATCTTATTACAATTTTTGATTTTATTTATTTTATTTCTTATTTTTATATTTCCCCAATTATGTTAATAATAAATGACTATTTAGTATAATAGTTAGCCATAATAAATTAATAAAAACACTACAATAATAAACACAAGATTAATTCCACATCATCACTACACTAAGCTAACCATGCATAAATAATATATAAATGCAAATGGCATTAAAATACACTATGCTAACTATTCAACTATGCATTTAATCATGTCCTAAATAATGTGGTGTGTGTAGGGTTCTATTCAATTTCTCTATCATCCTCCAACATCTCCATCTACATCTACATCACCCTCTTTGATGATGTTCTCCCTCTGTCATGCTCTAAGGGATGATTTCTCCTACATCAAACTCACAACAAGTAGATAGTTAGACCACACAACATGATATATATACATCATAAAATATATCTAAAATAATAGATCATCATGATCATAGTGTAAAAATATGAACTATAGATAATTCATAGAAATGTAATCAAGTAATTAAAGCAATATTCAACTATCCCATAACAACATATAACTCATAGCTTAGGAAAATAATAAACAAATCAATTTGCTAACTTTAATATCCACAGATAATCAAGTAAGTTTGCTTTGCGAGCAATCGGGATGTAACATTCTTCCCCCTAAAGCTATTCATCATCCTAGATGAGTCTTATTCAAACATAAGTTCTACATTAAAAACATTGTTTAGTAGAAAAATAACATAGAATAAATTATCAAATCAAGCAAATAAATATGAAAATCATCTATAAAACTCATCATAGTCCTCCCAAGTAGCACTATACTTATAGTATTATTTCTACAGGACTTTTCACTATGACATCTCTATATTACACAAATGAAGTTTGTGTGTCAATTACTCTAATTGGTTCTACCATGACCACCTAGGATACAAAAACTACAAATCATTCTAATCCAACACATATGTAGGATCAACTATATAATTTTTAAGATAAAAATATATGGAAGATATTATGTAATAAAGCTAAGACTAGTGGCACTACAAGCCTATATGCTACATGATTGACCACTTCTAACACTTAGAAGGGTCCCATATATCTTGGTGATAGTTTCACTAACTTCTCAAATTTAATCAAGCTGTTGTGCAACTTAACCCACAAGAGCACTTTATCACCTACTAAAAACTACCTATCTATCTTCTTTACATTAGCATAACTCTTCTATCTATCATTGTCCTCAACTAATCTATGATTGATTAATTTAACATGTTCTTCTATTTTTGAAAGCCTCTCAAGTTCAAAGACTACCCTATCCTCCAACCTATCACAACTAATTGGTGTCTTACTCCTTCTTCCATATAAGGCCTCAAATGGTGACATATTTAGAGATATATGGTATGATTTATTATAAGAAAACTCAACCAATGGAAGATAATGTTCCCACTTATATTGTTGATCTATACAATACATACAAAAAATGTCCTCTAATACTTAATTAACTCTCTCAATATGACCATCAATCTCTGGATGATATGTAGTGTTGAAGTTTAGTTGCATACCCAAAGATGAATTTAGAATTACCCAAAACCTAAAAGTCATCTTTAGATCATGGTCTAAAATGATATTTGGAAATCCATGCAACTTATAAACTTCTTTTATGAACCTCTTTGCAAGAGTAGGTGCATCATCTACCAAATTGTTTGGTTTAAAATGAGCCACCTTGGTTAGTTTTCCAATCACTACCAAGATCATATCATGCCTATTTAATGACATATAAAAATCTTGGAAAATTTTCACACTAATCACCTTTCACTTTCATTCTGGTATATCATGCAGATATAACACCTCGTCAGATGCACATTTTCAACTTTCATTTGTTGACATTCTAAACAATGTGACTCATAGTCTACTACATCTTTATTAATTACCTTCTATAAATACAATGGTATAAGCTCTACCATGAGCTTGGTTACTCTTATATGCCATAAATATGGGTCATTGTGTATTTTTTTTAGCACTATGCTCTATGGATTCTCTCGATCTGACATATATATCCTTTCATTGTAACGCAAAAGACTATCACTCTTTAATATGAATCCTTTATACCAAGGATTCCAAGCATTCTTAGATAATAATTTTCTAACTTGATCATAAAATTCATCTCCTAGAAAGAATTTAATCACTCAATCCCTAAAATTACTCCCTGATATGGCTGCTATGTACCTTCTATGATGTAGGTCATCACTTACTCTATTTTCCTTGAATTTGATATAATTGATATCAAATTCATAATAAAATAAGAACTCTATCCAAAATATTTAATGAACATTCAAATTTGGTTGGGTTAAGATGTACTTGAGTCTTAAGTTATCTATCTTAAGCTTAAACAGTTTTCCCACCAAGTAATTTTGCCAAACTTGTAAAGCATGCACAATTGCTACGACATAGTTCATCTCTTAAGGTTTCAACTTCCTTGATTCATAAGCCACCACTACACCATCCTATATAAGGATTCCTCCTAATCCATCCCCAAATTCATCTGTGATCATTAAAAATTGACCATTAGGGTTATGAACTCTTAAGATTAGTGTTGAATGAAAATTTATTTTCAATTCCTAAATAGTTACTTCACACTTTTCTAATTAAACAAATATTTGGATATTTTATTGTAGAGAATTAATTGGATTAACTATATTGAAAAAAATTGGAACAAACTTCCTATAATAACCAATTAATCCCATGAAACTTCTTACCTCATGCACATTATTTGACATCAACCATTCCATAATGGCTCTTATCTTTGATAGATCTACTAAGATATCATCTATATAGATAATATGCCCCAGATATTTCACTCTCTCCTAGAAAAATGTTCACTTAGATAATTTACCATATAACTTGTGTTTCTGCAATAGTTCTAGATGTTGAAGGTGCTCCTCTTCATTCTTAGAGTATATAAGAATGCCATCAAGAAATACCAAAGCAAAGTGATCTAGGTAATCTCTTAACACACTATTCATGAGATTCATGAATGTTATTGATGTATTAGTCAACTCAAATGGTAATAATGTGAACTCATAATGACCATAGTGAGTTTTGAATGTTATCTTTAGAATATCCTCCTCCCTAATCCTTGACTAATGGTATCTTACTCTAAGATAAATCTTAGAAAAGACCATCTCTCTTAATATTTTATCAAAAAAATCATCTATACAAGGTCTTAGATACCTATTTTTGATATTTGCCTTTTTCAACATTCTATATTCATGCAAAGTTAAAGAGTGCCATCCTTCTTCTTGACAAAGACAAGTGGTGCACTCCATGGTGACACACTTGGCCTAATCAAACCCTTTGTTAACAATTCCTAGAGTTGAGCCTTCAATTCAACCAAATCAGTGGTGGTCATCCTGTATGGTGCCTTATAATTTGTTTTTAAACTAGGTATAATGTCATTAGAGAAATTGAACTCACATATATGAGACAATCCCAATAACTCTTCTAAAAACACATCATGAAAATTACTAAGGAATGGATAATATTTGATAGATGGTTACTTAGATTTTTCCATTTCATTTACATTGATGATAAATTCTTGGCATCCTTTTCCTTAGGCCCTTTTCAGTTGCATAACATAAATATGCCTAAGCCTCAACTCTCTTTTCTCACTTTGCATTTATGTTTGATTTCCAAAATCATCGAAACACTCAACCTTATTTAAGTAGAAGTCAATCTTGGCCTTATGTTTTATAATCCATTTGAATCCTAAGATCACATCATATGACCCTAGTGGTGCTACATATAAATCCACTACTATTGTGAATTCAAGCAACCTAATCTCTGCTTCAACTAAATAGTTATCAACCATGAATTTTGAGTCATTCCCATACTATACTGACCATGCATTTTCCATTACTATAACTCTTTTAAATAACTTACTAAGAATTATAGGAGCTATAAATTTTTTTTTAGCCCTATATCTATCAAAATGGAAACTAGATGTTTAATAAAAATACCTGATAGCTCTATGGGTGATGTTTGAAATTTGGCTTGTCGATTATCAACTACTACATGAATATACTGCTAAAATGTTCCTTATTGAGGGGTAGGACCTTTGTTATTTGACTTGTCCTAAGGGTACTCACTAGTATAGTGGTCATTTCCATAAATGAAGCAACCTCTAGTTGGTCCTTTCCTATCAACTTGTTGGTGTAGATATGGAATCCAAAGTGAGTTAGATCATGCATTAGTCAAGAAAACTCAAATAAGGATAAAAAACATAACTAACTAATCCAAAGCCTCTGTGGGGTTTTTAAAATGAAAACTAAGAGCTATTGAAATAAGGGATATACATCAAACCTTTCCAAGAGCATCCCTCCTCCAAGTGTGGCTCAAAATGTGATTTTCCCCTTTTGATTTGGTGCTCCAAGTCTTTAGCAATGATGAGCGACTTGTTCCTCCATCATCTCTCAATACACTAATGAAACTAGGCTCATGATATTTTATCAAATGTATGCCAATACTAAAGCTATCCTATTAAAAATTAAGCATACTAATACTACACAAAAAGAGCTTATGAAGATAATTTTACATAAGTTTACACCAAAGAAAATTAAAAAGATTAATGAGAACCCATGTATTTTTGGAAATGATTAGAATCAACCATGAACATCCATCTTGAGATCAAGATGTGTAGCCATGAATCAATTCAATTTTAGAGGCTCAATCCATAAATATCCCCATTAATATTTGGAAGAAAGGGGAATTAATGAAGCATGGGAATGCTTAAACTAAATATTTGTTCCATTTATGGCTGGTGGATGCTAGCTCATTAATGATGTAGATATTATAAATGAATTTATAATTAATGTATCTTCAATAAATTATATGGATTTTCCACTTAATCTCTTAATTTGATTTAATTTATTTAAGTAAGGTTAATTAAAATTTATGTAATTCTTTGGAAATTGGTTTCCCATTTAATCAAACTGGTCAAAATGTCAAGTTACTGAGTCATAATTTGATTGGAATATAATTAGAAGGTGTTAGTTGTGTATAAATAAATACCCCATTTAGAGAATTATGGATACAAAATAACACATGTATATGTTGAGTCCCTCTAAATTAAGAGAATTTAATGGTTCAAAGAGTCAGAATGCATTTTTGGCATTTTGACTTGAAATGATTGGGAAGAAATAATAATCACTTAAAATGCATTACCCCATTTAGGGATACATTAGCCTAAATCAACACTTGTATATGACAAAATCAAACCATTTAGCATGCTTTAGTGATTTTGGCCTAAATTATGCATTGTTGGAGAATTTTGAGTAAGATTGACAATTTCAACACAATGGTGCTAGGAATTATATGTCTACATTTTGCCCCTGTTTGAGAAGGCATGATGAGACATTTAGTCAAAGCAATGTATTTTCAAAGAAAAGAGTTGTCAAGAATAAGTTGTAAGGAAATAACCCATTATGCCCCCTCAAGAGGACATATGAGGATGAAAGAAAGGGGTGGACTCTTAAAAAGAGAGAGAAAAAGTGAAATTAACCCATAGAGGAAATTAAATCCATATTAGATAATGCTTGCATGCATTGATTCTAAATGATCAAAATATAATAGAATATAATGGGCCTTGAGGCATGGGGAAGTGGGAGGGATGCAATCCAAAAATATAAGTGACACACTTTGAACACACCCAAAAGAGGGTGAAAGTTACATGCTTAGGGGATGATCAATCTTGAGACAAGTTGTATACTTTTAAAAATTGCCAAAATGAGGGCAAAAGACGTAGAGATTGGAATTAGAAGAAATAGGAGAGCATTATTTTAGGGAAAATAAATAATACTTTTCTATAGTAGGGCAAATTTAATCACTTGATAAAGCAATTTTACCCTAGCAGGGATGATTTTGATAACTGATAATTAATTTTTCCCTAATAAGGATGATTGGTCTAAATGTTGTGCCCCAGTAGGGGAAATTGGTAGGCATAGCTCAAGGATATAACCTAATGCATAGATTAAATATGAATGGTCATAAATGTAGAGGTGGTAAGGGTCTAATGACTAAAAAATCCACAAGAAACAAAGTATACAAGGATACACAAAGTAATGAAAGAGATGAATAGAAGAATAAAGGGTGGCTGAGATGACCTAAGATACATTATGTATCCAATCACTACTTATATAGTCTAGATAGACATCAAGCCAAAGTAGTTCACCCAGAAGTAGGAGAAAATGGAATGAGGAATGAAGAATAGAAGAATAAAGAAAAGATATACCACTATTCAATTAGACTCATAGTGTATACCAATAGATGCATGTCTTGCATAGAGCCTCAGGTGAATCCATTGGTGCATTGAGAGCTGATCTTCAACACTAAATTGAATTTTAGACTTGGAAGCCAAAACATTTAGTGTTTCTATAGATAAATTAAATTATGCATCATAAGTATGAGTAACTTATAATGACATTTTGTTTCTATTGTGATGATCTGGTTCAAATGTGAATATTTATAACTAAGGATAATGATAAAAACTATCAAAACTAGAGTTACAACTATTTACATTTAAACAAAAAACAAAGAAAGACAAATAAAAAAAATACATAAATGTAACTCAAATTAAAATAAAGATATGAATAATCAAGATTTAAGTAGGAACAAGAATGTATAAAATCAAAGTAAGAACAAATTAATAAAAAACATGAAAACATGATATGAATAATCAAGATCCATGTGTATGAACAAGGTGTACTTAAAATATAAAACAAAAGAACAAGAAAAATCAATAACACCAAAGACCAACATAACAAAACACCAAGAATAAATAACAAAAGAAGAAAAGGGAACAAATAATAAAACAAAAAAAATTATTAGACAATAAAGCACAAAAAAACAATAATAAAAATCAAATAAACACACACAAACAAGAGTTAGTCATAATGTTAGTGGAAATATAGAAAAAGGCAGACTACTCATGTAAGTGTAATAGAGGCACTACTCTCTGTGATAGGGTGACCCCTAATCTAAGAAATAATGAGCCTATCACAAATAACCAAGAATAAAAAGACAAAGTTTCCCCAAAGTGATATGGAAACACTACATAACAAAATGGAGGGAAAAAGAAGAAACATAAGGGGTGGCTAAGCTGACTCTAGATGTACAAGACAAGTGGATGCTACCTACATAGTTCCATCAACACAAGGTCCAACATGAAATTCAAGTCAAATGTAGTTCTCTTAGGAAATGGGATAGAATAAAAGTGATGATAATAAAATATGATTGATGTTGTAGAGGAAAGAAGGAAAAGGGGCTTGCAAAATGATGACAACATTCAAATGATTACTTGAAAAATGGAAAGAGCATTCAAACTTGAAATTTTCTCATAAAATGGTGAGAGCATGGGGAAAAGGGGAATTGAGTTGACCTCAACATGAATCAAGTATAGCCTACATAGTTCCATTAGGACCTCAAGTTATAGTAGTTCTGCCCACATAAAAGGTAGTGAAAAATTGACCATGTCATAACAAGTTTACAAATAAAGGTAAATGATAATAGCAATGGCAAGGTGATGTGGCAATGCATGATAAAAGGTTTTGTTCCTAATTTTCCCATAGATGGTTATAATTAGGAAATAATGATATAAATATGTGCTACTAACTTACCCATAAGTGGTTATAATTAGTAACACAAGATGGATACTAATTTTCCCATAGGTAGTTATAATCAATAAAATAAGGTACAATAATGATTTTCCCATAGGCAAGTATAATCAATGGTATAATTCAAATTTAAATGAAAGATAACTTTTCAAATCCCCTATCATACTACTCCCATATACCTCATTTAAACACATAATTCTAAAACTATTGAAACTGGATCAAGATCCCCTCACAAAAAGTGCGGTAAGAACCAAAGGAACCAAGATAAAAAAGGGGTAGGTAGGGTAGCTAGAAATAGGATTCAGTCAATAGTAAAGGCATGGTATAATAAATGCTAAAAGACACAACATATATAAAATGATAAGACAACATTTGTCTATAATGGCAAAAGGGTTTTCCCCAAGTGATGATTGCTCACAAAATGGCAAGAGCATGGGATTAGTTCACCTGTAAAATGATAAGAGTGTTCAAAATTTAAAAAATGCTTGAAAAATGATGAGATAATGGTTGGATTTTTGATCGAATTTACCTCAATAGAAATTGAGCACTGCCTACATAGTCTTGAAGGACCTCAAGTCAATGTAGTTCAAATGGTGTAATAAATGGGACACAATGGTAAAAGATGCCTAGAATGAAATGGTCTATAGGGTTACCCCAAGAGATAAGGCAAGTGAAATGGTAGAGTAAATGGAAAATGAAAAATAGTTCAGCTACTCTTGCTGACATGGAGATGCATGTCCTAGTCAACATACGAGACATTTAAAATAATCAATCATATAAATTACTATCCAATACCTCATCTGAATAAATTCTATATCAAGAACCTACTGTATATTTAGATTCCAATGGTGTTGTTGTGATCTTCATTGGTCATTGATTATGTTTCCTTCAAACTTTGAGATAAGATATCTTCATAACCTCTACAAAGGAAAGTGTAGCCAGGGATGGTAAATAATGTTAGGCATAAGATAAATGGTATAAGATGGTAATGTAAAGGTGGATGGTGATGGAATGTATAATGAATAGGCAAAAAATTAATATTGGGATTTTCAAGCATAAACAATGTTGTTGATTCTAGATTCAACATATTTTGGTTGTGGTGAGGCTAAATAATTATGAATATGCTCTTGATAGGTCCACTAGATTCTTCTATCATTTAGGCCTAAGAGTAGCTGCCATCTGACTATATTATAGATTGGAAGCTATATTTATTTCTTCTTAAATAATGTCTTAATTAAGTAGTAAATAACTATTGTCCTTAGTTATTGATGCCTCAAATAGGTTTTCACCAATCAAATTGTCTTGATTGTCTCATAGCACCTCTGAGAAGGTTTCATTAAGGAATTTTAGCTTTTGAATTTGATTGTATTTTAGCACCTCTAAAAAGGTTTCCCTAGAATATGTTAAGTTTAACTTTGATTGTCCCTTAGCACCTATGAAACGGTTTCACTAAGAGATTGTTCTTCTTCTGCATGAATGTTATCTTGGTCCCCCTAATATTTTACACCTGATATTTTACCATGAATGCAATTCAATAAGGTATGATTCTATCAGTCCTAATTGATGCTTATGGAAGGTTTAATATCAATATAATGACCATGTTGGGTGATGGTAATGGAATGATGAAAGGAATCACAATCCTCATAGAAGATACTAGAAGAAATTTTGTCAATGTTGAAGTAATCATCCTCAAAAAATTTAGAAGGATCACAAATATATTCAAATTGATCTGCAAGGCAACTGTAACCAATGTTGTAACAACCATGAATGTATTTTGATTCTAAATTTGAGTCTAAGTTAAGGGAATCTAAATCTGATGTTGAGACTGATAGTGATTCTACTTCTGATGCTAAATCTGATGTTAGTTCAAAACTATAACGTAACTTCAATGTTGATTATTTGGTATGGATGTTTCTATAATAATGTTTTGTTAAATGCTTAATTTTAGACAAATAATGGATTATGATGGCATAATGGACTCTATAAAAATAGATTCATCTAAGAAGGGTTCATCATAGATTGGCTCATCTAGGTGAAGCCTCTCAAAGTGAGGGAACCGTGCGAGGGGTGAATCCACAAAGATTGACTTGTCAAAGTGAGATTCCTCAATGAGTGAAAAAAGGTCAAGAGATAACTCCATAGAAACTGGCTTGTCAAAGAGATGGGGATCTTTTAAAATAGGACAATGGTCTAGATAATGATTTTCCCAAAGGTGGTTATAATCATTAAGAAGTGACTCAAAAAAGACTGGCTCATAAGAGTGAGACTCTTTGACAACATGTAAAGTATCAAAGGATGATTCATCATAGGTTGACTAATAAAAAATGGATGTTTCAATAATAACATCATGGCCTTGATTTAAAATTGGTTACAAAATATCAACTTTGAACACATTTTGGTCCTCACAAGATGGTTTTTGAAGAGGCAATGGTTGGCTCTATTATGGTTTGAAGACTGGCACAAAATTTATAAAGTGGGGAATAATTGGTATAGGGTGAATAATGTTTTATGTTTTGATAATGGGATCTCAAAAAATTGAACTCTTAAAGAAGGGATCAACAAAGACTGGTTCATCTAATTAATGATTTTCAATAATATGTTCAATAAATACTAGAAATGGTCCTAAAATGGTAATTAATTGGCATTATAAAGCTTGGTTAATAACACAATCCAAAGGACAAGGTCTCAGAATAGTGACCTTTGGCATAGTGGAGCTTGGTTGCTTGCACAAGACAAAGGAAGACAACCTAAAATGGTAACCTTCAAGTGTCATAGAGTTTGGTTTCTCGTGTAAGTTGAAGGAGGATAACCTAAAATGGTAACCTTTGAGCATTGAGTAGCTTGATTACTCACACAATCCAAAGTGTAAAGACATGAGTGATGTATGAAAATCAACATGGATTGGTTTGGTATTTAAAGATTAGGCCCAAAGAAGGTGACATCATCAAACATGACAGAGTGATCATGTCCATCACAAAAATTCTCTTCTTTGTAGCTAGGGTCATAAGAGACACCACTATGAGTATACCTTTGAGTCATGTTTAAAAGGTTGTTCTCTATGTTTTCCAAGATTTGGAAAATGTGTTTACAAATTTTAAAAGGTATGTTTTGATTTTATTCAAATAAATGACAAGGTAAAGAGACTATAATAAAAGGAATTGGAATAGTACCACATAATTATAATAAATAGTTACAAAATTACTCAACTTTGGTGGGTTAAAATCATCAAATTAGAAGAGGGTATGATAACTCTAAAACCCAAAGTGCAAGATAGCACAATAAACTTAGGTCAAAGATACATCAATATTGTAAAATCTAGGTACAACATTGAGGAGTTGTGATTATAAAATTATAAGAGAGTCTTTTTGATAAAGAAGGTAACAATGTGAACTAAGAATCTCAACATATGAAAACACAAAATAACTCTTAAGTATAAAGCCAAAACCAAAAGGGCAGCACAACATTGCCACATGGTAATAGGAAGTAGAATGGTTCTAGAACTTAGAGCGTGAGCAAATGTAAGATAACCCAAGTTCATAATGATAAAAAATATTATGAGTCTATATAATAGCCTTTAACCCAAATGGGAAATTGTACCCAAGTTAACTCAAACCAAGTGTAAATGGAAAACTGATTAATACCTTGACCTAGAACTTAGAAAGGTGAGATTCTAAATTTGAATTAAAAATGAAGGACTTAGATATTTTTGAAAAATGGTTTAGAATCAAATGGGAAGCATAATAATTCTATTTAGAAAAGACAAACACAATGTTTTAAATGATGATTTGAACAAGACAAAGAGTTGTTTTGATTTGGTTAGCATAATGCCTCCTTATTCAAATAAAATGGTGGATAACAAAAGTGTTTTGTTTTGATGTGTTTTGGTTTTCAAACAAGTTTTAGACTTGATAAAACCAAGCAAGTAAAAGATAAAAAGACAAAATACAACTAAGTATAACATCCAAAGTCCTAAAACTGACAAGATTACTTTGTACCATTGAATTCCATCTATATACATGCTCTTTGAAGGATTTTAATTTTTAATACAAAAATAAAAGTGCATGAATAATTAGGTTTTTACAACCCCTTCTCCAAAGATATTGTATTATGACATGGAACTTTGGGCTACTCACCCTGCATCAACAATATGTCCATGACAAGTGGGGTTATTCTATAATTAAATTTTTGTGCATATCTAGATTGTCCCAAGCATGGCTAACACTTGAGATGCCTCATATCAATTGGATTCACATCAATCAACTTGTTTTGAAAATGTATTATCTTTTTCATAATCACTACATTTATTTCTTTCTCAATGTAGTATAATGTCTGAATTACCCTTATGGTTTGAGCTAGAGTACCATTAATGGATTTTGCTTAACCACTCAAGAAAACATCCCAATGGGTCACCTTTGATTTGTATACCCCATCATAGAGTGGGGTTGAAATGATGCTATAAGATGAATTCCAGGGTCAATGCTTCCCTAGAGAACCCATGAGGAGGTGATGAAATCCTGCTCACAAGCCAAGTTGCATAAAAATAAATGACAAAGTGAAAAGACTTTAAGGTTGTGTTTAGATCACCCAAACCATAAAAACTTTGGGAGATCCTTAATAACGCTCTTTTCATGCCTAAGGATAAGGAACACATGCAAATAAAAAGCACTTTTGGTCACTCAAGTTCCCTAAAGGGGATAGGGTGAGAGTATACATGCATCTTTCATTTTATGTAAAATAAATAAGTTTAAAAGATATAGCATAAAATAAACAATTGTTTACTTTAATGAAATTAATTGAAGTTTTTTGTGAAATTTGGCCCCTTGGTTTTTATTTAAACTTGTAAAAAAATTCACAAAATAAACTAAACATAAACACCTAAATTCCTTTTAAGCACCAAATGAGATATTCAAGATTTAACCATTTTCAAATTTGGCACTTTCTCCAGCTTATGTCCTACAATTTTTAGACAGTTTATGTCTACCTTGAAGCACAAATATAAATATGAAAACAAGATTTGAAAACTTTCTCTTGGGTTTCTCTATTTTCTTGATACAAAGACTAATGTCGGTCCTTAGGAACTGATGTTGGTTACAATAAAATCGATGATGGTAATAAAAAAAACCAATGCCAATTACCTATAAATATGTAGGAAAAACATAAAGATTTCACAAAAAAGGTGTTATCCAAACAAGCAAAAAAATAAAATAACTCTCTAGATTATGTAAAAAATAACTAGATAGAGAGTTTACAATTTTGTAAAACCTAGAATAACAACTAGGAGTTTCAATAAAATTCCAAAATTTTGCCATCTATCATGTTCTACCCTTCACAAAGGGATCATTACTAGTTAGGATAGGATCGATGTCGATTAGGGTAAATTGATGTCGATCATAGTGTAAACTGTGTGTTTTCAAAAAGAATAAAAACATGTGAAAAATAAAGACAAAATTTGATTTTTAGAGACTTTTAAGCATTTTTAAAAAAATATAAAAGGTTAAATTAGTCTCCTTGATTTTATGGGATGTGCGGTCCCACTGGACATGCCAAAATGTAGAGATGGATTTTAAAGTGATTTAGATCATGCATTAGTCAATAAAACTCAAATAAGCATAAAGAACATAACTCACTAAGCTGACTCCTTCATTGGGTTTTGAAAATGAAACCTAAGAGCTATTGAAAGAAGGAATATACATCAAACCTTCCCAAGAGCATCCCTCCTCCAAGTATAGCTCAAAACATGATTTTCCCTTTTGATTTAGAGCTCCAAGCATTTAACAATGATGAGTGGATTACTCCTCCATCATCTCTCAATGCACTAATGAAACTAGGATCATGAAATTTGATCAAATTTATGCCAATAGTGAAGTTATCCTATTGCAAATTAAGCATAATAATACTACACAAAAAGATCTTATGAGGAGAATTATGCATAATAAGTGTACACAAATTAAGCTTGAATAGATAAGTGAGAACCCTTATATTTATATAATTTTTTTGAAATGATCAGAATCAACCATGACTGTCCATCTTGAGATCAAGATTTGTGGCCATGAATCAATTCAATTTTAGAGTCTCAACTCATAAATATCCCTATTAATATTTGAAATAAAGGGGCAATAATGAAGCATGGGAAGGCTTAAACTAGATATGTGTTCTATTTATGGCTGGTGGTTGCCACCTTATTGATGATGTCACTAGATGATGTAGATATTAGAAATGAATTTTCAATTAATATATATTCAATAAATTCCATGGATTTTCCACCTAAGCTATTAATTTGGTTTAATTTGCTTAAGTGAGGTTAATTAAAATTTATGCAATTCTTTAGAAATTGGTTGCCCATTTAGTCAAACTAGTCAAAATGTCAAGTTACTGAGTCATAATTTGACTATAATATAATTAGAAAAAGGTGTCAATTGTGTATAGAACAATACCCCAATTAGAGCATTATGGATGCAAAATAACACATGCACATGTCTTGTACCTTTGAATTAGAAGAATTAAATGGTTCAAAGCATCAAATTGCATTTTTGGCATTTTGACTCAAAATGATTTGGGAATAACTAATAATCACATAAAATGCATTGCTCCTTTATGGATGCATTGGTCTAAATTAGCACTTATATATGACAAGCTCGAACCATTTAGTGCACTTTAGTGATTTTGGCCCATATTATGCATTGTCATAGAATTTTGAGTAAGATTGACAATTTCAACACAATGGTGTTAGGAATCAGATGTCTATAGCTGGGTTCTATTGACACCACCTTTGAAACTATTACCTAGTTTCTTGTTACCTAAACCATTATTAAATTTGGCATTCTAACTTTTTAACTACTTCTTGGGGTCTCCACTCCTCTATTTCTAGTTCTTCTCTTTAAAAGTTGACTTATAATTTCCAAACCTTTTATTGAACTTATCCATAACCTATGCAAGAGACTTTAGATTTTTATATTATTTAACTAACTTATTGAAGACTTGGTCCATAGTATAAGGTCCATGAATGTCCACCTCTCCACCAATCTATGGTTTCAATCCCATGATAAACCTCTTGATCTTAAACCTCTCATCTACCTAGTACTAAGGTACATACTTAAAAGTGGGGTGAACTACTCCTAGTACTCATTCACTGATAACTCTCCCTACTTTATATTCTATAAATATGTGATCTTTTGATCAAAATATAATTGTGGAAGCCACCATGATCTGAACAAAGTCAAAAATTGATCTCAAGTAGTGGTGGTTGAGTTAAGGTTCATTTCCAACTTCTTACTGGCCCACCATGTAGCTACCTTACCAGCCAACTAGCATGCTCCCCAAACTACTTTGGTCACCTCAAAGTAGTTTTGAATCTCTAAATATTTATCCATCTTTATCAACCATGCTTCAGCTTCGTAGCTACATGTGATTTCACATCCTAAGGATTTTCTTTCTCAGTAGGATGCTCTTCAGGTTCTTCTTAAGGTTCTTCCTCTCCATGGCCATGAACTTCCTACTCCAGGGCTATAAACTGATCCCTAGTATCGTTCATGACCATGAGAATCTAATCCAACTTTTCTTCTTACTCAAAGACATGTCAGTTAAAATCAAATGGAGGTTTATTGTCATTGACATTCGATGGACCCTCTTTGGATACTCTAGATTTTAATATCCTCCTTTCCTGCAAATAGAAAGATATGAAAGTGTTAGTATAATAATTTAGTCCTAGAGTTTAAGCCACATCTTCGATACCACATGTAACATCCCCACTAGGATCTACCTAGAAATACATTTTTAAAAAAAAATTAACAACATATTCCTTAATTAGATTACACCATGAGAATCTAATTATTGATCCATATAAATTACTATAAGTATAATAATTTTAAAATAATCATGTGAAATTTATCCATCACTAGTTACTAATAACATGAAACACATCATAACTAAATATAGAAAGTAATTACAATCTCCCATCCATGGCTAGTACAATCATACAACCACTACTGTCAATGTACTATAAGTAAATAATTATAGTTCATCAGGATAATATTTTTAATAATAAATACTAAACAATGTACAAATACAAGATACATGGCTCCATGGAGCATAAAGTTCCCAAAACTATAGTATCTATGGTAATCTCAAGTGTCATCTGCAAGTACTACTATGGGTAGGGAGAGCATCATTCAAGTGCCTTTTCACACCAACCACATACCAATGATTCCCCACATAGTCTCACATTAAGGATTGGCCCTCCATGGATGATTAGATAGTGATGGTGTAAGAATATAGAGAGACAATCTAGTACCTATGTATTGTATGATTTCTAAAAACATGCAGTGTACCATAAAGAAATTTATTTTAACATGATATTGCACAAACATGTAAATCATACATATGAAATGATAATTTCTAACTAACATTAATTTGGCCAAAGTTTTCAATAGTTATTGATCTTTAAGATCAGTTAATTTCAAACACACCACTTGATCGGATTACCTTCATCTGGCATTATGATGCTAGTAAGCTAGTGAAGTTCATCTCACTACTTACACAGAATCAATAATGTGAGATTGGGTTATCATAAATATAACCATAGATTCATACATATTATCTCCTACTATCAAACATATACATGTTAAGTACAAAAATAATCAAAATTTCATATATTTAGCCCATCAAATGTATGAATGAATCTTCATAGCATCATTTAACACATAAATAACAAGAATACCAACTAAAATTTATACCATTTGGGTATAAAATACGTCTAAACTTCAATTTTATAATTACTATAAGTAATTTCCAATAAAATATACTCTATGATAACCCATATTATCATAGTTCATTTTTATTGAGTTTAACTATTCTATACAAATAACTAGACAAGATAAGTCAAGAACCAATCATCTCATAATCTTAGTTATATGTTATATGAACACAATATTTATTAACAACCGTGTCAAAATTACATGAGCAAGATCCTCTACAATAATATTTGTTCATAAGGATGTAATTAACCTAATTAATAAGGTATCTCACATGTGGCCAAACTAAATTGGTAAGTTTTTATGTTATGATTCAATTAGACTAGCTCATGGATATCTACTCTAGATTATGACTGGTATCCACATCTACTAATATTATGGATATACGTCAATATTATCGACACCCCCTCATCTATTACTATATTAAACCTATATATATAAATATAAATATAGGATATCCTTATATCCTATGCTCGTATAATTTTACAACATTAGTAGATATCCTATTTTGTTATGGTTTAGCGATATTCTACTATATAACTCCCTAAATACTCATAATATCATAATTTAGTATCATAGATTTGGTATCATAATATCTAAACATCCTAAATTATATTATAAAATATAATTGAAATACATGGAATAACATATTCAACACCACTTAATTATTTTGACAAATATTAGCTTAATAATGAAATACTAGTCATTGTCCTAAATTTAATAAGGAATAATATTTAAATTAACTATTGATATACATCCTTAAAATATCACGTGGCTAAACTATAACCTGTATAACTTAGTACAATGGAGGGGGAAATATCAATCCATTACAAATTCATATCGACCACTTAGTAAGATATTTCACCTTGCATATACATATATAGCCCTACGTAGCCTTTGGGTCATAAATATAATATGTATATCAAAATAATTATATAAATACAGACCCATATTATGTATATACCAGTAAAGCTATTCTTATGAAATTGGTTTACTTATTTTAATGAAGTACTAGATCATGGTATATACACTTTATATATACTTTGTGATGCTTTTTGGATGGATATGGTATGATAGAACAACACAAAGGCATCAATTATTTCTTATATAGTTTTCCATAAACACATACTATCTAAATAGGCTCCCATACTTTCTGTTGATTACATTTTGGGTTAACTAGCTATTGTCAAGTGTTGTATAAATATATATTTATCACTAAAATTTAATTTGGTACATGTATTACAATATCATAACATTTGCACTATGTATTCCATTGTAATTTAATTTGTTGAGTACATGTATGGCATGGACACTAATATATATATGTAATTAAGTGTGTTAAACTTTTATTCTCATAACCTAGATTGCTAATAGATCCAACTAGATGCCACATATAAGAGAGATCTGACTCAATGTAGATCATTGATTTGAATCTTAGAGGTCCCTACGAAATATTGGTTATAACATACATGAATTTCATAGAATCCCAATTTCCCAGGAATACAATTATCATAATAAACAAGCTATATAATTAGGATGATGCAATTATCCATAGCAAGAAGAGAAATATAATATAAGAGTGGTCATTGAAGTAAATATACAAAGTTTGTTTTTATTTCCTACATGGTCAATTGTTTAATTTTGTTCAAAAATTTCAATATATGGTTTATCTACTGTGAATATCAACTTATATCCTATGGCATGTCGACTAGTTTAGTGTTCTTATAACTCTTTAAAGGTTTCATTGGATAATTAAATTTTATCAACCAATTCACTATGTCTTTATCGAAATGCCTAATACAGAATTTTTATTTCTTAAATAATTACAACAAACTATATATATAATTTGATAATTTTATTGTCAAATTCAATATTTTTTAACATCAATACTTTTAGTATGATTGTTTATACCAAATACACAAAATTTAAGTGAAATACCTACCTGGTAATGTCCCTCTTGGATGATGTTCCCTCTATGTTGTCCTTTTATGTTCCTTTCTATGCGCCCCTTCTATATTCTCTTCTATGTTCTATTTCTATATATATTCTATATCTTTTCTCTTAGCTTTGTGCCTCTTTTTCTTTCCTTAAAGCTACCTTTTTTTCTCTCTTTGAAAAATGTGTCCTCCATCTTTTATCCTTTTCCTTTTCCAAGTATGGCATGTTTTTTTTAATCTATCCTTTTTCCTATATTTATTTTTATGCAAGTATTTTTATCTTTTTGTTTTTTCTCTATATTTAAACCTTTCTTCTATTTAATCTTATTCCAATTTTTGATTTTATTTATTTTATTTCTTATCTTTATATTTCCCCAATTATCTTAATAATAAATGACTATTTAGTACAATAGTTAACCATAATAATTTAATAAAAACACTCCAATCATAAACACATAAGATTAATTCCACATCATCACTACACTAAGCTAATCATGCATAAATACTATCTAAATTCAAATAGAATTAAAATTCAATACGCTAACCATTAAACTGTGCATCTAATAATGTCCTAAATACTATGGTGTGTGCAGGGTTCTAGCTGATTTATTTATCATCCTCCAACATCTCCATCTATGTAACCCTCTTTGATGATGCTCTCCCTCTATCACGTTATGAGGGATGAGTTCTCCCACATCAAAATCATGATAAGTAGGTAGTTAGACCATACATCATGATATATATACATCATAAAATATAGATGAAACAATAAATCATCATAATCATAATGTAAAAATATACACTACAACTAACTCTTAACAATGTAATCAAGTAACCAAAGCAATTTTTAACTATTTTATAACAACATATAGCTCATAGCTTAAGAAAATAATAAATAAATCAACTTGTTAACTATAAATATCCATGGATAATCAAGTAAGTTTACTTAGTGAGGAATCATGATGTAACAAATAAAATACGTATAAAAATATACCTAAATTTGATTTTCATCCATACAAAAAATAACACCTTATTTTCTTATTGATAATAAAACATTTAATTTTTTTAACAGGTTGCATAATAAAAATCTAAAAGAATCAATTTCACAAGGTCAAATTTAGATCATGATATCTCCCTTAATAATACTCAAAATATTTATTGTGACCATGTTTAAAAAATATCTTGAAGTTCTCTTTCTAATTATAAAAAAATATTTAAATTAAACCCTTGTGTGAGGAGAAAAACCTTCTGTAAGATAGTTGTGATGTTCAAAAATAAATTTCTACACTATCTCCAAAAAAATTCCCTACTTTTTTAGTACAAAAGTATAATTTATTTGTGTATTTTTAAAATCTTGTCTTAGGAAAGAAATAAAATAATGAAAATTAATAAAATTCTTATGACAAGAATTCAAGTGAAATGGTGCTCCTCTTTTTTAATTCTCAGTCTTCATTTGATCTATTTTCCAATTAATCTAGATCTAAATATATCCACATAAAATATGATTCTCCTTTCAACTAGAATAAATATGTTTCTTCTTTTTTATGTATTTGACAGCTTTTTATCATCTAAATTAAAATAAAGGAATGCTTTGGAGATCTTTCAAAAAAAATAAGGTAGATGTAGATCTATAAAAATTAAAAAGAAAAAATAAATGATGTGTTTATACTTTCAATTAGAATAAATAAGTACCTGATGCTACTCAATAACATTTTTACTCCTCTTTGATCTCCTTTATCCTGCTCTAATACCATAATGAAATATGCAATATGTTCATTAACATTGATAAAACATCAAGGTTACTATTGACTATTTTGACCACAAGTCAAAATAAGTAAACCATCTATAGTAAAAAACTTGATATATGGGTATTATAATATCTTATAGGGTGTTTCATGGTCATATTTGATGTCATTTGATATGTTATTAACCTTGGTCATAGTTAAATTTAGTGCTAAGTCATTTCATGTCACTATTTAGAGTTATTTACAAAGGTTGTATGGTTTTATTAAGTATAAAAGTGTATCAATATGAATTTTAAAATCTTATATGTCATAATCCTATCATAGGTGGTATTATCTAGTTGAAAATTTATAGGTTCCTAAGATAAAAAAATAGTTGAAAATAGGAGAATTTGGGTAGTTGTATAGCCTATGCAAGTGTTTTAGCATGTGTGGAAGGTTTTGTAATGACTCTTCATCTTCCTTGAGTCCATTTATATTTTTTATAATCTTTTTAATTCCAAAATCTGTCCCAAAACCAATCTTATCCTTCATTTCTCTCTTGGTATGTAAAATTAGTCAACAGGTTTTCTCATGGTATGACTTGTAGGAGAGGAATTGGGTCAAATGCCTCTAATGGATGTTAATAAAATTGGTATATTTTATATTAATGGTACAAGTTTTAATATTAGTTGATCATGCTTTATGAAACATTTTTTATAAGTTTAATACTCCTTTCTACTTGTTTGTCCCCACACCTTGTAGATTTTGCTTTTGTTTGCATTTGTCCATATAAAACACTTGATGAAAGTGTTTCTAGGAGATGTGGGCATAATTATGTCATGGTTTATAGTCATTTTTAATATTTATAAGTGATTTGAAAATAAAAAACACTCCATTCTTCTAGTGGAATATCCATAGCTAGTTTGGAGATAGTTTCATCAGTTACATGAGCTTGTATTCTAGTTTGACCTTCATATAGATGGAAATACATGTTGATATGTTTTGTTTTTCTACCCACTGCATGATGAAAAATATATTTTGTGAATATGTGACTTTAAATTCATATAGTGATGAAGAACATAGTCATATATGGTGCATAGTCAACTTTCCTACAAGTATCCATCTACAGGCAGTTAAAGGGAGACCTACACAACCATGGCGATGTAATAAGAAGGTTTCAAGGTGGTGAAATTTTTTCCAATGTGAATAAACATTATGGAATGTCCAAAAAATCACATTTTGATGCATTCTCAACCAGGTTTTTACCCACTACCTTGTAGCCTGCATATGCACCTACTATGGTTTGACTGTAACTTCATAGAGGTATGTGAGGTTGTAATATAAGTGTTTGAACTGGTTTAAGATCCTCATCAAGGTTATAAGCATGGAAATAATCATAACATGGGCTTTATAACCATACACTATACACATTGTCTATACCATATCCTCATCTGCCCTATGACTTACATATGCATCTACAAGAAGCTCATATAGAGGATTGAGCAATTGGAGTGCTAGTGTTTGAACATGTTTGAGACCTTCATATAAGTTTGATAATTCAAATAAGATCATAACAATAATGATGGAGACATAGAGTGGAAAACATACTTTAATCATGTTCATAATTGGAGAAAGTGAGTTTAGGGACATGTTACCCTAATTCTTTTGAAACAGGGACTTGTCCATACTTGGTGTTATCATATATTAGGGTGACATGAAGTCTAGATGGATTTGAATGATTATATGAGGTGACCTAATCATAGGGGAAGTTATTTTACATGATAATTGGTGGCTTTGGATAAAATATTATGATGCTAGAGGGCTCCCAATTTAAGCAATTCTTCATTGGAAGTTCTTAGTGTTTTCTACAGTGTTTTGAACTTTCAATGACCTTAGTGTCCAAGGTGGAATGATAGAAGTATATATCCATGGAAAGTGACCCTATTGAGGTGATAATGGAACTAATATCCTAAATAAAAAGTTATGTATCTTATATTTATGGTTTGAACTTAAACTACCACTTATCATGGCTCTTTTTCCTCCAAGATAGACATCTATAGTTGACTATAGAATGATGACATGTGAGAATTTGGTAGCTTGACTATTTATTGAATACAAGACATGATATAGATGTGAGTGAATATAAGGAGACATTAGATACTTATATAAGATTATAATTCATGGTATACTATGACTAAGTCATAAAAGAGTCACCTAAAGGGGTCCCTTGGTCATCAAAATGACCACCTATAGCTAGACTATGGACTAATAAGATGGTAAGGGTATGAAACTTGGATATTGACTAGAAAAATAGTTAAAAACAAGTATAAATTAACTCAATAAAGTATTAAATGAGTTAAATATTTTAAATAAGGTCTTAGGACATAATTTACAAGGTCTATCATTAGTTGATACCTACAGGCAAGTTTATTTTTTGAGTAAATAACACAATCACATAATCTACAAACCAAGACTAGGCAATGTAAAGAGTGAAATATGGGAGTTAGAAAGGTTGGTAGTGGATTAAATTTAAAAATAAAATTATAATATTGGTTAAGATCATCTCAAGTGATCCACAAGACAAGGACCAATTTCCAAAGCTCAATTTATAACCATGCTTACAAACCCTGCATAGTTAGCGAGTTCAAGAAGTCTGCCTTAGGTTTCATGATGTTTGGGGATGATAAAAGTGTGATCCAACCATATATTTTTATATATATTGTCTCCATGAATTTAAATATCCTCTTATATTATTTTTTTGGATAGGACAATGGGGGAAGTACCCTCTATTGTATTTCAGATAGAGGACACTCCTAGGCAGTAAGGTCTGCAAACAAGATATGAGAATGATGAGATGAAGATGCATAGAGGATTATAATAATGGAATAAAGGTGGAATGATTTTTTTTTAATATTTAAAAACCTATAAGAGACCCTATAGTCATGAAAAACCACTTAGAGGTGGTTTTGAGTAACAAAGTATAGACTAAGCCTACTTGGCCTAGACTAATCTTAGAACCCTAAAGGGATGTAATCTCATTTATAGAAATAGAGGAACCTTAAAATGAATTTTAATATATTAATGGTGATATTTTTAATGTATTATATCCTTTAAGTTTTAGATATTCATCACATTTTGGCCAAACATGAGCTTTTTCACCTCAGGCTTACACATAATGTAAGGAAGGGCACGAGAGGTCATCTTTGGAAGATCATATCCATATAGACACTTATCATGGAGGTAAAAGGAATTTATATATGTTGAATAGGGTCCTATAAATTATTCTAGTAATTTTTTTCATATATTTAATTTCATACTTTTATGAACAAATGTTAAGGATCAAAACCACGTAAAACCTCCAAAACCCTTACTCTTGATCCAATGGGAAAGAAGTAGATATAAATTCATCCATAAGATATATAATGAGTTTTAAAGTGATTTAACATCCAAGATTCTTCCCATCAAATATACTTCTACCCTATTTTTATGGATAAGGTACAAAGCTGGTTTTATTGATAGATTTTGATGTTTTGAAGGTTCAAGGGAGAGTTAAAGGGTGAGGATCAATTTGGGAGATTAATTAGGACATAATATAATCCATAATTATCATTTATTGATTAAAAAAATCACATAAGTACCTATGAAATCACCTTCACTTCAGGTAGTCCAAACTGGGATAGTAAATGGAAGGTGATCACCAAGTGAGAAGGTGATAAGTATAATTTGGAGGAATTTTAAGGTTTTCATGATGGATTTAATGAAAATAAAACTCTTTAAATATTTCATAACACACATTTTATGTATTTTTTTGTAAAATTAAAGATCACTTGAATGAAAACTGTGAGGAATGAGTCAAAAGAAGGATGATGGTGACCACAAGTAGTGGGAACACTTGTCCAGAAGAATATTAATGATTAGGGACACTTAAAATGAATTTTGGATATTTAATTAACACCCCCATAATATTTCACATGTGGAAATTTTTCTTATTCTTCTTTGGAGCACTCAGAGAAGCCAATGATGAAAACAGTTTCCAAGAAGGTGGTTGAAGGGTCTTATGCTAGTTTTGAGGAGTTTTCAGGCCTTGGAGGGACATTTGTCCAAATATACATTTCATGGTCTATTCCATACTCTAATAATATATAAAATAACTAATTCTCATGCCTTAAAAAGTGGTGTTGTGACCCTTGAGCTTCATTCTTCTCTCTTCTTTCTCACATTCTATAAGTACTAGTCATTTTGGCTCTTTTTTTCTACTCCACATCTGGTATGGAGAATACATACTAGTTTTATGTTGTACTTTAACTTTGAATAATACATGAAATATATTTTTTTAGTTCATAAACATCTTTTCTAAGTGTGCAAAGTGATGTATGGTGAAGTCTAGTGATAAATAACTATCCTTGTCTTATCTTTGTCCTTTTTATGTTTGGTGCAAGAAGTTATCATTATAATGGGTCATATGGAGTGTATCTAGTGTGTTTGGATTCCTTAAAGTGTTCAAGTTTCTTTATAATCTGTAATCTGACATTTGGTCCACTTACCTTGAGTAGTCTCATGCATATCACCTCTATATTGAAATACTAATGTTAGACCATCTTAGGACATTGAAACTAGTTTTATAAGTCTTGTTTCTTAGTGCAAGATTATGATGATATTGTGGAAATATTCATGTTGTATCACCCCATTATAATAGTTTACTTCCATCCATATTTCTACCCCTTTTCCCAAAAGCAATCAATTATTATAGGTGATAAGCACTTAAAGGTAAATTTAGGGAGCTAGCCCTTAAACCTAGAGGTCTACCTCTACTATAGGCAACCACAGGCCTAAAGGTATTCCAATGCTTTTAAACTATTAGATTAGGCTTTAACAACCTCCTCTAGGGTGCAATATTTGGTGCCAATATTTAAAAATATAGGCTTCATGAGCCATATTCTATCACATCTAAAACATTATTTTGGATTAAATTATTAAATTTATATAATAACATACAACTACCCTCATTTACTAATGCACAAATTATTTAATATTGTGTGCATGTAAAAATTCCTATACACACACACACACACACACACACACACACAGACACACACACACACACACACACACACTCACACTCTACTTCCAAGTAATTAAACCTTATATCTCGAATTAACGCTTAATAAACAACCATAAAAGATGAAATAAAGTAAAGAAGGAAATACATACTAAAAAGAACAACACACAACTAAATAAAAAATCAAGATAGAAGGCTACCTAAAACTAAAAGTGAACTACAACCAAAAATTAAAAAACTACTAAACAAAAGTAAAAATGAGACTAGTTAGATAAACAAGAGTGAAAACAATTAAAGCTACAAGATACACGTATAGTAAAGACAAAGAAACTAACTAAAACACTAAAATTAAAACTAAAAAAACTAATCTAATTTATAAATAAAATAAATAAATGTAAAAATAGATAACAATAGTTAAGTATGAAATATAAAATAAATAAAATAGACTCAATTCATTTATAGAAAGATATATTTATTTGAAATCAGAATATATTTCATAAGTGAGTAAAAATGGTTCTAAGATAAATTTGTTGTAATAGGAAACCCAATAATATGTAAAATGGAATGTGAGGTATTCTTTAGTATTAGGCAAAGTACAAAAAATCCATGCATATAGTATTATTATCTTGTAACCATGAAATAAATTACAATCTTGTCCATTTTTTAGATAATTAGATTGTAGATGAATAATCAGAACTAGAAATATCTAGCTATACCAAGTGAGGTACTTTACCTTTAGATAATGTGTTATTTAGTCCTCACTCAAACAATACTTGATCTTAGATACTTTTATATATATAAAATAAAAGTAGTATGAAATATTTATGAGAGATCTTTTACCTATATGACTTCCCCTCAAATTGTGTTCTTCTAGCCATTTTAAATTTGTCACCTTTTATAAAAATAGTTTTAATTTTAATTTAATAAATAATTTTAATTTACTTTGAAACTAAATTTAATTATAATTTTTTAAAAATTAACTACTTTATAAATTTAGGCTTTAATAATATATTCATAAAAGTATCTTCCAAAATATTTGAGAAAATTTAAAATGAAATAATAACACAATATATATTAAATATGAGAGACACTTACTTAAAAACTAAATTAATCATTAATAGAATTCATCATGAAAACTAATTAATGTAACTGATTAAAATTTAAGCAATTAGTCACTATATAGACAACTCTATTTCTTTCAATTTTCATCCATAAGGAATGAAGTTATCATTTATTATTCTGTAAGAATGAAAAAAAATAGTGATGAAAAGTGAACCAAAACATTAATTCAACCAACAGAGTGTAAATATCATATATCACACAATCTAAGCCAAATCTCAAAAAAAAGAAATTTGTAACATTTGAGCTTACTTAATTCAAGAAACCTAATACAAACATCATCGAATATCTATTTAAAATTAACAAATAAATTTAAATAGATATAATCATTTCATATTTCAAGTAGTATCTTTCAAACTAAATATATTTAAAGTTAACAAACAAAACTAGAAGTATCAAAAAATATACACAACTAAATTAGAAAGTAATATCAGTCTAGTTTTCTTCATCTAAGGATATTATATCAATCAAAGGAATCCCTTGCTCAATATAGTATTTTGTATATCTAAAAGGTGTTGAATCCATATTAATTTGTGTCACACCACTTCATTTATCATCTACTTCTAGTTTAACCTTTCTCATGAAATGCATTACCAAAGGTGGAAGTGAAGTGCTACTAGCACATTTATGACTAAAGAAAGAAACATTAAAGTTAATGTCAAGTTTAGGAGATTAAAAACTAGGTAAAGGATTGTTTTCATGCATAGGATTAACAAAAACCACAATTTTATCAGTGACATGCTACTCTTGGTGAGTGACAATAATTACCAAACTATGTTAAGAAGGACAAGGCCTCTAATTGCCTCTATAAGGAGCTCACCAATTACTAACTTTATGAGTCATAAAATAGTTATGAGGCATGATATTTAAAACATTCCATACTTTTGGATCATTTTCATCAAAATGTAAATAAATTCGAGTGTCATGTTTGAAACCATATGTAAACATGCTAGTGGCACTTTGGGCCTCAAAGGGGTTGCCTCAAAAATTACTTCATGCAATTGGGACATTTATTCATGACCAATTACTCCCATTCCATGCATCATTTCTCTTTGAATTTTCTGATCTTTGACCCCATCTTGACATATTTACCTTATAATAAAAACCATATTATGATGTCATCTCAATAACTAAGATTAAAATCCATGACTCATCACATTTGGTAAGAGATTGAAATAAAAGTGAACAATAAAAAATACCTTTGTGCCCAAATATACTATAAAATAACTCCTTATTACTTAAAAAATACTTTTAAGAAGATTAAAATTTTCATATCTCAACATGATTATGAAATGTCATATTTGTACAATTTCAATTTCATTATTGGATCATTTTGAATATTTATTTTAAATAAGTGAAATGTGAATATGCATGATTTTTTAGAACCTATAATGCAACAACAATATTTAATTCATTGCGGTTAAGATTTAATTCTATTTTCACAATGCACAAAAACTATATTTATCTATCTTGACAAGATAAAATAAAATTTTGAGGAATAAAATTTTGCATGCATGGTTATGTCATTTTTTTTACACATAATTTTGTGTAATCACCACTATATAATATAAAACAATAATTATGTTCTTAAAACATGATTTGATATAATGAGAAAGTGATAAAAAAATGAAAACTAAAAATTGGCACATAACTTTTTTCACACATATCAAATTCATGTTTTCATAACTCAACTAAAAAACCACAAATATATTTACACACACCCATAAATTTGTTGTAGACTAGAATATATCTAGTTTAAAGCCTTTTATCTTCCATTAAAATTAAATGAGAGTCCACAAATTTTAAGTCTTTAAAATCTGAATTCAAAACTTTCTTTCAAACATGCCTTTGAAATAGTAATAGTTGTAGTAAAACCCCATTTAATGTACAAAAAATATATAGAGAAATGAAATTAAAACCAATTCCATACACAACCATGATCCTTTTCATCTCCTGCACACAAAATAAGAAAATCCATGCTAAGTGGTATTCAATATAAATCGATAAAGAAAAGGTTTTAACAAGAACCACATGCATATATCTAAGATAGTTTTCTTCTTAAACCAAAACTTGCATGGATTTAAACATTGTCATTATTATTAACTAATTTATATTTAAAAACTATTTTACATTGTGTATTTCTAAAGAATATTTTTTTCATTTAAAATAAGAAAATACTCAAAACCAAAATGATATCACATTGTGATTATTGTAGATAATATTTTATGATTATATAGTACCTCAGTCTTGTACACTTGGTAAAATCATGACCTTGGTTGTTCTTCTTATTTATACACATGCCTTACTTCTACAATCCTCACATATGCTATATATTATGCCCCTTTTCCTATCTCTTAGTCTGACCAACCTTATATTCATGACACAGTCATCCCATCTTACCCATAATTATTAAAATTTACTCATCTTATACCACTATAATTTTTGAGCCTATGCATACTCTCCTTCTTCCTAGACACTAATGTCTAGGACCAATAGTAACATCAACATTACCATATTGACTCGACACAAGTGTACATTGTTATAAATTTAACTAATTTACAAATGAAATATATTACAATGGTTGGATTAAGTGATTTATTGTGAATTATCTCCCAATAGGATTGGTATAAATACAATATCAACCCTCATTCATTCTTCACCTACAAAACCTAACAATCAGAATAAAAGATCACTCAATAAGTACTCAAGTTACCAAAAGATTTCCTATTCTACCCTATTCTAATATTGATCAAAGAAACATCCCAACTATAGGTCATATATCCTATTTTACCCTATTCTAATATAGCTTAAAGAAACATTCCAACTACAGGTCATATTTTCTAAGTTACAAACTAGGTCACTATTGTACTTTCTCTACACACATTACATGATTCACACATAATACAAAATGTATGGGATAGCTAAATGAGTTTGATTCCCTCTTCTAGATTATTAGTTATGTAAGTAGTGCCCTTTTACAATAGGTTCATTGTAGGTCAACTCAACACTATGTGCCCACTAACCCATTTTTTCTCCAAGATCACATTAAAGATTTAAAGCTAGGGTTTTGTCATTTCATCAAGAAAAATAATCCATAATCCAAATTTGAATGCACCAAAGCAAAGGTGAAGACAACCCTAAAATAATATAGGTGGTCATATCCTATTTTATCATTTATTAATACAAGATACTAGTGTCAAACTTAGATACTAGCATCAATGTAACTATCCCAAGTTAATACAAGTATCCAGAGAGTCAAGTACCATATCTAGAATCTGATAATTGATCTAGAACTATCTTTTTACTTACTTCATATTTTTACTAGATCTAACATTGTATTAACATCATAAATTTATAATTACTTTATTTTGTGTCACATATATATATATATATATATATATATATATATATAGATATATATAGCATAATTGTAATTTCCATTAATAGTCTATCTTAGTTTAATAAATTTAACATATGGTACATCTAAGTTTAGCACATTAATTAGCCTACTATACATATGATATTTACCCTTGTGCCCTATCATTTATATATCCTTAACCCTATCTACCCAAGTAGGATATCATATCCAAATTAGGGTTAAACATTTGGTAAAACTAATATTTGAACATAAAACCCTAGGTCAATTATGCTTTTCTATTTTTTTTATTGTTGTACTATTTTCGTTTTTTATTAGTAATATTTTGCATGTAACCTAAACATAGCCCTAACTTGGGGGGTGTGTCTATTAAACATATTAAAATTCTAATTAACCCATCCAAGATGTATCAAACCAATGAAGGATCTCATACCTTGGATCATGATGATACCCATGTTGATCATGAAAAAATACTGATAGGGTTATCATAGAAGAATATTCTAATAATGAAAATATTGAAACAAATGACAATGACCAATTACATGTAATTTCAATATTTCATGAGCGCATTTGAAAAAACCCTAAAGATCTTGATAAAATATAAAAAACTATACTTGAAGATAAAAATCCAAAACCTTTAGTGGATACATCCCTCCCCTTGAACACATTACAACTTAATACATCTAATGGGGGCACATATTATGTGTTCCAACTGTTGTTCCCTAAAACTACTATTGATACATATATTTTGAACTTTCCCATTATTTCAAAACAAATATCAGTTTCAATGCTTATTCCTACTCAAAACATGTTTCCATCCCCTTTGGTGACTACTCAAATTGATAATCAAAATTCCATAGGGCCTACAATTCAATCACTCCTTTACATCATAAAGACCTTGCATGATAAGGTTATAAACATTGAGCAAAAGCATTCAAAGTCTTTAGATGCTATACATTCATATATGTTGTATAACCCTCATTCATTTGAGATCTCCTTGCACCCATTTCAACTAGATTTATTTCACCTAACTTCAAATTTTATGATGGCAAGGGTGATCCTGAACAACATCTTTGAACCTTCTATGAGACATGCCTTGATTATGCTTCAAATGATAACATTTTAACCAAATTATTTACAAGGAGCATCAAGGATTATGATTTGAGGTGGTTTTATGAATCACCTCTCTAATTTTTGAAAACATTCAAACCTCCTGTAAATAAATTTTTTGAACACATTTCTATTAAAATTACTGAAAAGGTTTCTTATGCTCAAATTATAATGATCAAACAAGGAACCAATGAACTAGTCAATAAATATGTCTTGATATATAAGAAACTGCTAGCCAAAATGACCAATCCTATGGTAGACAAAGAGTTTCAAGACATATTCAAGTAAAGTTTGCTTGTTTTTTTACATGAGTTCATTATTTTTTTAAATCTTTTGATGGAATGTGCCATGTTATATGGGACCATGAAATGAAGTTTATGTCATTGAATAAGATCAAGTCTGTAATAAACACACCAATTACATTTACATCTAATAAAAAGTTTAAAATTAAACCAAGTTATAAGATAAAACCTCCTGAGCCTAAAAAGGAAACAAACACCATGGTTAACACAGTTACACAACAGCCTAATTGGCTTATCCTAGCTAATGCACTAAGGAGATAGTTTACATGTTTATTTGAGGCTCATGCTTCATTACTCTCATGGTTGTTATTTTAAAATTATATCTCTTCCTCCTCTTACATAGGTTTATGTAAATAGACCTATACCAAAGGATATGATTTAAATGCTTGTTATCACTATCACCAAGGCCCTAGGCATTATATAAACATATGTTTTACCTTAAAGCATAAGAAGATCTAGGAACTCATCGATGACCAATATATTACATTTGAAGATCCTCCAAAGGAATATGGTTCACAACCTAGTGATCACCATAAAAAAAAATATTTAATAATACTTTGTAAGGCCATTCTAAAAAGGAAACAGAAGTCCAAATGGCATATAATGCACATCCTCCTTCATCATATTATGGACACCCACTAGATGGGGTTATTGTTACTTACATGTGACATATGTCTCCTATGGTTCAAAAACCTAACATTTAATTTTATGATAATGAAATTAAGGATGATACTATGATCTTCATTCTCTATTCATTCAAGCATATCTTAATAAACACAACATATACAATGTTATGACTGATAATGGTACAACTAAAAATGTTTGCACCATGAAATTAATTATGTATTTGGGTTATAATATTTACACCCCTCTACTAGATTAGTTAGAGAATTTGATGGGACCTCCCAAAAGGTTCTTGGAAAGATTGATCTACCTTTACAAGTTGGTCTTACACATGCGGTTACTATTTTCTCAGTTAAACCTTGTATAGGTGTCTTTGACATTTTTTTGGGATGACCTTGGATATACACTCTTATATCAATACCTTCTACAATGTATGGGTGTGTTAAGTAAATTCACGCCAATAAGGTAATTAAAATTTTTGGTATTCCATATGATCATCCTCTTAAACAAAATAAATTCATACCCAAGTAGTTAATTATCAAGCCTATTAACATTATTCCACTATAAAAGGGAAAACAACAAGTAATCCCATTTACTAGCATCCATTACTTGAGAAACCTTTACATCAGAAATAAATAAGGGGTTCAATGGAATATTAATATTATACACACCACATTCAAATATCTAGAACACCTAAACATGTTCCTACTATTGCTATAATAAGGAAACCACATAGTACATAGATATGGGTTCCAAGAAGCCCTATTACTTCTCTTGGTAATTCATGACCCAAGATTCCTACTATATATACGTTGAGCATCATAGATACCACATTGACATTTATTACACTTATACATGCTCTTTGGTATTACCACTAATTTCTTTTAATGGGTTTTGAGTGGGGAGATATTTATGACCATCCATTGGATGGCATCATAGGATGATCTTTTCTCATCTTATAAAAATACAAAAAAAACACTCAAAAATCCAAAAACATTTTCAATAGCTACATGTTATATTGAATCCTTAACATCTATGTGTTACTTTCATGTTGAGAACTAGCATATAATTTACTCCTACATACACATACATAGGCATACATAGATACATGATATACTTATAAGTGTTGTGTCTTCCCTCTACTCATGTCACTAGGAGGTTAGGGGCATCCATATTATAAGATCTTGATACACACAGGTTATATGATTCGATGATAACTCTACACTCTCAAGTTTGAGCTTATGCATTCCTAGTATCCATGATTATACATTACATAAGGTACTTGATATGCTATGTACTTGAAATTTTTTATAACACATTTGATCCATGGGCCACTATAACATGTTTATTATTTTCCTTTAGACACTTCCTTGAGTGTTTTGCCTTGTTATTTCCTTGCTTTTTCGAGGATTTGAATATGCTCTGGTGTATGTAGCCCATGTGTTATGTTTTACCTTACTAGACATTTAAATGTGTCATTTATTATTATATGGACATTTTAATATGTCATTCCTTAATTTTTTGGACATTTGACTAAGTCGTGTCCTTTGATTTTGTGGCATTTGAATATGCATTTATTTACAGTCTCCTTGGATCATTACCTTTGGACTTACTTTTGAGAGCTCTTGTATGAGTGCTTATTTTATTATTGAGATTATAATATTAATATCTAGACATTTCCATAATCTTTATCATGCATATTAGGCTTACATGTGACCACATTGGTTCTATGCACTTCAATGATACATTTACCTATACATGTTTCCTTCTATATGATACATGGTTACGTTCATAGATTTATAGTTGTCTTACCCTTTTAAAGGTGAGATAACTACCAGGTATTATTTTTATCTCACCTAAAGGGGGACATATTAGTGGGGGAATGTTATGGTGACATAGATTCAACATTTTTATAGTTATCAGATTTAGTAGGGACTTGATTTCGAAGCATGTTTTTCACACTCACACAGTATATGGTACTTAAACCATTTTGAAAATTTAGTGGGGGTATTTCATAATGAAATGGCTTCCACACATTCATAGTTTTTAGATTTAGTGGGGGCATGATTTGGAAGCATGTTTTTAACAACTATTCAATATATAGTTGCAAACACCTAAATTTCATTTAGTTTCATATTGCATTTTAACACACTAATTCTTTTTCCTCAAATTCATGTCATCTCACTCTAAATTTAAATAATTGAGTAATTCATAATTAATCAATTATGCACACTTTTGATTCAAATTTAATTAATAAATTTGGATTTTCTACCTCACTCAGACACCCTCCACCTTTATCTCCCTCACATGTTGACTCACCCAACCAATCCCTTAACTTAATCAACTACCTTGTGAGTCACTCGATTTGTCAAATAGCTTGACCTATTTTTAATGACTCATTTAACTATTTCCATTTTCCTCTCAACAAGTTCACAAATTGATCTAGTCATCATCCTCATGGATGAGGACTCATTCTCCACCATTGATTATTTGAATAATCCTCCACCATCACATTTATATTATAAAATACTATAAATAGGCATGTAAGCCATCACTCTCATTCATCCACCTTCAAGCTAACAAAATGATATCAAAATTTCAAGTAAATTCAAAGTGAATCAAAGCCATCAAGAGTGCGTTTCCTTACCAAAATATTTTTGATTCCCCATTTACTATGGAGAAAGGATTAACCATCCATATTCCACATAAAGAATAAATCTACCATTGATTGCATAATGGAGAAGGTGAGGAACTTTGCATGTGTTTGTAAGTAGTTATTTTAATAATTTAGTTTCTTCATTTATTATTACTCTATCTTGAGATTGTTTGTGTTTAGATTAGGATTAATAACATTTGATTTTTTAGTTTAGTTGCATCTAGATTTCCTTCATACATTTTGGCATGCCTGATGGAACTTTACCTCATACGTTTCATATAAAAATCATTGTAGCTACATTTAGAAGAATTTTTCAATTGATATCTATAGTTTTTATTGTGCATGTATGTTTGATCTTGGTTTTGGTAGTTTTTTTGTAGTTGTAGGTCATTTTATGGTGTTTTTAGTTCTATCATACACATTCTTTGCATAACTAAAAAATTAGAGACATTAGTAGCAAATTATAGTTGATAACTATGAAATCATCATTCCCCTTATTTTTATAACCTTTTTAATAGTTTTCTCATTTCCAATATCTTTTTGTTTCAATTTTGGTCCCTTATGTATTTTCTATTTTTTGCAACTTTGTGTTTCTATAAAACTATGAAATAGGAGAGTCTAGCAACAAAATCATAACATATAACTGTGAAATAACTATTTATCTATGTTTTTGAGGTCTTTTAATAGTTTCATCCCTTTCAACATCTTTCTACTTCATTTTTGACCTCTATTCTATGTTTTTACTACAACTTTGTGTTTCTAGACATTTGTGAATTCAGAGAACCTAGCAACAAAATTATAGATCTTAAGTGTGAAATCAATAAACATAGAAGTGAAATTGATCCATAATTGTGAGATCATTCTATGTTTTTTCTATTTGGCCTTAACAATGAAATTGTGTAAGCTATCAACAAATCAGAGGATATATCTACGAAATTAGTAAATACAACAATGAAATAGGTAAATATAATTATAAAATTGTTAAATAATTAAAAATTCATTATGTTTCTATTTTTTGTACTCAATTGGTTTTTGTTTCTATATATTTAACAATTTCACATTTCTATTTGATTGTATATTTGTGAATTCATAAAAAAAACTTGTTTCTCTTTTATTTTTATGGATTTTTATAATTTTTTTATGGTTTCATAGACTCTTCAGCAAACATAAATTCTCTAAAAAATTGTTTTTAGGCCACAAGTTAAAGAAACATTTCAAAGAGCTAACAAAAAAATCAAATTTTGTGTCTTTGTTGCTTTTATTTTTTATTTTTCCTTAGTAATTAGCTAACATATAATTTCTTGAAGTTAATTTATTTCCCTTTTTCATAATTTTATGTGTGTGTTCCATTTATGTCATGTATGTTCTTCTCTTAGCATCCCATTGGTGATGATACTTGAGAATCAAAAACAACACTAGTGAATTTTGTATCTCAAGATGACACTTGTGTGTATGCTCTCCTTTTGACATCATTTTAGGGATAATACTTGAGAATAAAAAGTAAGTATTGTTATTTTTCTTTTTCTTTTTCTAGGGGCTCTATCGACTGTGGATTTCACCACCATGTAGTAGGCCAAATCCCATGTACTGGTGATATATATATATATATATATATATATATATATAGAGTGTCAACTATTTTAAATGCCTAAGTAGTCATGTGTTTTAAGCACATCATGATGTGAAGTGATTTCATGCTCTAATACCAAGGATTTCAATAGTTGCCAATGTCAACACAATGAAACCCCTATGGCCATGTTAGGAATGTTGGGATAAAACCCAATAGTGTTTGTCTACTTAATAAACATCTTCCATGGAATTGAGTCTTATCGTACCAAAATTTATATAAGAGGATTCCCTAGATGAACTTTTGAAAACCTTAATCTTAGGTAAGCTTATTTATAGTTTAACTTTAGTGCATTGGTTAGTAGTTAATGCCAAGAAGTTACCTTATACACACCCTTGAAACTCAACTTAGTGGGCAATGGGAATGAAAAAATGCTCCATGGTTAGTGCCTTGAAATATTAGGTTGTAGATAAGAGTGTGGACAAGTAAGTGGCATCAAAAGGCCCAAATGTTGTTCAAAAACCAAAGCCTAGATTTTCACCTTTTTATGTAATTGCATGATTTTTTAGAGTAGGATTTATTTGTTATTTCCCTATGATCTACCATGTGTTGAATAATATTTGAGTGATAACAAATTCATTTTAAGTTTTAAAACTACCAAAATCCTAAAACTAAACTTTCTAAATCTAAAACTCAAAAGCATGTATTTAGTAATCAATTTGGTCCTTATTTTTAGTCTAAGTTTATTTTTAATTAAAGTCATTCCCCTAGATATGTCACCCATAACAAGTTACATGGCCATGCTTAAAAATCCTAATTCAAGGGTTGTGCCTTTTGGCAATGACCCTTTTCAATTTGATATCCATGACTATCATGTAGAGATACATGAAATTATTGAACATGAGGAAAAATGAGGGGCATACCAAGATGAGGATATCCCCAAATTTATTTTTCCCCATAATTATATTAACCAATACATCATGACCAATAAAAATGATTTTTTACTTTAAGTTTTGAGCTTAAGAGCCAAATTCCCACCTACTTTTGATGTACAAAACTTACAATACTTTATTTCAAGTAAAGAGTATTTGCACTCAATTCATGAACAATCCATGTTACAAGGTTATTTAGATAGTATTAATTCTCTCATATGATCCTCAAATCCCAATCCTCACATCTCCTAAGATAAAGGGAAATCCATCCTTTATGAGGAATCCTCCCAAGTAAGTCATGGGTTTTCAATGGAAACCCATGCACACCATGTCAACCAAGAGATTATGAATCTCCAATACCATAAAATAGGTAATTACTTTGGTAATCCAAATCTTAAGCATCCCAATGTGTGTGTGAGTGCCAATTCACTCTCATATGTCAATCCAACCAATCTGAGCTTGAATATACATTCAAGTTCACCAATCACAAATCCAAATAGCCAAAGATTGAATGCTCATTCAAGTTTACCAATCATGAATCTAAATAATCCAAACTTGAATATAAATTCAAGTTTACCAATCCCAAATCCAATCACCCCAAACTTGAATATGCATTAAAGTTTACAAATCAATGATCAATCCAATCTGAGCTTGAATATTCATTCAAGCTCACAAATCAACCCAAATCTAATTTTTTAATGCTTTTCAATCAACTCTATAATTAATCCAAATCAAAATTAGAGATTTAATAATAATTATAGCTCACTAATACACCCCTCCATATCAAATCCAATCTTGGACATTAATTCAAGTATGTTGACCAATATCAATAAAAATCGTAGTTTAATAAGTTTGAAAAATTAGTTTCTCATTCCAATTCTCTTGTAGGATTAGTTTCATCCAATACAAATCTAACATCACCTAACATTAACATTAAATACAATCATACCCATTTATTTAACCCTAACACCCATGTTAATCATATTATTAGTTCACATCCAACTAACCCAAACAACCTCAACTTGAACACAAACCTCAACCAAAATAGGTTAAACTTGAACACAAACCCTTACCCCAATTAATTTAACCATAAAATAAACCCAAACCAATTTAAACCAAACCACTACAACCCTAACTTAAACATTAATTCTAACCCAACCAAATTTAATTATAACATGGATCCAAATCAACCTAACCTTAGTTTGTTCAACCAATCCAGCCTTAACTTTAGTATTAATCCAAACTCCACAAACTCTAATTATAACACCAACCCTAATCCAAAAAAAATTAATTTAAACACAAACCCAAACCAACATAACCCAAATCTTAACTTCATAAACAACCCCAATAAAATGACATCTAATTTCAACACTAATCCTCATCCAACAAACATTATATTTAACATTAACTTGAACAATCCAAACCACTTTCCACATCCATAAAACACAAAATTTTACAACTAACCTCCTAATCACTTCAACCCCCCACTTAACCAATTTCCACAAACTCACACTAACACAAATAAATTAATAAGTTAACCAACTAAATTTTATACCTCTTCAATCCAAATGAATCAAATTCACCATACTTTATCCAATAATTTCAAAACATGAAAGATATAATTAAAGGCTTGTAAGATGGTACTCATTCCTATTAAAAATAGTTTAAATGTGAGGAAATTTGTTCGTATCCATATGACATAATTACTATGACAACACCTTTCCCTAAGTATTTCAAACTTCCAAAATTTGACAAATACAAAGGTAAGGGAGATCCTAGGGAGCACCTTAAATTTTTTTATCATTCATATGTAGATGTTGCTTATAGAAATGAGTAATTGTTATGATTATTTCCAAAAATTCTTAGGGGAGAATCCCTTGAATGGTTTTCATTCCTTCCCAAAGGATCAATATTCACTTTTGAGGACTTTTTTGAGAAGTTTGTTTATCACTTTTCCTATAATGTTAAAAATGACTTGATCATGTTAGGATTACACAACACCAAACAACATAATGGTGAAACCTTTGCTTCTTTCTTACAAAGATGGCAGGCATTAACAAGTCATTTTTCATGGTCATTTCCCAAAATTGAACTTGTGGATATATTTATGAACAATATTAATTCAGATTTGGGACATCACATGTTACTCCTATTCCTAAGGTCATTTGATGAAATTATTTAAAAGGAGTCCAAATTAAATGTACGTTAATCAATAAAGTTGTTATCAATATATTTAAGCCTGTGAACAATTCCTCAAAATAACTTGAAAAACACAAGTTATTTGCCAAGAATAAAAATGTTATTGGAGCTGGTGTGACTGGTGTAAAATAAATCCAAAACCCACCAAGATAACAATAAAATTACACCCAACCCATTAATAAAATAATAATCCCTAATAGTCAACCAAGATAAGAGAATCACAAGCATAAATTCATCCAATTTGGAGACCCTTACGAATTAGTTTTCTAAAAGTTGGCCCAAGATAACATGATAATTTGTCCAGACACTAGACCTTTTGATGATAACATTCCTAAACCTGATTGGTACAAAGAAGATGAATACTAAGAGTACCATAGTATAAAGGGACATTATACCAATAGGTTTATGTGCTTTAAAAACTATTTCCAAGACGTCATCAATTGATGTGAAATAGCCATCAAAAACCATCCATCTATGATGTTTAACAACCAAATGATGGGGATATATGAATACCTATTCCCAAAGCATGATCATGGAAAAGGTAAACAAAATTAAGAACAACTTGAAGTGAGTAATGTCAACTAATATAGTCATCCTTTCAACTCTATAGTTAATAGTGTTGATTTTATACACAATCATGTTAATGTCGTTACTTTTCAATTTGAAGATTTCACCATTAATACAAGACATGCAAAACTTACCATTCCTAGTACATCATCATCCAATATTGAACACAAGTAAAATATTATTGATCATATTGATAAGACACCTTCTAAAATATCCACATTATAACTTTTTAAGACTTCACATGTTTATTAAGGTGTTTTGTACAAATTCCTTCAAGAGTCTAGTGTCTTGTAAGACATTAACCCCTCAAGCTTTCAAGTGTTAGTTGGAATTTTTTCCACTAATAATCAAGTTACATTTGAACATTCTGATGTCTCCCCTTTGGAATCTATTCATAATCTTCCATTATATATAAAAGTTATTATCTCTAATGACAAGGTAAAGAGGGTGTATATATGTGATCCCCTTAGCATTAAATTTGTGTACATTGAGGCTAATTAAGCACTCAAGATATCAAACAATAGCATTAGAAACCAAAATAATTACTATAAAAGTATATGATAACAATGAGTGGAATTATATGGGTATTATTTATCTACCTTTGATGGTGGGGTATGTTATAAAATAAACACTAGTACATGTGTTTGATCTTGATTTACCCTATAACCTACTTCTTGGATGTCCATGGATACATTCAATGAATGTTTTACCCTCCACTTTGCACCAATGTTTGAAATTATCACATGATGGTATGGAAGTAACCATTCAAGGTAATCCTCAACCCTTATAATATTGTAAGTTATTGGAAGGTCGATATCAAAAATCTAATTATCTCCTAATTACTGATGAAAACTTCACTCCCATTGAGTAATCACCTATGCTTGAAAACTATGTTCATCTTGATACATTATTTCAAACACGTCCCTTTGGTGATTGGATAAACACACCAATTACTTTGATTTCCATAGAAACACCTTTCACATATCAAGCCTCCAATCAACCATTCACCAGTCAAGCATCCAATCAACCATCCACTTCAAACACCATTTCATCCTCTTTATCCCATTTTGAAATCATTTATAAATGCATGAATTAATACATAATTTAATATTTTAATTATACAAGCACAATCCATATAACCCCACATAATTATGGCAGGCTTCACCATCAAAGAGATACTCAAGTGGTTAGAAATTTTGGCAAAATAATTTTTGTAGCAGGTGGTCGTATTTTTGATGAACACATCAAAGATTTAATCCTTTCTAGCTTTACTCTAATGAACTAGCTACTTACTTAACAAGGAATAAATACCATGTTGTAAAATCCATTATGTGTAAAATTATGAATTATAAAGGTAAGGGCCTTAGTCTTCATGAACAAGGGTCTATTGAACCAATAACATTAAAATCTAATGAATCCACTTATGTCATAGGGTTTAATCCAGTCAATGTAAATACCAAATTTTTCCAAAGTGACTCTTCTAGTGAGTTAGAGGTATATTCTTTTGATAGTGAAATAAATTCCATTCTTAGTTGCTTTGAAGACATTTCCCTCACTAATATTTTCCATGGAAATGCCATTTTAACACTCAAAATTACATATCCATCCTCAATAAAATGGGACTAACATGAAACACCTTAACTTGATCATTTTCAAAATGATGAGGTAATTTCATAATTCTTGAATACACAACACTACATTTCGATAAAGGATCATAAGAAGGGATTCTCCATTCAGTTAGATAATTCTACTTATTTTTTAGAACAACAATAACATCACCAAATCAATTCAACATTAACATCAAATCAAGAAGACCTAGAGGAGGAATTCAATCTTCCTTCACCACCCCTAAACTATAATTAAAATTCAACTCTCCTTGTTGAGCATCCTATTCCTGTCAACATTGGAAAAGAAGAAGATCCCAAAATAGTCAAGCTTGCCATTTCCCTCACTCAAATAGAAGAGAAACACTCACTCTTTTGATTTGATATTTTTCTAATGTATTCACATGGTCTTATGTGGATGTATTGGGGCTTGATCCATCACTACTAGTACATCATCTTGTTGTATATCTAGATGCATAACCTATCAAACAAAAACTTCACAAGATGTAAGATAACACTATTAGTGAAGAATTGAAGAAGCAACTAGAAGTTAGTTTCATATTCCCTATTGACTATTTGGATTGGATATCTAATATTGTACCTATGTCAAAAAATCTAGATAGAATCAAGGTTTGTATAGATTTATATGATATCAACAAAGCATGTCCAAAGGATGATTTCCTATTGCCCAATATCGACATGATTATGGACTCTATTGTAGGTCACACAATTTTATATTTAATGGATAGTTTTATGGATTAAAAATAAATTATAATATATCCTAAAGATTAACATAAAATAACATTTACAATACCATGGGAGAAATTTTGCTATTAAGTGATGCCTTTTGGTCTAAAGAGCCACATGCCAAAGAGTAATGATAGTCATTTTTCATGATATGCTTCACAATATTATGGAGGACTATATTGATTACATAATTTCAAAATCAAAATATATAGAAAAACATACTAAATTACTTCATTACATCTTTGAAAAAATTAGAGAATATAATACGATATTAAATCCAAAGAAGTGTGTGTTTGGGGTGACATCAAGAAAGTTTTCAGGATTTATTGTTTCACATCAAGCAATAGAATTTGATCTTTCTAAAGTTTTAGCTATCATGGATATTCCACCACATAAAAATCTCAAACAACTTCAAAGTTGTCAAGGCAAAATCCAAGCAATTAGGGGATTCAAATCCTAGCTTGTAGACATTTATCATCCATTTACATTTTTGTTAAATAAAGACAATCCTTTCAACTAGAATGAGAATTGTGATACAAAATTTGACCACCTTAAATTATATCTTTCTAATCCATTAAATTTTAATGCCACCTATTTATGGTAGGCCTTTTGTATTATATATATCAGCTACTCAGTATGCATTGGGGGAATTATTGGCACAACATGATGATAATGGGTCATAAAGGGAAGTGTATTATCTTAGTAGGACCTTGGTATCTTATGAAATTGATTTTTTTCAAATGGAAAGGCATGTTTCACAATTTTTTCTTCATAAAAACCCCATTATTATATGCTCAATAATCTAACCAAAATAATTGTAAAAATTGATCCTCTCAAGTATCTTTTATCCAAAATAGTTTGAACATGTAGGATGGCTAAGAGGGTTATACTTATAAGTGAGTTTGATCTTGAGTATGTTAATCAAAAGGTTATTAAGGGACAAGTATTAGTATAAGCACTAGTAGAGTCGTGTCTTCACAATAAAGGCACATCTTATTATGGACTTCCCAAATGAAGCAATAACGTCTATTGATGAATCTATAATTTAACAACTATTCTTTGATGGTTCCTTCACAAACCATGGTTCAAGGGTAGCTATTATACTAGTCACACCAGATGGGGATTATATTCCAAAATCATTCATAATCAAGTTTCCTTGTACCAAAAGCATTGTAGAGTATGAATCTCTAATAACTGGTCTCAAACTTGCTATACAATGGGGTATCCAACATCTTATTTTTGGTGATTCCAAATTTATCATAAATCAAGTAATTAATTGATTCCAAGCTCGTGATGATAATTTAATCCCATAAAAATGGATGGTGGATAGTTTAAAGATGTGTTTTGTATTTAACCACTTTTAAAAAGTATCACAATTTAATAATAGGCTAGAAGACACTATGACAACCATTAGTTCATTACTTGATCTCAACACAACGCACAAAAAAATACTTGTAGAGTACCTAATGATACCAACATATAACATGTTTGACCCTGAGATGGTCTACAAGGTGGTTGGTCCCAATTCTCCTTGGTATTCTAATATTTATTAAAATCTCCATGATAACACCCTTCCACCCAGTTTATCCCATGACCAACATAAATCATTTATCTAATGCACATCCTATTACACAATCCTTGTTAATAATTTATATCAAAGAGACTATGATGGGACACTTATATGCTATTTAAATTCTAAAGAATCTGCCTTGGTCATTAGATAAATTCATGAGGGAATTTGTGGTGAACATTCTAGTGGCATAGTCCTAGCCAAAACATTTTTGCATGCAGGTTATTATTGGTCTACAATGGAATCTGATTCATGCACTTATGTTAAAAAATGCATACCTTGTCAAAATCATGGTGACCTTATACACAACCCTATATAAGATTTGTAACCTATGACCACACCTTGGCCATTCTCCACATGGGGGTTAGACCTCATTATAATAATCAATCCCAATTCATCTAATGGTCAAAAATATATTATTACCACCATAAAATACTTTACCAAGTGGGTTAAGGCAATGTCCCTTACATATATCACCAGAAAATAGATCTCTAAGTTCATTTTAAACCACATTTTCTATCACTTCAATATCCCTTCCATTATTATTTATGATAACATAACATCATTCAAAAATAAATAAGTCAAATCTATTTACAAATCCTATTACATAAAGAACAAATAGTCCACTTTATACTATCCACAAGGAAATGGCCAAAGTAAGGCAAAAAATAAAAGAATTCTCCAAATACTTAAATGAATTATCAATGAAGTTGGTTGTGACTGGCACACATAACTTTATCCTACCCTTTGGGCATACCACACTAGCATCCATATACCCATGAGGGCAACCCCTTATTCCCTTGTCTATGGTAGTGAGTCTATTATACCCACAAAAGTCAAGATTCCATATTTGTGCATATCCCTACAATAAATCATTGATGAATAATCCTATCACACCTCAATTCTTAGTGAAATATATTTTATAGACAATAAATGACTTAATGTCTTAAGCCATTTATAAGTATGCCGCAATCGCCTCTACCATAGCTATAATAAAAGGATTAAAGCCAAAGAGTTTGAAATCAGAGTTCTTATTCCAAAGGAGAACTAATGTAATACTAATGCGAAGAGGGACAAGAAAGTAATTTTTGAATGCAACTGGTTGGAGACAAAATATGGAGAGGAGCTTGATGAACCTATGAACATCATGCACCTTAAGAAATTCTATGCTTAAATTATTCTACATGTTTTTTTTTTATATCTTAGGTGTTAAAAAATAAAAAAAATAAAAAGCCAACAAATTTAAAAAATCAAAATAAAAAAAAATGAGAAAATCAAAATAATAGTTCATCCAAAAGTGAAAACTAGTTTACTGGTGCTTTGGGCAAGTACCATGGTAAGAACTAGGTTTCTGGTGCCATGCATAATCCATTATCTATAGTCACCCTAATTACTTGGAGGCATATCATTACAATCATTCTTTTTATACTCCCACATTGTCCTTTATCACTTGTTTCATCACCCATTCCATATAATTTTAACCTAGGGTTTGATCCTTATATTTGTACATCTATGTCTTTGCTCATGATAGAGGAACATATTCATTATAACCATCTTTATCACATTCATTTACACACATTTTACACCAAAAAATTCAAGCTACATACAAACACTTACCTTAACCACATCTACCATCTCATCTAGTTTCTAAAACATGCATCATCATTCACTCACTCAAATTTCTTGGGAGGGAGAATCACTCTTCTATTTATAAAACACATTAAACACTTCATCAATCACCCATTTTCTCATCACTTTATATACTTGGAGAACTACATTTGGCTTGATATCTCCACACAAACTTTATCCAAGGTAGATTATGTAGGAAATGCTTAGAGGCATGGGGTCTTTAGGGTCATCTTGGCCACCACCTTCATCCTCTCCATTCATAAAAAATGTGATTTTACTTTTTCAAATTTTATCTCCTCATCCTCATAGCTATTTTAAAACTTCCTCATCGATTAGACAATGGATACTAAAGGTTTCAACCCCTACCTAGGATGTTAAGTCTAGGATTTTGTCCCTTTGTTAGGTGTTGATTACTTTTTATTCTTTTGTTCTCTCCTATGTTTTGTTGTCATTATGTTTCCCTTATCATTTTAGTATTTTTGTCTCTTCCTTAACCATTTTTAGTTAGTATCTTCAATCCTTTACCTTAACCATTTTTGTTTATTTAGATTAAATATTCTTGCTTTAACCTCTCTTGGTTATTTTATTTAACTCTCCTTGCCCTAACCTCTCTTTCTTATTTTGTTTAATCTTGTTTGACGCAATCATTTTTGGTTATTTTATATTATTATTTAGTCATTTATCTTGTTAATCTTACTTGATTTTTCTTTATTAAAGATTTTTATTTTCAAACATTTGAGTTCATCTTGACATTATTGTTATCAAAATCATTTTTGTGTATTACCATCTAGTGTTATTATGACTTCATGATGCACTATGTATTACAAAAATTGAACTTTAACTTGTTTTTTATGTTGCTTATGTGTGTGTCAAGATTATTTTATGTATTCCCTTATAGAGTGGTCATGATTTTCCATATTGTGATGCACTTTGTTTTGTAAAAATTAATATTTCAAGTCCTTATGCATAAAACACAAACATTCATCATGGTTATTTTATATCATTTATGTTTTTTTGTTTTATGCTACATTAAAATTTAGGTTGCTCAAAAACTATTTACTTATATTTATTTTGGAACTCTAATGTAAATCAAAAACCATACACAAGGCAACTATCTAACCATGCATGCATACATAAAAGTACCTTGTTACATTTTTATTATGCATCCCATAATTGAATTTGAAAAATATTAACATGTGCTATTATGAATAATAAATTAGGAAAGTAATAACCATATCATGTATATCCATATACACCATAATCTATATGTAAAACAAATAATAATAGCTCATAATGTCCATAAGCCCTTCCAATAAATACAACAAGTCTCACATCCACCATAAATCATGAATACATATAAAAATTGAATGTGTCTATATAATGATACATCTCAAAAATACATATACATTGATACATCATGCTCAAGACATATCAAGTCTCTCCATGACCCTCAGATGGGCATATTTAGTCATACTAGACTCATAATGATGTGGTATGCTCCTCGGAGGACCCATGACCCACTATGATCCCTACCCCATAGACCTCTATGACTTTATTAGCTATACTAGCCTCCCTAACATTGATATCCTAGTCAATTACTCCCTGTATGAAGGTGTTGGTTATTCTCATGGTATAACCTCCTCATACAAAATCCTATAATATGGCCTGCTCCATAGCCTACATGACCTTTCCAAGTATGCAGTATATCCCTATCCTAATATCATAACTCTAACCTCTGCTAACTCCACCCACACACTATCTCTTTCATGCATGTATCATTATGTCAATCCTATGTCATCAAGGGTCTATGTCATTGCATCTTATATCACTAATCCACCTGCTAATGTTTCCCCACCTCTATCTAATCTCTCCACATCCATCTATAATATATCAACCTCACCCCATAAGTGTCTGATCTCTATAACTCTAAATTATAGTTGAGCATATCTACCATCTATATCCCCATGTATTCTACCCATTTGTCTATGTAAGCCTTTTTTTCCCATCCCATGCTCTGATCTCCTCATGTTGTCTTTCAATTATTTTTTGGTCCTCCTATGATCTAATTGACCATGATAGCCTAACTCTATCTCCACTATATCTATGTGTCTATGTAATGGCTCTCATCTTCATACATATACCATCATACTCCCCATCATTGTTAATAATAACCAAATGTGTATATCCTTCTCCAATAGGATATTCTACCATCAATCTCATCTATGTATCCTCTCCTATATCCACATCTATAATCTTTACATCCTACAACTATGTTGCCTCCACATCTTCTAATTAGGTCTCCTCCTTACTTAGTACCCTCTAGTTATCCCCTCAACCTTGTCTCTCTCCTCTTTATCCTATAATAACCCTCATAATCCTCATTCTAATTCTTGTGCCTTGTAGATGTCTACCTAAGATGGGTACCAATCCTTATCTCCATGTGTGAGGTAAAGCGTATGGTCCTATAAGTCTCATCACCCATTATCTATCCCACCACTCCACATATCCATCCACTACCTTGCATCAATAATATAGACATCTATATCCACCCCCAAGTCACTATCTAAACATCTATCCAATTGTGCTCAATAATCCTCAAATCAATAATAATATCCCATTATGCTCTCTCTCTCTGATAGACTATGAAAACACATGTGGCCCTATTAGAATATGTTTCCTCATGCAAAACTATCTCAAAACTTTATTATTCCTATATATATCTCTATAATATATTCATGACATCCCATGATGTATCATTATGTCATTATATATTCCATGTATAGACGTCCTATGCCCACTAGAAATCAATCTCCATATATGGCCTCCAAATGATATGATCCTCAACTACCTCATTTAAGGATCTCTTGTAAAAATTATATGTCCTTATAATAACATTCCAACCATACATAATCAATTCATCCACTATTATAGTGTTTATATGACTAACTGGTTGCTCCATATAAATATGCTCTGAAAACCATACTTGTAATAGAGTGGAAGGACCTATCTCCTTCCCATATTAGTACAATGCATGATGTAAATACATGTACAAGTGTGCCAATACACAAGGTCCCCATACAAACCTCTCTCCCATATCCATCATGTTGCCAATAACATGTATCAAACCAATCAGACACAACCTACCACTCTTGTTAGGTATTAGGATGCCACTAACAATATACATGATTATAACTATCAATGAATCTACCCCTAAGGCCATACATGTATCTATATACATGCTTCCTCTCACAATCAGAATCAAATCCTCCCCAAAATCTTGTATAGTGTGGTAGCCTATAGTCCTTGTCCCTAATATACCTATGTCCCCCGTATTAGGATCCCTAGGATCTTCTATACATCCTCCAATGTCATGGTCATCTCCCTTGTGGGTAAGTGAAATGTGCTCATCTCACTATGCCACCTCTCTACCAATGCAGTTAATATCACCCTATCTGCTTGAATCTTTGGTATATTTATAATATAAAAGAGCCCTATCAAATTTAACACATAGAACTCATATTTTTTGATTCTCAAAATCCTTTCCAATGCTCTCAGTCTCCACTCTCATGTCACCAACACTAGTAATACCTCTTACAAAAATCATACATAATAACATAATGTTAATCTATAACTAAATTATCTAAATCATCATCATCAAAGCCTTCATTTCCTTTTTATTTATTAATCTAATCAAATTTCATGTATATTTATTTTTACATAGCCCAATTATTTTAAATATTAGTGATTTCAAAACCCATTTTGATGATTTCACTACTATATAGCTTGATTTCACAAATCACCTCACCTATTTATCCCTAACTATTTTGCACCTTATTTTGATGATTTCACACCTTGTTTCAATGATTTCACTTCTATATATTGAATATTCATGATTCCTTAACATAAATTTTCTCCAATGATTTCACAACCCATGTATACAATTTCTCTTCTTTGTTTCATGATTCTACAATTCTATTTTATGATTTTGTAACTTTCATTATTGAAATCATAATTATGATAAATGAAATTTCATTAATTTTTTTTAATAGTAATAAATACACAAAAATTAAAGCCTTAATATTTTAAATTATACTTACCAAAGGATCGATCCTCTAAGGCCTTTGGTGTCTCCTTACACACTCATTACGGTGTCAATGAATAAGGATACAATCCATTTTTTCCATGAACCCAGAGCACAAAACACTCAATCATAATTTATTCATAATTCACTCTAGAAATAAAAAATGAATTTATATTTCCCCTCCCTCTATTTATAGTATACCCCTCCCATTAAATTATTTCCCCTACAAACTCCTCACTTTCACATCTTGCACCCATTTTTCTCCAAATTTGAAGCCAAAAGTACTCCAAAAACTATAAATATTTATCTGTTACTTTTAACTATCCATTTGTAAATCTTAAACTCATATTAGGAAATCTATATTTTTTGTTTTTAGATATGCCATTTTCCATCATTGGGATATATTGTTCCCACATTTGATTGTGAGACCCCTGAGTCCAAGAACCTTTCCAAGCATGCAATCCAAAAGTGAGAAATGTTCTTTTTTCCAATCATTTCTCTAATTTTTAGACTAGGGGTAACTTATTTACATGTGCCTTAATTATGCAATTAAGATATTAGTTTTAGTACTTTATTTATTTTTTAATATTCATTATCATCACTTCATCCTTTCATACTCTTATTCATTTCAAGCATTCCTCTGCTTTACCACATGAACACTCGAGGGGGCATCATCACATTCATTTCTCATTCATCTGGGGTAATTTTTTCTTCTCATTAATCAATGCTCTAATTTTTACTATTATTTGAAATGATATTATGTGGTAGTACTATTTCAAATAGGGGCAAATATAGACACCTAAATTTCATTTAGTGTCAAAATGCACTTTGACACTCTAATTTTTCTTCTTCATCAAATTTGAATTTAAATTCATGTCATCTCCATCCAAATTTAAATAATTGAGTAATTCATAATCAATTAATTATTCATACTTTTAATCCAAATTTAATTAATAAATCTATATTTTCCACCTCACTTAGATATCCTCCACCTTTGTCTCCCTCACATGTTGACTCACCCAACCAATCCTTTAACTTCTTCAACTACCTTTTGAGTCACTCTTTGACTTGTCAAATAGATTAACCCATTCTTGATGACTCAACTAATCAATTCACTTTTCCTCTCAACTAATTGAATTGGTCATCATCCTCATGAATGAGGTCTCATTCTCCACTGTTGATTATTTGGATAATTTTAAATATTCAAATAATCCTCCATCATCTGATCTATCTTCCAAAAACCTATAAACAAACATTTAATCCATCACTCTTATTCATCCACCTTTAAGATAATAAAGTGTTATCAAAATTTTAAGTGAATTAAAGTCACTAAGAGTGTATTTAATTACCAAAATGATGTCCATTCCCCAGTTGTATGGGAGAAAGTATTGACCATCCACATTCTTAAAAAAGATTAAATTGACCATTGATCACATAATGGAGAAGGTGATGAAATTTGCATGTGTTTGTAAGTAGTTTTTAAACTAGTTTAGTTTCTTCATTTGTTGTTTCTCTATCTTGATATTATTTACATTAGGATTAAGAGCATTTGATTTCTTAATTTAGTTACATCTATATTTACATCATACATGAACATCTCCAATTTATAGTGGTAGAATGTTTTAAAAATCATGTCCTCCATATTGATACTTATTATAGTTTTAGATTCTTTTATACATAGTGGAGGCATGCTTTGGAAGCATGTTCTTTACACTTATATAAATTTAAAACTTGCAAAAACATACATAGTTATATGATTTTTATACACATTTATGGCAGAATTATATACATGGTACCATTGATATAAATAGTTTCGACATGAAACAAATATAAGGTGCATATGCTATACAACATGTGCCTAATATTGCAAAATTTAAATCAAATTCAGATTCTAAAATTATTACAATACTGATACCCTATATAATTTTATGTAATTTAATGAGCCAATCTATTTTAATAGTTAGTTAACCTTTTTTTATGGTTGAGGTGATTAAATAACTCAATATTTCCAAGTTTTAAGTTTGGACTTGATCATCCAAACTCACTAGGTTATGAGTATCATTGGGTCACACGATTGAACTAATCTCAACTTTTAGGTGGAAAATAACTTTTGCTCCATAGTTGGGGGCATGTAACTTCTAACCTCTCTCTTTATATATATTTCCTTGGATATATGCATTGATGAGTTTATAAAATGACTCATTATTGCTATAGTTTATGGCCTTAAATATGTCAAATGGTTGAGATTTGCATATAATATTGATATTTAAAACTAGCATAAGGTATAAAATAGATGATTTTATCTATATAAATTCATGTAAAGTCTAATTCTATCTTCTTTGCATTATGTGCTGACCATTTGCATGTTTTAGCCTTCACATTTTGATATGTACAGGGAATAGTAGCATTAATATGAGTTTTGACAAGATTTCATGAAGATAAAAATGATCCAAGATAAAGAACTAATCATCTAAGGCTTAGCTATGGATTTTTAATCTTGTTACATATTTCATTAGTCAACTATGAATTTCACCAGTCAGCTATGGATTTCATCAATCGACTATAAATTTCACTAGTCAACTATGTATTTTACCAATAAGCTATGAATTTCACTAATTTTTCTATGGATTGGCCCAATTTACTCTTGAATTAATCATAGAATGTCTCAAAGGGTTCAAACAACTTATCCACCTTCATGATAATCTGGAAGACACCTTTTGACATTTATATTTTTGTGCATGTATATAAATAGTTTTTTATTTCTGTTTAGTCTTCCATTTTTAGAACTATTATTCTAGGTTGCAATAATAAAGGTAGAAGATATGAATGTAATATATTTACATATTTGGTCACTAGATATAGTTAGGCATGGTAGTTATTATCTGATATAGATCTTTTGATTCCTTGAAGATCTCATTGTAACATTTTTCTATTTTAACTATATCACCCAATCTATCTATAATATCTTCATGTTTCAAATTAGTCAAGTTATTACCTAGAATGTAGGGATAAATAGTTTCTTTGCATAGAATAAATAGATAGATCCATGACTGGATATGTAAGAGATATACACATACTTATAGAGATATTGTAAATTTGATTATTTTTTGGAATACAAGAACACTACAACAGTTTATTTTCTCAATTCATGTGTTGAAGTAATCTCTTAATGTTGAGTTGATTCAAACTTGAATCTGAGGGTGAGCAAGGGCCCACTCCCCAAGGAGACAAGAGATTTATTTTGGTATTTATAAAGTTATTTCCTATATATATATATATGCATAATTAAGATTGATAACTTATAGGATAGATTCGATAGTTGATGTGTTACTTTTAGCATAAGTATTTAATTATTTCCATTCCTAAAAATTTAATTATATAGGTGTGGATTTGAGATTGATTTTATTCTATAAAGGTGTGTATTTGAAACCTAGTTTAGGTGAATTTATTTTACAGCAGTGTGTGATCATTTCCAAATTCTTCAATTTAGTTTAGTTTGGTTTATTTATATTTTTTGAAAAATTATTTCCTTTCAACGTTAGTTTAGGAGTTAGAAATAGACATAAATCATCATAACATCAAAAAAACACAAAAACAATACTGTTAACTTGAAATCAATAAGTAACTTACTATAAATAGCTTTAGACACTGCCTTGGTAAGAATTGACACCAACATAAACTGGTTAAATAAAGGGGTAATAATGACACCCATCATTTTTGGCACCTTTTCTAGGGACCCTTTTAAGTGTTAGTAAGGCAAACACTCATTCTAATAGTCCATATATATAAAAAACAAAAAATAGAATAAAATTACTCTCTTGTCAAAATCAAGTACATGAGTAGGCTACAAGATTCACAAGGTAGGTTTATTCTAAAATATTTTGATCCTTTATAGGAAATAATCAAGGTTACTTCAAAAAAAATAGATAGCTTTCAAAAAAAGATAAGTGAGTCTTTCAAAAATATCTCTAGAGGACTAGAAGAATCATCCTCTACAAAAGCTAAAATTGTAGCTACTGAATAACCAAAATTCCCTCATCTCAATAGAACTCTATTTGATATGGGAGAAAATATAGGCCATGTGGAGAATCCTCATAGGAATGCTCCTAAGAGGAATTTATCTTATCCTATTATCTTTGAAGATGATAAATGAACAACAATGAAAAATATTTCTCCATCCAATATACTTACCTTTATAGGTCTATCCATTGAAGACCCAAATCAATTTATTTTTGAGTTTAAGGTCCTCTATTACACTTATGATTACACTTCAAATATCCAAAAGCTAAATCTCTTTCCTTCTAATTTGAAGGAAGGTGCAATGAGGTGGTTCATGAGGCTAGGAGGGAACTCTATTCACACTTATAGAGAAATGGAAACAATATTCTTGGATAAATATCAAGATTACTATAGGGTCAAGGATAAGAAAGAAGAATTTTTCAAAATTAGACAAGATGAAGATGAGAACCTTGAAGATTATTTAGATTGGTTTTATTTTGCCCTTAATAGATGTGGTTATGAGATGCCTAAATAGGTGATCAAAACTATTTTTTTTAATGTATTGGATAACTACTCCATGAATTCTTTGAATCTTATGGGGAAAGGAAATATTACTAAATTGGATTTCCAAGAAATTACATGGTTATGTACCAACTACTCTAAAACAAAACCTAGTAATAGAAAATGGAAACTAGGGAAATCTAGTAATGTGAGCCAACTCATGGAACTATAAAACTTCCAAATAGACATACTGGTTCAACTAAATTCAACATTGGATGGATTGTAAGACAAGGCTAAATCTAATATTGAACCATTGGAGATTTATTGTCTCAAATGCAAATTGAAACATGCACTTAGGGACTATCCTCTGGATAAAACTAAAATCTATGAAATATGTGATGCTAAGGATCATGACACAAAGAATTGTAGTCACCTCCCTAGTTTTAATAATTAGTTCAAACAAAATGCACAAACCATAGAAAAAATCAACTATGTTTAGAGACAAGGAAATACCTTTCAACAAAATCAACAATTTGGCTTAAGAACTCCCTTTCCACAATGGCATGCACCTCCAAAAATGTGGACTATACCACCATGGGGAACCTAAGAATGTATTCCATAATAGTGGATGATGTCCCATATTTTTCAATAAACATGGATACCCTAAGGTCATTAGCAGCAATGGAAAAATCAACACCATAATTCCTGGTCCAAACTATAACCAAAAACAACAAAGAAGGTATCTAAAATAATAAAAATAAGCATTAGTGGCTCCTTAAGGAAATCAAGAATTCCCTATAAAATAAGTAAAACAACCTTAGCTACCTTCTCAACTAGTAGCAAACCCTAAAAATAGATAGGTTTTTGTAAATGAACAAGGTGAAACAATGGGGGTAAGAGTTATTAAATGTGTAGACATTCATATTAGATCAGGAAGAATAGTATAAGAACCTCAGATCATCATCATAGAAGTACCACAAGAGAAAACAAGTCCACAAATTTAATTAGAGAAAGAAGAGTCCAAAGATGAAACTGGAAAAATAGAGGAAGTTATTATAACCCCTCCATCTATTCCTTTTATAGAAAGATTGAAAGAAGTGGAAAACAACAAGGAATCTAAATTTATCCAAGAACTTAGAACATTAAACATAGAGATTCCATTATTATAAGCTATTAGAGATATTCCAGAAGTAAATGGGTGATCAAAAGTTTGTGTATTAAGATACCTAGTAGAAAAAGACAATATCTTAAGACCATACATGTTGATGGTAAGATTTCTAATTTATTAGAAGGTAAGTTACTTTTGCCTAAATATGGAGACCTAAGAAGCCCTATCATTTCTATAAAAATTAGACAACAGGAGATACCAAATGTATTGGTAGACTTAGGATCTATTATTAATGTAATGACTATGGACACCATGTAAAATATCTCTTTGAAGGACATGCAACTAATCACCACAATCCTATAGATGGTATATCATTTCACTACCAAACTAGAAGGTGTCATTGAAGATATAACACTGACTATAGAGTCATGGGAATATCTTATTGAATTTATTATTCTCTAACTTAAGAATAAATAGATTGGAGACCCATTAAATCTAGGAAGATATTGGTTATCAATTGTATTAAAATCAATTAATTGTAGATCAAGAGATATGACTATCTCAAATGGTCTTGAAGTAAAACAAAATTCTTTATATACACCTACTCAACCATCAATCAATACTATCAAATAGTTGTGGGTTGACCAACCTAATGAAAAATGTGATAACATATCCTATCTAGCTCTGGTTACAATCAAAAATTATGTTGAAGAATTAAAAGATGAGTTATTAAGAAGTATTGGAACTACTATGAGTATTGATAGTTTAGCTACAGATCTTGATAGTCCAATGATGAATCTTGATAGTCCAACTACAGATCTTGATAGTCCAACTATGGATTTTAATAGACTAAATATATATTTAAATAAAAGACCCTTTCAAGGTAGCACTTTCTATAATTCTAATCATTCATCCTCTTCTACCTATTCAAACATGTATGATTATAAAGACATTCAAATAGTGTGATGTAATGGGCATATGAAGGCCAAAACTCATTCCTAACAACCTTTTGTTGTCCTTTAACTGGAGTTATTCTCATAGGAGATAAGTTTATCAAAGATGATATTACATTTCAGACATTTATATCACATATTTGTCCTCTCAACTCATTTATGAGTGAGTTCAAACAAATTCACTGTTCAATACATGCACTAAACAAATCATAATAGCACTAGGTAAGACACTCAACATAAATAGTTGGTTAACAGATGAATACAAAATGAAAGTTTTTGATGTATTTATAGATCATACTCAATATTTTACTTTGGAATATCAAGACATGAATGGAATCCATAGAATCATATGTACACACCACATTTACATAGATAACATTAAGGCAATAAGGAAACCTCAAAAAAGACTTAATCTTGCCTTGAGAGACATTGTGAAAACTAAAATTGAAAAGCTACTAGAGCTAGGATTCATTTATCTTATTTTTGATAGAGAATGGGTCTCTCCCTTGGTCATTATTCATAATAAAAATGGTAAATGGAGGGTATGTGTATATTACAAAGATTTAAACAAGGTGATAATGAGATATTACTTCCCTCTACCCTTCATTGATCAAGTACTTGATAACTTGGTTGGAAAAAGATATTTTTCTTTCCTAGATGGCTTTAGTGGATACAACCAAATACAAGTGTCAACTAAGGATCAAGAAAAAACAACCTTCACCTATCTATGGGGGAGATTTTTCTATAGAGTCTTACCCTTTGGTTTGTGCAATGCACTTTCCACTTTCCAACAAGCAGTACTAGCCATATTTTTAGACTTGACCAACGACTGTGTAGAGGTTTATATGGATGATTTTACTATTCATGGAGAATCCTTTGATGAAAGTTTGTGAAATTTTAAAAAAATACTATAAATATGTGAGGATCACCATTTATATCTAAGTCATGAAAATTATTTGATTATCGTAGAAGAAGGCATAGTTTTAGGACATCATATTTTCGCAAAAGGGAACTAGGTAGACTAAATGAAAATTGAAGTTTTTTCAAACTTGCATATTCCTTAAAATCAAATTGAAATTAAGAGTTTTTTAGGCCATGCAAGGGATTATAGAAGGTTCATAGAATAATTTATCAAGATTGTTACTCCAATGTTTGATTTGATCGCAAAGGAGAGTGAATTTGTCTGGAATTCAGCCTGCCAACAAGCATTTGAAACCATCAAAGAGAAGCTTAGTACTGACTAGTCTTAATAGGACCTAACTGGTCACATCCCTTCCATATTTATATTGATTCATCTAATCACACTATGGGAGCTATTTTGGGACAAAAATATGAAAATGGGCATATGTATGCCATATACTACATAAGCAATAATTTAACTTCAATTGAAATAAATTATACAACCATTGAGAAGGAATTCCTTGCTATGATTTATGCCATAAATAAATTTAGACACTATATTACTAGTTATAAAATCTTTGTATATACTTATCATGTAGATATCTAGTATTTGATGAATAAGCCAGTAGTAGGAGGAAGAGTTATTAGATGGATGTTATTGTTGAAGGAATTTGACATAACAATTGTTGATAAACTAAGAAAATTTAATGTGTTTATTGATTTTCTTTCTAAATTAAACAATACAGATGATGTAAAACTACAACATGCTCTAGCATTGTCCCAAATAGAAGCAACTGTTAAATAGAATGTAGAAGATATTGTTGAACTAATTATTGCTGCTCAGAACAAATATTTTTTGATTGCCCTTTTGATGAAACAAATTAAAAACATGGAAATACAATCTCTAAAGAAAATGTATGATGTAAAAGATGAAATTATTGATGTATGGATCCATACCAAATCACTTGAGGAAGAGAATATTTATTCAAGGAGAAATATTCTCAAATCTAAAATAGAAAATTCTAGACTAAGGAATTAAATAGATTCTATCTCTTTTAAATTTCCTCCAAAGGTCATTGTAGAATAAGGCTGTCAAACTATTTTGTCTATTCCAGATGTAAAAAACTAGTGGGAGCAAGCTTGCTCAGAACTTGAAGAAATGAAGAGACAAAATCACCTGCTTAGAAAGGAAAATCACCTTCTTAAAAAGAAAAAATAATAAGTGTAGGAGGAGCTGACACAATCCCAATAAAAAAATATTAGGTTAAACAAACTCTTCAATTTACATGTCAGCCAAGTGAAAAATTGCTCTCTTGTAGAATCCATTCTTATGCATATAGTTTATTTTTACATGAACAGTTCTTCAAATGGAAAATATTATATATTTTTGTGATTTACCACTTGAAATAAATGTCAGTGATGAATTCATGATAGTGTTTAAAAATAATATTCCTAATAGATAAGATTTGCTTTATGAGTTCACTTATGTGACATCATTTTAGGTGATACAAACACTTTCTTAGTGAACTTATTTATGGGAAAAATTTAATTAAGAGCCCTTCTTTCTACATACAAAAATCATATTGTTTGGCAGGACTGATATGATGATCACATTAATATTGCAAAGGATGTTGGTTTATACATTAGGCCTCAATTTAGTGATGCACAATATATATTAGAGAAATTTAAAAGTTTTTATAAACAACCTAGAGTTCATGATCATTATCTTTCTACATTATAGGATGGCCTCCTCAACTTTGATTTTTTGTTCAACATAATTTTGATGATGTAGTGGTTGCTTGTAGACAACGTTGGCATATGTTACCAGTTCCCTTGAGAAGAAGAAAAGTGTTGTCACCCACTACTTTTCAATGGTCCCTTAGAAGGGCTAAAGTCATTGTGTAAATAATTTCAAATATTCTTCAAGGGGATGGACAAAAACCAAGGATAGGGATGAGGTTCAAATCTCCCTTTCTACTCTCCCCTCTTTCCATATAGTAGAATACAAGACCTAAGTCTAAGGAATAGTTTACAATTTGTCTCCACTTTGTGAAAAGGGATATGGGCTTCACTCCTCATCATCAGAGGATATTTTAAGATCTGTATTCCATCTATGACTTGAGTCTTAAGCTAGAAAAAATAGTTCATAATTATGAAGATTAAGGATACTATTTTGCAAATGGAACTTGTAAAAGGTAAGGTGTGGGAGAGATGACGAGTCTATAAAATAACTCATTATTGGTATAGTTTATGGCCTTAAATATGCCAAATGGTTGAGCTTTGTATGTAATTTTGATATTTAAAACTAGCATAAGGTATGAAATAGATGCTTTTATCTATATAAATTCATGTAAAGTTCAAGTATATCTTATTTGCATTATGTTATGATCATTCTCATGTTTTAGGCTTCATATTTTGATATGTATAGGCAATAGTAGCATTAATATGAGTTTTCACAAGATTTCATGAAGATAAGGATGATCCGAGACAAAGAAATAATAATCTAAGGCTTAGCTATGTATTTTTAAGCTTTCTATAGATTTCATTAGTCAAATATGTATTTCAACATTTAGCTATGGATTTCATTAGTCGGCTACAAATTTCACTAGTCAACTACAAATTTCACTAGTAAGATATAAATTTCACCAGTTTTTCTATGGATTGACCTAGTTTGCTCTAGAATTGATCATAGCATGTTCTAAATGGTTTAGACAAATTCTCCACCTTCTTCATAAAAATATAGAATGCTCCTTTTGACATTTATATTTTTTTTCATGTATATAAATATTTTTCTATTTCTATTTAGTCTTCCATTTTTGGAAGCTATAATTCTAGGTTGTAATACTAAAGACAAGATATTAATGTCATATATGTATAGATTTCATCACTAGATATGGTTAGGCATGGAAGTTGTTATCTAATATGGATATTTTGATTCCTTGAAGATCTCATTGCAACTTTCTCCTATTTTAACTATATCACCCAATCTATCTAGACTATCTTCTTATTTCAAATCATTCAAGTTATTACCTAGAATATAGGGATAAATAGTTTCTTTGCATAAAATAAATAGATAGATCCATTATTGGATATGTAAGAGATATACATACACTTATAAAGATATTCTAATTTTGATTATTTTCTAAAATACAAGAACACTACAACATTTTATTTTCTTAATTCATGTGTTGAAGTAATATCTTAGAACTGAGTTGATTCAAACTTGAATCTGAGGGTAAGCAAGGAACCACTCCCTAAGGAGATAAGATATTTATTTTGGTATATATTGTTTATTTTAATTAAGATTGATATATATTTTCATATTAAGATTGATAACATGTAAGATAGATTGGATAGTTGATGTGTTACTTTCAGCATAAGCATATAATTATTTCCATTCCTACAACTTTAATTCTACAAGTATGGATTTGAGATTGATTTTATTATGTAAAGGCATGGATTTGAAACCTATTTTAGGTGAATTTATTTTACATAGTGTGTGATCATTCACAAATTCTTCAATTTAGTTCAGTTTGGTTTATTTATATTTTCTACAAGATTGTTTCCTTTCATCATTAGTTTAAGTGTTATAAATAGACATAGATCAGCATAACATCAAACCCCCCCCCCCCCCCCCCCAAAAAAAAAAAATAGTACTATTAACCTAAAATCAATAAGTACCTTATTGCAAATAGTTGTAGACACTACCCTGTTAAGATCTGACATCAACATATATTGGTTAAATGAAGGGGTAATAAGACACCCAACATGAACTTTAAATATTTATCTATATTTATCCTAATATCAATTTTAGATCCTTACAATGATACATATTTTGTAAAAACAATGTGCCAATAGGCAAGGTAGTTACATCAACACACATGTGTACTCCAAAACTTTTCTCTTTAAATTTTAATCTATTTCAAGTAATTTTGACTTAGATTATATGCATTTATTATACACTATAACATGTTATTTTATTTAGGAACTAGTCACCAACAAAGAACTCAAATTAAACTCAATCGAAGATAAGGTGTGTATATACACTCAGGTACTTATTCCTTTATTTTAAACTAGTAATTTCATTAATATATTAAATGGGGGAGAATTTAGATAATATTTTGTGATTATATATCACCTCAATTTTATTCACTTGGTAAACTGATGACCCTAGTTGTTCCTCTTAGTTATACACATTCATTGCTTTTACAAGCCTTGCATCTGATCTATCTTATGCCCTTAGCCTATATATTAGTTTGACAAACCTTATATTGATGACACAAACATCCCATCTTACTTATAATGCTTAAACCATACTTATCTTATACCTCTACAATTTTTGAACCTGTGCCTACTCTCCTCCTTGGAAATTAACATCAAAGATAGACAATCACATTAATGTTACTATCTTAACTCAACATAAGTTTTTAGTGGCCTAAAGTCATCTAATTTGCATATTAAATGTAATAAAATGGTTATTCTAAGTGATTTATTTTGAGTTGTCTCCTGATAGGATTGGTATAAATACAATATCAACCCTCATTCATTCATCACCTATGAAACCTAGAAATCAAACAAAAAAACACTCAAAAAGCACTCAAGTTACCAAAAACTTTCCTATTCTACCCTAATTTTGATATCAATCAAAGGAAAAACCTAGCTACAAGTCTGAATTATTAAAGTAATAGTCATAATGTTAGATTTTCCAAATTACAAGATAGGTCACTATTATACTTGATTTACCCACATTGCATGATTCACACAGAAACCAACATGTAGGGGTGATTTAACCTTTTAGGGTTTAACTATGTAAATCATATGTTTATATTAAAGAGACAAGATGTCTAAATTAATTAAATAAATTATAATAATTAAGTACTAATTTTTTATGATCTTTGACCTTGTTTGAATTTTTAATAATAGAAATAAATAGTCATGAATATAGACTTATCTAAAAATTGACTGTCACAAACAATCTGGGTTTTGAAATTTGAGATCTTGATAGTTTTCTATGTCATCAATAGGATTATGGTGTTCATATGTTCATAATAAAATAGTGCCCCATATGGATAGTAGTACCATCTATGTGTAGTGTCCTCAATGTAGCACTAATGTCCCATTTGTAGGACTTCCTATTTTTTGGGAGCATTTGTGCCTGTGTTTTTATGTCATGTTCTTGTATGCATTAAACTTGAAGATCTATGTTGTGCCTATAAAACTTGATTTAGTTTGAAAACCTTAATCCTCCTTGAAAGTATGGAATGATTTAAAATTGTGTGTTTTAGTAGAATGGAATGGACATCCTCAACAGATCACTGTGAATAGAATTTCCTACATACCAATACTCCAAAGAGGGATCAAGTCTGATGTAGTTTTCCCACTTGGTGCTTGATTAAAGTACAAGTGAATGATAGAGTGGACTTGGATGCCTTGAATATGATTGAACTTTGAAAATTTTAAAAACTAGGCTTAGGTTTGTTATATATGGTAGTATATAGAATTAAAGTAGAATTGGGATCAAATACCTTAATTTTTCTCAGCTCTGTCTTGGGTTTGAATAGATTTTTCATCTATTTTCCATCTAGTGAATAGAGGTGAATTAGAATTTTAGTTATAGGGTTTTGTTATTTATGTAGATAATAAAATATGTTTATGTTGACCTTAGGATGGGAATGAATTTGAAAAAGTATCTAGTGGGAAAAGCTAGGGCTAAGGACAATAACACCTAGTTGGGGACACTAGTGCCATGTGGCCATAGTTTCCCAAATGTGGTATTAATGTCCACTTGGAAAACTATTGAATAATTTGGATTAAGATCTGAGATGATAGTTTTGGGACTGTGCTTTGACTAACCATAGGTAATTGTGGTCTACTCAATGACTAGAAAAGTGTGTCTAAGGATCTAAGATAGGTCTAGGACTAAGGTAGGAGTAAGGTAACTCAAATGACACTCTTAGCATCTAATTATCACTTTTAGGTGATTATAAGGGGAGATCTACATGAGTCTTAGGCCCTCTTTTAGAGTATTGGATATGTAGGTAGTTCCCTTTGACAATGGGGTCATTGTGGGTCAGATCAACATCATGTACCCACTAACCCATTTTTACCCAATGTCACATTGAAGATGGAAAGCTAGGGTTTTGCCATTTCACCAAGAGCAATAATCTATAACCCAAATCTGAATGCACTAGAGCAAAGGCAAATCTAAACCCAAAAGAATCTAGGTGGTCACATCTTATTTGAGAAGATATTTCATATAGGATACTAGTGTCAAACTTAAATAATAACATCAATAGAATTGTCTTAAGCTAATGAAAGTATTTATAAAGCTAGAGGCACTAAATCTAAAACTTGACGATTGATCTAGAATTGTCTTCCTACCTACTTCCTGCTTATACTAGGTGTAGCACTGTATTAGCATACAAAATAACTAATTGCTTTCTTTTATGTCATATTCATATATATATATATATATATATATAACATAGTTGTAATTTCCATTAATATCCTATCTCAATTTAATAAATTCAATATATGGTACATTTGAGTTTATCACATTAATTGGTTGTTATAGATATGATATTCACCTGTGTGCCCTATCAATTCTATATCTTTAAACTTATATACCCAATTAGGATAGCCTATTATCCAAATTAGGGTTAAACAATTATCTGTTGTGTAATCACAAGCCATTAAATAATATAACTCAAAATAAAATAACCTAAAAATTTGTATGCAAATTATAGGTAAAATGTATGTTATCTTTGAGGTTCATGCAAGCCTATAAAACTATAAATTAAAAACCCTTTGAAACCTCAAAACACAAAACTAAACAAGAAATCAAAATTCTATATGGTAAATTAAAAAAAATTCATATAAATTATTATCAGTCGAACAAATTTTCTCTTTGCAACTGATACTTTTATGTAAATATATATTTCCATTTCAATAAAGTCTTCATCACTTCTACCACATAAAATACAAATAAATATTCCATAGTTGATTTTAAAGGACTATGAGTCACAATAACATCCTATATTGAAAATCATAGTGCCTTCAAGAACCAAACCATCAAATCTTCACTACATAATGCTTTGAAAATGGTGAACAAAAAGTGTTCACAAGGAATAAGAAATTAATGATTAACCCAATCTCCAAGAAGTGCCAAATGTATAATAAAGGTTATTAAATGCTTGTATGTATCATGAGAATGGATGTGCATATCAAATTTTACAACATTTTTTAAAAATATATTATATTTTATCTATTAAATCTATTTCAAAACCTTTTAATATGTTTCTATATATTCTTCACATTTAACTATGGATACACTTTTCCAAATTAACTACATCCCATTGAATATGAATGGTAAAAATATCTCTAGTATTTAAAAACATAAAATATGCATTCAAAATTCAAACCAGGTTAGTTTCAACATTATTAGCCAAGGACAATGCTAAATCATAGTGAATTTTACAATTTAAATCATTGCATTCAAGGCCGTAGCATATATTTTTAGAAATGTTTTAAGTTATTAGGTTTTTTTTAATATTAACCCTAATAAAATAATAAAGACTAAGGTATAGATTATAAAGGTTCATGTGATTGATGTTGCATAGATAATGACTATATATAGAAGTATATCAAAAACCACTCAAGCTTACTAACTTAGATTACTATAAAAATTTCTTGTAAATGAAAAACTAGAAATGCAAACTTTCATTCTAGAATCAAAAGTCATTGGTGTAAGACAAAATACATTATTTAACTGAATATAACACTTGAATTTGTTTTTTTAATTAGAATGTCTATTACTCATAAGGTCATTTTTATTATTTTTCACTATTAAAATAGCCTAACATATGATGATAAGGTGACCTAGCAATCACACAGGGCCAACTTCCACTTCAAATTCAAACTATGTCTAACTAGAAAGTTTCATCTGTCTCTTTTATATTCACATAAACTATGCATTATTAGCATCAAATACCTCAATAATTATCATGTTCACTGATAATTATATCATATTTCAATCAAATACAACATCAACAAATAATCAAAGAAGTGAAATGATAACGAGTGCAAGTAAATAAAGTTGGCTTCCACTACATATAATGAATTTAGTATGGTACAATGAGTATTTTAAATATGATTTACAATAATTAATTTTTTTCACCAGGGTTAGGAAAATTTTGATAACATTAGTGACCTTGTAGGCCTATTTTGTATATGAACTTGTGATGCAACAAAATTTATAAATTTTTAACTTAGGAGTGCAATCCATGTGAATTATTTCCTAAGTATCTAAGTGGGAAACCATTCAATAATTTTCATTAATAGGGATGAATTGTTCAGTTAACATGGCATAAATAATGGGAAACATTTAATATATATATTTGGGCTAGATAAACATAATTACAACCTAAAGTATGAATCTTGTAAGTAAGTAGATCTATAAAATCCAAAAATCTGAGGATTAAATATTTACCAATCAATTGACAAAGCAATTCAAAGAATTTAAAATATTATAAAAATGAGAATAATTAAAATCATATGCATAGTTGATCTAGTTGGACCTACATAAGGAATATTTCAAAATTATAACTAATACTATTTAATTTTCACCAAAATGATCACAAACAACAAAAAAAGAAAGGTACAAATTAAAAAAAAACAAAGGAAAACAAGAAAGAAAACACAAAAAATAATATCAATTTTGAGAAAAAGAAAAGGTCATTCATAAAAGAGTTTTAAATGATGGCCATTAACTGTATGATGTAGCTAATTACTATATAAATCCAACAAATAAAAAGTATCTTCCGTAAAAATTAAAACTTGTGATGTTTTATAGAGTCTTCATGAGCTTTTCCCAATATAAAACTAAATCACCAAATTTGAATGTTTTTCTTAGATACTTTCTTATCAAATAAAATTTTATAGTTTTTATTTACAATTTTCAAGTTTTTGATGTGTTGTTTATTTTACCTCATCTAATGCAAAGAGGTCATTTAATCTTGGTAGTATTATATAAATATGTTCATAAGAATAGTACACATCAACCCTTGCTCAAGTAATTTGTAATTCAAATGTCATAGTTGCTTCGAAGATATAAAAAAGATAAAAGGTGAAAATATAGTTTTAGTGTTAGCCATAGTGTGATCAACCTAAAGATTTTAAAATATATTAATATTCTAATTTTGCTTGTTCTCACATACAATTTTCACATGATTGAAATTATATTTTAGTTAGTTGATTCATCTTGTATTTTCCCTCGAATATAATACTTTAAGTGTAAGTGAGCAAAGTTAGGGGACAAAAAGGGGCCTAACCATGGACATGTTTTTCCTAAAAATTGATAGATCTAAACTTTTATAGATAATTTGAGATGGATACACTCAAAATTTGAGGATGGTGTAAGAATATGTATTGTCTAATTTTGAGTTTAGTTTCTAAAACACTATTTTCAAAAAAAAAAGGTTAAGTATAACTAGTCAAACATCTAAACTTTAAATAGGAACTCCTATTTATTTTAGAAAAAACATAGTAGATAGTTGGCCGTGTGGCCCCTCATTTTTTGAGCATTGTTTAAAACCTTTTGGTGAAACTTTAGATAAGATCATATAGTTTGTAACCTATATATTTTTTATAATTTTTCAATGAATATTTAGTTTATAATTTTTACAAGTTAATACATCCTGAAAACTAACCAAAAATGGATAAAAAATCATGTGGACCCCCTAACTAACTCTAAAACATGAAAACTAGTTTTTTTTATTGTGTTTAGAATTATGCCTAGTTTGTAACCATTTTTTTTGCATTTGGATCAATGAAAAAAAGATACACAAACATATATAGGCATGTAGTGGCCTAAAAAATCTATAGTTAGAAATCAACATAGATTGAAACCTTAAAATAGTCCAAAAAATATAAAAATCATATATTTGGAAAGAGGAGATCATTCTCATTGTCGTGGTACTAATTTTATGAATTTTTTCATCAAGATTCATAGTGTATTTAGAAATGGAAGTTAAATTTTGTTTTTTTAAATCAAAACTCTTAGATTCAACTGTGTGTTGATATGTCCAAGCCTTTAGCTTAGGAATACAAGTCATTTTCGAGCCAAAAGGCTTGGTTTTTTGAATTCAAATAAAACATATTGTGTATACACTATAACACGTAAGCATTATGTTGACATAACATCAATTTATTTTGTCTACTTATAGATGTTTATACTTATCTATATGTCATGATATGCACTTATTTATACTTAATTATTTCACATTTATAATTTTTATATTTTTATTTTAAAGTGGAGTGTGTCATGATATACAATTCCAAAAAAAGGACATCATGGATAAAGTGATGCAATTTTAGTGATTTTGCACCCACAAACATAATTTTGACTATATAAAACAAGATTAGGGCTCAACTAGGCCCAAATTCATTAAAAATGAATGAACAAGTTAGTTATTTTAATGGCATATGAAATTATAATCAATTTGAACCCCTTAAACATAACTATATGTATATGATGTGATTCAAGGCTTAATTATCTTATATTAAGTGAATTGGTGCAATCAGTGATATAATTTGAGTGAAATTCAATCTCATGAACATAATTTTGGCTATAAAGGATATAATTTGGGCATATCAACCCCAATGTTATAACTAAATAAGCCAAATAGTCTAATGGTTGAATTTGAAGGCAATTGGAGTTAATTTGAGCCCCTTCAACCTAAGTACATGACTATAAAATGTGCTTTAGATCTTAATTGACTCTAATTTAATCAGAGAATGAAAAAAAGAATCATTTGGTTTAATGACATATGCAATTTTGACATGTATAAGATGTGTTTTTGAGCTTAATATACACGAATGCCATCATATAATGAATGGAATAATTGATTGGTTCAATTATGGAGGTAATTAGGGAAAATATGAGGCCCTTCAAACTAATTACAATTATAAAACATGATTTAAGGTTGAATTGGCTTTAATTTCATCATAACCTGAGCTAGTTAGTCAAATGGTGAAATCAATGACATGATTTTTTAAAATTTGAGCCACATGAACCTATTTATAATTGTATATGATGTGATTTGGAGTGAAATTGACCTTAATGTCATAATATAAAGAACCAAATATTTGATTAATTCAATCGAAGAGGAATTTGAGGCTGATTTGTGCCCCTTCAGCCTAACTACAAGAAAACCAAAGGAATGGGCTATATTGTTTATTCTACTTTAGGCATATCAATTTCAAGGGATCTTAGTTGATAAGGATGAAAATGAAAAAAATTTAAAATGTGGATTTTGGTGTGATTGATGTTGGACAATTGTGAAATCATATTATAAATTTATATGTGAAAAAAGGGAGAAAGGATGGTTATTCATTCTTCATTTCATAATATTTAAGATTGCATAATTTTTTAGGTAAACCTATACTTATGCAATGATAAATTATTTTGTAAAATAACCTTGTTTGGTATTTTGACTTAGTGATCTATTTAATCTGATTATTTATAATGAGTTTGAAATATAAAGAAGAGAGATGAGATGAAGCACTATCATGTCCACATTTAGTTCTAGATTGGAAGTGCATTTGATTTTTCAAAATATTCACTAATTGATAATGAGTGATGGATTTCATAAGTATGTTTCATCATCTTAAATTCAGGCATAATGAAAAATTATCACTATAAATGTTTTATATGTAGGCAAGGTATAATAAGAATGAATTAATGGAAACCTATAGTAGTATTATCGAAGGATGATTTGGTTTGACTATCTTACTTCACAAGTGGTCATGAGGATGGTATTCAAGCAATACATTCTCCATTAATTAATTTTTATAGAAGAAAGTGTTATATTTATTAGGAGATAACATATTGCTTTTTATTTGAAATGTATGATAGATATCCAAGAAATAATACTAATACCATATTAGTCAATTTTTACAACCCTAAACCCTAATTTTATCACAGATGTAAACATGAAGATAAATGAGGCCAATCTGAGCCCATTTAACCTAATCGTGAGTCTAGGATGTGATTTGGGTAAAAATTAGCTCATATTTCCCAACATATTAAGAGTCAATTATTATAATTAGTGATGCAAGTTGGATGAAATTGAACCCTGTGAACTTGATTTTGCCTGTATATGATGTAATGTGGGGTCTTAATTGACCCCAATATCATAACAAAATAAATAAATATTTGCCAATTTAATCATGAAGTAAATTGGGACCAATTTAAGCTCATTCAACCTAACTACAAGAGTATGACATGATTTGGGGCTAAATTATGTATGATTTTGTCATGAATTGGTCCAATTAGTTAATTAGTGTAATTAAGGATGTGATCTAGGAAAAATTGAGTGATGTGAACCTAATTTATAGGTCAATTGCTTGTATAGGATGCAACATATGGTTTAATTAGCCTTAATTTTATTACAAATGAAAACATGAAGGCAATTAAGGCCAATAAAAACTCTTTGAACCTAATTACAAGTCTATGATGTGATATAAGGGGCTAAATTAGCTCTTGTTTCATGACATATTTACCCAATTAGTCCATTATTATAATGATTGATGTAAGTTAGATGAAATTAAACCCTGTGAACCTAATTTTGACTATATAAAAGTAATTTGGGGGTTAATTGACTCTAATATCATAATAAAATAAATTAGAGAGTCCACCAATTTAATTAATAAGGAAATTGGGATCATTTTGAGCCCATTCAGCCTAATTAGACAAGAGAAAGATGTGTTTTGGGGTTAAATTATTTATGAATTGATCTAATTAGTCTTTTGGTACAATTATAGATTTGATTTGGGCCTAAATCAGTCATGAATTAATCTAATTAGTCAATTAGTGCAATTAAACAAGTGATTTGGGATAAATTGAGCCCTATGAACCTAAATTATGGCTCAAACTATTATATAGGATGTAATGTGGTAAATCAACTCTAGAATTATATCACAAATGTAAATATGTAGGTAATTATATATAACTTCTTGGCATAATAATATTTTGGATTGCATCATGTAAGATAGTCATATATCATAAAAATATGATATATGATGACATAAGCATAATATATAATGCATGTGTGTTATAAAAACATATTTTTTATTGTCTCAATAGACAACAAGTCATTGTCCAACATTTATTTTTAGGTTATTTCAAGAATTATGACCCCACAAACATTCTCTACATCATTTCACATTTTTCATGGTGAAGATAAGAGGAATAAAATAATTCTTTGGGTCCCCCACCATCAAAAGGAATCAAATTATTATTTGGGTCCCACCATCAAAAGGAATCAAATTATTCTTTATCTATACATGGGTGATGGCGATCATTCAAAGAAGAGGAAGAAGTTAAAGCATAAAACATTAGACCAATTAGATGAGTTGAGAGAAAAATAAAAGGTATGAATGCAAACATTTCACTCGAGACAAGGTACAAGCACCATCCTTAATGAGACAAATTCCATAGATAATGATGAAACTGATAATAATGAATTGAATAACAATGATGAATATTTACCTAAAAGTCTAAATTATGTTACAAGTCTACATTCAAAGTATAAAGTTTTTTATTTTGTTGATTATGAATCTATGCATGATGATTTACCACTATAAATGAAGATAATTTCATGGAAACACACAATGGTGAAAGTAATAATTATTAAAATTCTATCCCACAACTAAATAATGAAACTAAAAATGAAGAAACTAGTAGTGAACATAATGATTTTGAAACACCATATCAACAAATTCCACCATTAAAAACACCTCCAATGATTTGTGTAGAAAATGAAAGTAAATAATTGAAGTTGATGAAAACATTTTGAAACCAATGCATAACAAAGTGTTTGACTGCCATTCAAGAAGACTAGTTAATAAATTGGAATAATTTATTTGATAAATTAGTTTTTGATAGTTAGAAATGTCATTTTTTTGTTTCATTGATTAAATTGATTAAGATGAGACCTACAATGTACACCCTAGGACTAAGAAAATGTAACATGAATGATGAAAATAATGAAATCATTGAAAATCTACATGATGCATATCATACTATAGGCCAAAATCATGCAACAGATTACAATTCTACCTAATGTATAATTACAACTTGTGCATTAAGTGGTTAAATAGGTAAAAAATTATTATTATTAAAACTTATCCAAGTATTGGACATAAATAGAAAAACATTCATGAAATTAATTGGAGTATGCCAAAAACATAATGATGCCAATACCATTGTGCTATGGGCATTCTCTAGTAGACTTCCATGAAAAGGACAAGGATATAATTGATGCTCTCAAAGATTTAGTTGCACAATTTTGGAAAGATAATACAAGAGTTTCACCTAAAACAAGAGATGTAGTGCAAATAAGAGTTAGTTCTTGTAACCATGCACCATATCTAAAACATTTATTTGATATTACCCAAACACAATTTTAATCTAAGTTTTTGTAAAAATATCCACAATTTTTTATTAATCAAATATATTTTGAGATGGCCAGACCATTTTATGTAAATATAAATCACATGTGCACCACTTGTTATTGTAATAAACATGTTGAATTTTCAATGCACTATGAGTTTTTTGCCATATATATTGTACTTTGCATACTAACAACATTTTTTAGGAGTGTGGCCTAGAAATTCCACAAAAATCATCTAGTGAATTCATTCAAACCATTTTTTATGAAAGACTAGATGGACAATTCTTTTATAACAAATCATGTTTGGATGGAAATTACAACATTTGTGGTGGATTTCAAAAATTTAAAAATGTATCCATAAGGAGAGTACAAGTTAAATTGGACAATAATTAGTTGGTTTGAGAAAATACAAATATGTGACTTATCAAATGAAAGATGGAAAATAATCTAAAAGGTGTGAGCTTGTTACAAAATAGATACATGTTTCAAAATTTATGGTCAAATTCAAGAAAGAATTTTTTTTACATGTAAGGCACAAACACAAGGATATATGGTTTAATGAAATTTTCAAGATAATAAATGACACATTATCTCTTGGTATTATTATTTTAGTAGTCAAATTTAATGAGAATTACACATTCAAACCACAAATAGAAGTTTAGTCACAATATTACAACTGAATACAAGTTGCCATATTCATGCATATAGAATTCATGCATTCAATTGATAGTATAGATAAAGATGAAAAAATATTAAGGGAGTACCATTTATATATCAATTATGGCAATGCTAGTTTCAAGCCATGAAGTAATGGAAGTGGAGTTATCCAACTATGCTTCAACTTTGACAACATTTATTGTTAGTGTTTCCACACTCCTAAATAGTAGTGAAAACACACATCTAGGTAGATTTATAGGTTTCAGTCATGGGATTAAATGTCATTTTAATATCTATATGTGCTTGAAGTGATGGATTTCCCCTGGAGGTCGTAGAGGCATAAATGCTAGTTGGAGATTAAGAACTTGTCTCTTCACTAAAAAGTTCCATTCAAGGACCTATTATTATAGTGTGTGCCATGGATTGGTATAAAAGTTTACATAGACATGATATAGGGTGAAATTAAAGAGTTTATACATTCATGTAAGGGTTATTTTGGTTTATTCAAATGACATACAATTTTTGTTTTATGCAGCCTAAAGTTAGGCTTAAAACTACATTTTTATTATATTAAGAAGGGCATTCTTGAGGCTAGAATGGGTGGTGGGTCTCTTGACTTGGCATGATGAGAGACAAATAATTTGGTTCTAGACATTATAAACAACCTTATATGTGTTTTTAGTGCCAATTTTGAGCCATGAAGCACCAGAGTTAGAATTCTCCAACTGTTGCTTCAACTTTGACAACATTTGTTGTCACTATTTTTGCACTCATAAATAATAGTGAAAACATGTTTCTATGTGGATTTGGAAATTTAGGTCATGTAATAACATTTATTTTTCATATCTAGATGTGTTTTAAGTGATGGATTTGTACTTGGAGGTCTCAGAGGCATAAATGCTAGTTAGAGCTCAAGAACTTATCTTTTCAATAAAACATTACATTTTAGGACTTATTACTACAACTTGTGCCACATATTAGTCTAAAAGGTAAAATTTATTTTATATAAGGATAAATTATATTTATTATATATGTTCACAAGTGTTATTATAGTTCATATAAATGACAAACAATTTCTATTTTATGCATGCCTAAATTTAGGCTTTCAAACTATATTTTTCTTGTACTGGGAAAGGTATTCATGAGGCCAGAATGTGTGGTAGGTATCTTGAATATGAGTGATGGGAGGAAAATAAAATAGTATTTTAAATTATATTACATATTTAACATGTTTGTATCACCATTTTCAATCCATAAAGAATCAGAGATGGAGTTCTCTAACTGTTACTTTAACTTTGGCAATATTTGTTCTCATTGGTCTCATGCTAGTGAAAATAGTGAAAACATGATTATGAGTGGATTTAGACATGAAGTCATGGGATAATGTGTGATTTTACTATATATAAATTATTTAAGTGATGTATTTTCACATGGATATCCTAGGGGCATAAATGCCAGTTGGAGCTCAAGAACTTATTTTTTCACTAAAAAAGTTACATTTTAGGACCCATTAATGCAACTTGTGCCATAGATTGGTATTGAAGGTTCCATTGAAATGATCTAGGGTGAAATTATATGGATTTTACATTAACATAAGGTTTATTTTGGTTCATAAAAATGATATAGGTTTCTATTTTAATCATGCCTGATGTTAGGCTAAAAAATTATAATTTTCTTATATTGGGAAGGGCATTCTTGAGGCCAGATTGGGTGGTGAGTCTCTCGAATAGGTGTGATAAAAGGAAAATAACCTATAAATATATTATATATACCACCATAGACATGTTTTAAATTATATTTTCAAGCCATGAAGCACCAAAGATGGACTTCTCAAATTATTGCTTCAACTTTGACAACATTTGTTCTTAGTGTTTTTGCACTCCTGAATAGTAGTGAAAACATGATTTTGGGCATATTTATATGTTGAGTTCATGGTAAAACATTTATTTTTACTAAATATATGTTATAAAAGTGATATTTTTTCATCTATAGGTCCTGGAGGCATAAATTCTAGTTTGAGCTCAAGAACTTATCTCTTCACTAAAAAAGTTATATTTTAGGATCCGTTATTTCAACGTGTCCCATAGATTGGTCTCAAAGGTTCCATAAAATGATTTGGGGTGAAATTATAGGGATTTTAAATGAAAATTATGGTTATTATAGTTCATAAAAATGGTGTACAAGTTAATTTTATGCACACCTAAATTTAGGTTTAAAAACTACATTTTTCTTATATTGGGAAGGAAGGTTGGAATGGGTGGTGGGTATCTCAATCAAGAATGATGGGAGGCCAAAAACCTAGTCCTAGATGTTATCTACCACCCCATATTTGTTTTAAGTTCAATTTTTTGAGCCATGAAGCACCATAGATAGAGTTTTCCAACTGCCACTTTAACTTTGATAACATTTGTTCTCAGTGTTTTTGTGCTCTTGAATAGTAGTGAAAACACACTTATAGTTGGATTTGGATATTGGGGTCATGGGAGAACACGTAATTTTCATATATATATATATATATATATATATATATATATATATATATATATATATATATATGTATGTATGTATGTATGTATGTATGTATGTATGTATGTATGTATATCCAAAGTGATTTATTTTCACCTAGAGGTCCCATAGGCATAAATTCCAATTGGAGCTCAAAAACATTTCTCTTCACTAAAAAAAGTTACATTTTAGGACCCATTACTTCAAATTTTGCCATGGATTGGTATTGAATGTTCCATTGATGTGATGTATAGTGAAATAAGAGAGATTTAACATGTATGTGAGGGTTTTTATAGTTCATTAAAATTAAATATGGTTTTTATTTTATGCATGTTTGAATTTATGATTAAAAACTACATTTTTATTGTATTGGGAAGGGTGTTCTTAAGGCCAAAATGGGTCATTTTTCTCTCTAATAAATGTGATGGGAGGCCAATAACCTAGTTATATACATTATCCACCACACCATATATGTTTAAAGCACTAGGTTTCATCCATTAATCACTATAAGTGGAGTTCTCCAACTACCACTTCAACTTTGACAACATTTATTGTTAGCATTGTGTTCTTGAATAGTGGAGCAGATATATGATGAGAAGAGAATAAATGGAAAAGGTAAGTGCAGTGGAGAGGGAGATAAATTTTATATGAATTGAAATAAAAGATATATAACCACTAAAATATTCCAAGGCTTTAGGAGAGATGAGAATTATAATCTTTTAGTACTTCAAACTGCCAAATAAATGTCTCTAAAAGAAGGGAAACAACTCTATGTAGAAGGAGATAACACAACATTAATTTCATGATTACATGGGTGAATGAAAGTTGACTCCAAGAAGATGAAAACCTTTCAATAAAGGTATAATCATCAAACAATAATTCAAAACATATAAAAAGAGATAACATCCAAAAGGAGGAGGTAGAACATAATCACTTCATCAAAATTGCATAACTAAAATGTATAAGGGCATCCAAAGTAGGTATGAAAGAGATGAGTATTCAATTATTTATTTAAATTGTACTTATATTATAAATTTAGTATGTCTATAAATTCAATGAATACAAAATATGAATAGTAAGCCCTAGATGATATTAAACTAGTGTAGTAAGGTTATCCATATTAGAATAGTGATAACTGGTGTATTCCAATCATAAGAGGCACTTCATAGTATTATATGACTCTATCTCAAAAATTATTCTATTTTCTCCCATATAGTTTTAATAGCAACACGTATTGAAATATTATAAGTTAGTTTTAATAAATTACATAAAGGAAATATTAAATATGATCATATCTAAATATGGTCATACAACCACAAAACTTAGTTTTACAATAATAATGTGAGCCATATTTTATGTGGAAAGATGACCACGACAAAATGTGAATATAGGTGTGTGTGTGTGAATAAAAACCATAAGGTATATAAAATAATAACATAATAGAATATCGAGTGAATGACATATATGCATACAATGCCACTAATGCATACATTTCCATATAGTCAAACAAAAAATTACATCATCTAAAAACATAATATAATGTCAAGTGAATGTCATATATGCATACAATGATAAAAACATGTACATTTCCATATAGGCATACAAAGAAGCACATCATCTAAGACATCCTACTCATCAAATAGTTTCACTCTCTTTGCCTTCCTTGAAGAATAATATCCCTAAGATGCCCTAGTCATAGATGGAGATCCTTTGATGCCTTGTATTCTTCTAAGTTATAATTCTAGGTCCTTCTATGCTCATAACTCGCCTATATCTGAACCTATTCAAATACAAATATTATTATAAAATTTACACATTGTACATGCAACCAAGTTTACAAATTAATTTTAAACTAGAATACAAAAATAGTTTGAACATGCACTTACTGCAATCTCATGTTCACGATCAATCTACATATAATGCTAAATAGGGTCAATGATAGGTGGAGGTGTATGAACAAGCATGTGAAATGGGGATAAAATATGATAAGGTTCCCTACTAACCATCTGAATGGGACTATTAGATGTTATTGGGTACCATTGTATACATAATACATTCACATAAGTTATATTTTATCAATTATCTAGTAAAATTATTAAAATAAATCTATATTTACAATTTAAAATTATAAGTTAACATGTACCTTAGTGAGTTCCTACACATATGAAATTTTAGTAGCAATGCCTATGTCTATCTCAACTCATAGAGACGAAGGAGTCTCCACTATGGTCATCAACTAAAAAACAACCTTGCTTAGTCAAGAGTATATATATATATATATATATATATATATATATATATATATATATATATATATATATATATAAATAAAAAAATGTAAATAGAGTATAATATTATCTCAAAATTACCTCTATATATGTGAACATTAACCTAGTAGCATCAACAAATGTAGTAGTAGATGGCCCAAAATCTAGTTGTGCATATGTAAACATCGGCTGGCCCAAAAATGTAGTACTGAACCATGAATATGATGGCACCATATCCTCCTGTAATATTAAAAATTACATATATATTATTCAATTTCTATATAAATTAATTATTATCTTTTAAATATAAATATAACTAAAATTTAACATGTCAAATATAAAAGATACCTGCATATGTGTCGTGACTAGTGTATGCACATCAAATGTACATGCCAAAAATTATCACTCAAAATTATATCATCTAATCCCTCAGAAGTACCACCACCATCATTTTAAGATCTAGTGAATATAACACCACATCATCTACAATGGTGAGGTTAGGTATACACACTAGGTGGAGTATCTCTATCATTAGTCTTATAAATCCTACTTGTATGTTAAATGAGTGTGTTAATAAGTACATTAAGTGCATGAAAAGTGTCAATATTCATGACCTCTTTCACCATAGAAGGGATCTTTGGCTGAATTGAATTTTGGGTAGGGACCCTTACAGGCTGATTAGGCACACAATATGTACCTAGTCTATCTTTCACAAAGCCTTTCCCTTGTCCTAAAACTATGAGTAGTTAAAATAGTTGGGAATCTCATTGAGGATAAAATTATAGTAGAGTTTCCTTAAAAAATATAATGGGACCTCATGGTTGATACACATTGGGTAATTAAACACCATCCACCATCGGTCCCAAAAAATATTTCTAATAGCATTTGTGGATCAGGAAGCATTTTATGGATAGTATAAATGGTGCATTGGTTTTTGGGTCAATGAATAAGGAAAAAATTAGGTATTTTAATATTTGTTTATCCTTCACATCATATGCTAAAAAATTTCAAGTCAATTTAATATTTTCATGAAAAAATTTCAACATAATAATCCTTCACATCATGTGCTAAATATTTGGTACCCATATGATGCCCATCTATCAATTTGGCTTGTTATCAAGTCAACTTAACCTAATATTATCTCTAAGTATTGGCCAAATAGGTGCAATGGGTGTTGGTTGAAGTGGGGTCCCTCATTATCCTAAATGTTTGTACAATTTCTATTTTATTTTTTATTATGTGTGTATCCAAATCCTCCCAATTACATGGGGGTATTGTGGAACTATAGGAAGGATAGGAGGGATAGGAGGTTTAGGAGGGTTAAGAGTATGGTTGTCAAGTTATTCACTTGAAGTTGAATGGGTTGTTAAAAAAGAAGGGGTTTAATAATAAAACAATACAAATAATTTTTTTCTAAAATATAACATTAATAGTTTTGGTTTTTGATTGCTTGCATACCCTCTATGGTAGGATTACCGATTTGTTGAGGTGATAGGTGATTGTATCATGTTTTTCCCTTCTCCAAGCATAATGAGAATGTATTTTAGCATAGAGAAAGGCAACCCAAATATAAAATCAAGGAAGAAGGACAATAAAACACAGGTTTGGCCTTTTTATTTATTTTCATGTTGACATAACATGTATACATTATAATGTGTATTCCATATGTAAAGTGAACATAATGTGTATGCATTATAATGTGTATGTGTTATGTGTTCTACATAACAATTACACGTTATGGCTCAATATTTTTGATCCTAACATTATATAACATATATGTGCGATAGACATTATGCATGCACATAATGTTTATAATGGTACACATTAGGGTAAATTTCCACAAAATTATCCCCCAACTCTATACACTTACCCTAGATGAATGACTTGAAATAATAGAATATTGTCCTAAGAATTCAAAGTATTCATTAGAGATAAATTTTAGACCATTATATAATTTTTTTTTGAAAGGAATTATAAAACATGAGAAAATTTGATTCTCAAATAAGGTAATGACTTTTGAATTAACATTACTTTTAAGAGATACAAATTCAAGACATTATTGAAAATAGTTGGTTGTAGCCAAAATTTATTTATAACCAGCTAAAGATGGAGGATAGATGCTAGAAATGAATATTTTCCCTATTTCATGAGAGGTTTTAATGAATGATTGGATTAAATGGCATTGCAGCCAATCCATATCTTCTTATAAACAATTCATAAGGCATACACGATTGAAATAAGTGAAAGGTATCTATAAATAATGTCATCCAATAATAACCTATGGATAAAAAAATATGTTTTAGTTTTTAAAGTGATTTTTTCACCACAAATATCTTCATAACATATCCTAAAGACCTTTTGTATTTGATTGTATTATATATCTCATTAATACTCCATCTTTTTCCCTATAAAATAATAAAATTTTCAACAAAACAAAATTTAAGGCTTAGAATCTACGAGCTCTTTGTTGATGTTTGTATAAATAATCAACGTAGGATTTGTTCAAAAAATAATATATAATATCATGATACCAATAATCTTTTGGAATTAAGTTGATTCATTCTTATATTCAAGGTCAATTTTGAACTTATATGTAATATAAAAAAAAATTATAGTCTAAAATTGAGGTTTAGCATTCAAATTATCATCAATGGTGAGAATTAAAATAATGATATTAGAAGTTGTATTTTAAGTAAGATGTTTTTAGATAAAAGCTTTGCTTTGATCATTTTACAAGTTTCAAAATTGATATCAAATTATTGAATCCTAAAAATCCACATAAGTAATCTATCATCAATCATGAATTTCTTTAGTAAATAAGATAAAACATGTATGTTTTCTCGTACTTACACTTTATTACCCATTCAGATGTATTTAAATTTGATTAAATTTAAAATTAATGAAAGAAAACTTCTTAATATTAATATATACCTAGTTTCAATATAATGAACACTTGGCTCATGTATCGTATGGGTATTTCTTCATGATTTTATCATATTTTGTAGTGAGAGTGTTTATGGCATTATTGATCACATTAATGTATAATATATAAGGTTTTTTCATGTCAGGTTTTACAATTATAAGAGAAATTTATAAAACATTTTTATTTCATCAAAAGTTTCATCTGATCCTACATCCAAAATAATTTTCATTTTTCTTAAGTAAAATTTGCAAAGGCTTAGATTTGTCTACAAACTAGAAATAAACTTACGCATGAGTTTTATTATACCAAATGAATATCTTAGATGAGATTGGTATTTAGAAGGAAATAAGTCTTTGATAGATTTGATATGATTTAGATCAATGAATGTTTTATTTTTTTAAATATCATGACCAATTAATTTTCCTTCAATCACAAGAAACATTGATTTTTTAGGATTTAAGGATATGCCAAATTTTCTACATCTAACAAAAATTTCACTTAATTGATCTCAATGTTTCTTATGATAGAATGAATAATTAAATCATCTAGATATACTTGAATAATGATATCGATTCAATTATCAAAGTCAACATGCATTACCATTTTAAATGTAGTACCTATGTTAATCAAATTGAAGGTAATTCTATTTAAAGTAAAAATATCTCTCTCTATTGTGGAAGTAGTTTTGTGTCTATCTTAGAGATTAACATAAATTGGATTATAACCAAAAAAATCATCTAATAAAGATATTATTTTATGACTGGAAACCTATTTAAGATATGGTATACACTTGAAAAAGGAGAAATATCTTTAGTGCTTGCATTATTTAGATCTCTAAATTCCATACAAAGATAAATATCACTATTATTTTTATAGAGTAGAACAAAATTATCTACCCAATTAAATATCTAACTAGATAAACAACACCATGTTTCAATATTTTATCTAGCTCCTTGTTGATGGTGTCTTCAAATAAAGAGATAATTTTATGAGGTTTCTACCTAACAAGCTTTATATTAGGCTTTATAGGTTGTAATGTTGAATTATGACAGTATCTTAACCCTTTATATATTTGTATGACAAAGAAAAAATGTCAACAAACTCCTTAATTTTTTTGAAAAAATATTTTTTTGTTTTTATTATACATTAGATACCTAAATAAATATATTTGGAATCCTTTTCTATACCAAAGTTGTTTGGAATGGTTTCACCAATTATTTTATGGAAGTTTTGATGCAGGAGTTTAGACTTAGAAGATTCATTTTATTTTCTTTATCTTTGGTTTTGGTTTTGGTTTTGAGTAGGTAAAGGATGTTTTATTTCATCATTAAAAAGGTTTTCAAATAACTAAGATTCAAAAACTTGGTAATTTGATCTTAATAATATTTTTCCAACCAAAACCATCTATTTGAAAAATTAAATTTGTAAAGGACATTTGTAGAGTATTTCTCATCTTTTCATGTAACTTAAGGCCATGATCCTTCTTGTATGGGTCAATTAATCTCTTAAGACATGTTTTTAATAATTTTAAGGTCTTAACTCATACTGAATTTTCAAACCCGACTAAGGTTACTATCTTGATTAAAGACATAGGTTAAGTTTATGAGTTAGATAGTTTAGGAGTTGGGAGTGAAGAAGGGAAAAGGAGGAGAGAATAAATATAGTGGAGGAGAAAATAAGAAGGAGATACAATAAAATATAAAAAATTAAAAAAATGAGGAAGTTCTAAAAACCAAGGTTTCTTGATAAGTTTGTGTAATACTTTTGCATCAAAATCAATGAAAGAATGATAATTTGAATTTAAATCTTCAATTTCAAAATCATAATTGTGTGTAAGTGAATGTATTGTTGCATTGAAGTAATTTTTATTATATTGGAATAGTGTTTTTTCATGTTTTAGGTGAGAAAACATACTACAAGTCATCATAATAAAAAAATAGGGTTATAACAGTCAAGGTAGTATTGTATCACTTTTTAAGATTGGTCAAGAGTTAAAATCAAGTGGAAAGGTAAGAAACAAATTGTTTTCATTATGTTTTGTGATTGATGAAGGTGTATAAGTAAATGATAGTGTATTATATATATGAGGAGATATTTTTCAAATTTAAATATTCCAAAAATAGGTCTCAAAACTTAAATTTATCTTAATTTAGTGCTCTTGACCTTTACATAAGCAACATACCCTAAACTAGGGTTTTGAAAGAATAAAATTACTATATCTTGAAAATAAACTATATAAAAATATTAAAACTTTTTTGAATGATGTTATAGGGTGTATGAGAAGTTTTTTAAGTGGTTTTGAAGTTTTTGGCCATATGGAGAGAGATTTATTGAAGATTCTTAACCTGAAGGCCTAATTACAAAGGCTAGAAACCCTATTTTCACATTTACTTACATTTTAAAGTTTGTAAAAATGTCAAAAACAATATGATGAGTTTATATAGTATCTAATGAATGTGTAATAGGTTATTTTAGTATTAAAAATCCTTGTTTTGTTTAATTTTTTAGTCGATAAGGATATTAGGCATATTCTTCCTTTGACCACATACATCATTTTTGGTATTATAATGAGGATAAGTTTTACTGCAAGGTGACCTAAGGAGAAATATATTTAATTGATAAGAGTGAAGAGTAGGTTATGAAAAATAAACTTGTAATAAAGTGCAAGAATGACACTTAGAGGAGGAACACTTAGAGGTGGTGCTAAAAGAGGTCAAAGCAGACAACTAGGAGAAGCATTGCTAGATGAAATGAGAAATTTACAAGCACATTAGGAGGAAATATAAATTATTAAAAGAAGAGATGTTATGATAGGAAATGTGAGTATAGGGGAGGAACAAACATAAGAAGAGGTTGTAGAAGAAGAAGAGGAAAAGAGAATAGAAAAAAGAATCTTGAAATTAGTCATAGGAATAGGTTATAAGCCCAAATTAGAGGTTCAAGTTTATGAATGCAGTCTAAATGTTGAATAAATTATAGATTGTATAGTTGCAATGGATAAATAATTTTATTTTGAAGGAATAGATGAAGATAAGAAGGCCGATTTTGCTTGTACAAGGTTGAAGGGACATGCATTTATCTGGTGGGATGGTGTTCAAGAGGAAATAAAGACAAGAGGTAACAAGAAAATCAAGTCATGGGATAGAATGGTATAAAAACTCAAATCGAAATTCACGTCATAACTACCAAACAAACTTGTTCAATAAAATCTAAAACTTGAAGTAAAAATATACGAGTGTAAAGGATTGCATTGAATAATTATACAAGCTTACAATTAGATTTATTCATATATAAGAAGTTATTGAAAAAATAGTAAGAAATATCAATGGTTTGAAGTCCAATATTCCAGATGAAATTAGTTTATTATCACAAAGATCAGTGGAAGAGGCTTGTAAATTTTTTCTCAAGGTAGAAGATAAGTTGGCTAGAAGGCAAACTCAATAAATTAGAGGATGAGTCACAAAATTTATAACTAGACCTTGGCCTATGGATATTTTCCATGTGTTGTTGGGTAGACCATGGTAGTTTGATAAAAGGGCTATATATGATGGAAGGAATAACACATGTACATTGGATAAGGATGGTAAGAAGCACACTTTGGCACCATTAGAATTTAAATTATGATAGTGAAGCTAAAAATAGTACTAAGGTGTTATTAGTAAGTGGAAAATAAATATTAAAGTTAGTAAAATAAGAAAAGGTTGGTTTTGAATTGACTGTTAAGCCTAAAACAACATTAGAAAACTAAATTTATTGATTTTCCATTGGAAATTTAATTTTTTAAATGAGTATGTAAATATAGTGGTTGATGATTTGCGTAATGAGTTTCCACCAATGAGGAGCACAAGCCATTACATGGATCTCATTCCAAGAACTAGTTTGTCAAAAAAATAAGCCTATAGAATGACACCTAAGATGAATAAATTAAAATGGAAGTAAAAGAAATGTTAGATAAAAGCATCCAATCAAAGGAAGTTTCCATAAAAATAAACAAGAGAGGGAAGTTTCCATGTGAGTAGTTCAAATATGTTTTTAAAATTAACAAAGAGAAGCATGTGAATGAGGATAAAAATGCTGTCTTGAATGAAAACAAGAGAGCAAGGTCTCATGTGAAGATCCCAAAGTTGATTTTAAAAATATCAAGGATAAATAAAGTTTTTGGCAACCCATAGAGGAAAGATTTCTCATGAAGGAAAATATAGATGTGATAGAGTTGGAGATAGAAGTTGTACAAGTTAGTGTACACAATAAAATGAAAGTGGAAGATCAACTATGAAAAGGAACTAAATTCAGAGATATAGATAAGGAGAATACAACCTTGGAGATGGTTGATATGGATTATTAAAGAACCCATGGTGTTAGTGGAAAGCATGAACAATATGTTAGAAGTAGAGAAGAGTTGAAAGACATGTTTTTGAGACATGGTGAAATGGTTGAAGGAGTATTTTTGGGAGCTCTTGATTCCATTAATCTATTTTTTCTATGTGAAGGTACAACCATGGAATAGGGAAAAGAAAAGACATGTGTGGTTCAGTTTAGCATGTTCATATATATGATAAGCAAAGTGAAGAGATAAAATAAGAAGATATTATTGTTAATTGTTGAAATAATAAATGAGTGTCTTCAGTAGTTATAAATTTGATTGGTATGGACATAGAAGCAGTAGAGGATTGCCTTAAAATTAACATAGAGATAAGATAAAGTGATAGAAATATGGCTCAATAATCTTCTCAATAGGGCATATAAGATGGATTTCATTTACAACAACTAGATGTGGAAGAAAAGACTCCCACAAGAAAAAATGAAAGAGATTGGCAAGAAGATGAATTATTGATATTAATGTGGTAGACATCTATATTTATATATGAGAATAAGACACAATAAAAATACCTACAAATGTTGATAAATAGGTCATTGATTGCGAGTAGCATTGAAGACCTCATAAGTAGGAGCTCATAAATATTTTTTTAACTCAAGGAGCTTGATGCAAGAGCATAGACTTAGAAGATCCACTTTGATTTATTTCTTTTTGGTTTTGGTTTTGAGTAGATTTATGAGGTCTTTTTTTGTCATTAATAAGGTTTTCAAATCACTAACATTCTAAAACTTGGTCACTTATGTAGACACTTATAATTAGACACTTTGTGTTGATTTTAATCATCCCTATTTTTCTCTAATTCTAATTAATCATCATTATTCATGGTTTACTATTCACATATTTATTAAGTTAATCTAAATTAATTAAAAAATACTTAATCAAAAATTCTATGGATTTTGAATATTCACAATTTATATAAATCCAAAAATCTAATTATCCTTACCTCATGAGGTCACCTTCCACTCCATTTCCCTATCCGAATTTCAAATATACCCTAGGCCCTACATGTCCCTCATCATTAGAATTTTATAATATTATCTTCTTCATCTTTCTAATTTAATAATCCACCTCATTTTCCACTAAATCCCACTTACCAATTTTATATTATATCTTCTTCCTAAATGAATTTTAAATTCATTTGTGAGTCCCACATGTTTTCCATTCCAATTTTTCATCTAAGACTCCCATTTTGAATTAAAAATTATCTTTTATTCTCATCCCTTGATTCTCAACTCAAGATGGATGGTTCACATTCATTTCAAAAGTATATAAATTAGAGGTTCTTCCTCCAATTTAGATAAGCTTCTCAATTCTAAACTTACTATATAGGTTTCATTATAGGAGCTTCAAATTTCCTCAAAATTTTCATCATTCTTGTCATGCCAAGACACAAAAATCAATGTGAACAAGGAAAGATGCTAACCGCAAGGAACTAGTCATTACCAAAGTGGATCATCTCAAGTATATACTTTTCAAGGCAACATTGACTAGTCGTATGGCTAAATGGGTAATACTATTAATTGAGTTTGAGATTGAGTATGTTCATAAAAATGCCATTAAGGGGAAAGTTATTGTTGATCAGCTTGCAAAAACACCCCTGATAGATACCAAACCACTTTTGTTCAATTTTCTTGATGAGTCCATCATGACTCTTGAGAAAACTTATTCTGAATCAAAATAATGGACACCCTATTTTAATGGTTCTTATACTTCCATAGGCTCTATAGATAGCATTATATTCATAACACTACAAGGGGATCTCATTCACAAGGCATTTCATATCAATTTAACTTGTACTAATAACACAACTGAATATGAGGCCCTTGTTATAAGACTTCATCTAGTAGTACAATGGAACATCAAACATTTACATGTTCATGTGGATTCTTAATTGATTATAAATCAGGTAATAGATTAGTACCAAACAAAAGATGAAAAAGTTATTCCACACATGAAAATGGTAGAAAATCTAGTGCATAACTTTAATTACATCCAATTTGAGCAAATTATAAGAACCAAAAATAATACTACTGATGCAATGGAAATTATTTGTTCATTAATGTCAATTATAGATCATGTTCTTGATTACAAATTCCTTATCAAACATCTCTTGAGGCCAGCTCATGAATGTCCATTGTCTGAAATGGTATATGATGTTTTTGATCCTAGTACACCTTGGTACACTCAAATATTTACCTATCTCTGTGATAACACTATCCATCCCAACCTTTCCCATAAAATATGAAAAACCTTCATTCATATTACCTCTTATTATACCATACTTGGTGCCACACTCTATCATAGAGGATATGATGTAACTCTACTTCATTGTTTATCTTTGGTAGAGTCATGAGTAAAATTTAATGAAGTACATGAAGGGATTTATGGGGGCCATATAATAGTATGGTTATTGCCAAGAAATTCCTATGTACTGTTATTACTAGCCCACTATGGATGCCGATGCAGATTCTTATGTAAAAAAGTGTGGCTTGTTAAAAACATGCTAATATTATTCATGATTTAGACAAATAATTATAGTGGCTCACTATCCAATCTCAAATCCTACTTCAATCGATTGGTAAGAAGATAAATCACAAGGTAATATTTAATGTTTTCTTATTTGCATTCCTTCTTTCAATTTGTATTTTCTCACCCATGTAGAAGGATACTAGATGTTTTTGTGCTCTAATTTTTATTTTATTTGTGATCATACAAGTTGTCTCTTCCTCTAGTACATCAAATCCCTATCTATAACTTGAACTTAATAATGATTTTTCTGCCAAAACTATCTATTTAAGAATTTAAATTTGTAAAGAACATTTGTAGAGTATTTATCATATTTTAGTGAAACCAAATGTTTTGATCCTTATTTTAGTGGTTAAATAATGTCTTAATATTGGAATAATTCTAATGTCTTAACTCATACTAACTTATCAAACCTAAGGTTGTTATCTTGAGTAAAGACATAGGTTGATTTTATGAGTTAGCTAGATAGTTTAAGAGTTGGGAGAGAAGAAGGGAGGAGGAGAGAATAAGTATAGTGAAATATCATGTAAGAAGGAGGAGATATAATAAAATATATCAATAAACTCCAAGAAATTAAATAAAATAATGAGGAAGATCTAAAAACTAGGGTTTTCAATAAGGTTGTGTAATACTTTTGCATCAAAAATAATGATAGAACAACAATTTGAATTATACTCTTAAATTTAAATCTCATAATTATGTGTAATTTAATTTATTTTTTCCTTTAAGTCATTTTTATTACATTGTAATAGTGTTTATTCATGTTGTAGATGAGAAAACATAGTACAAGTTGTTACAATTAAAAAATAGGGTTATAACAATCAAGTACGGTAGTCTTCTATCAATTTTTAAGATTGGTAAAGAGCTAAAAGAAAGTATAAAGTCAATATAAATGTGTATTAATAGTTTTAAAATTTAAAATATTTCAAACTTGATCTTAAATATTAGAATTTAATTTAATTTTAGCTCATTGTCTATATACAGTCAAGAAAGGTACATTTAGAGCCAAGAAAAAAGTTTTCATTGTGTTTTGTGTTTGATAAAGGTGTATAAGTGATTTAAAGTATAGTATATATATGAGGATATCCTTTTATAATTTAAATATTACCAAAAAAGAATCTCAAAACTCAAATTTATCTTGAGTTAGTGATCTCAGCCTATACACAGACAACATACCCTAAACTAGGGTTTTGAAAGACTAAAATTATTAAATCTTGAAAATGAACCCTTAGAAAATATTGAAAATTTGAGGAATGATGAAATAGGGTGTATGTAAAGTGTTAAAATTTGTTTTTAAGCTCTCCTTACCAATCTTGTATAGAAATTACATGTGTCCTAATGTGATAATTCAGGCTCTCCTAGACCCTGGCCTATATGCCAGGTCTAAGAGACTAAAAAGTCTAAAAATGGGTCATGTGGTGATTTCTTATTTGGTTAGAATATCCTGGGATCTGACATCTTTGTCAAGTTTTGGAGTCTGATATGTTTGACACCAAGGTGATCTCATTGGTTTGATCTTGACAACTCTAACTTCTAGACCATGTGGTGTGCTTCCACTTACTTGGGTTCTCTTGAGATCTAACATATTTATTAGTGCCTAAAGACTAACCATTCTAACTTTAGGGTATCTAGCACTCTCCTATTGGGTTGATCTCTCTTAGGCCCTGACATGGCTAGGAGACTAAGCACTCTGATATCAATGAACCCTAATTGGATAGGTTTTGATGGATTTTGACCATGGGTCATGTGGATATCTCTTATTACATCAATTTTCCTAAGATTTGACATATTTGTCAGGTCTAGGAGACTGACATGTCTAACACTAGGGCACCCTGATTAGCCATGCCCTACCACATTCTAACTTCACTAACAGCTATCCACATGGATCCTTTTAAATCCATCATTCCTCCTACATAAATCCATGAAAAGAGACTAAGTACAATGAAAATAAAAATAATGAATAAAACACTTACCTAGCCACCAACTATATTTCATAAGGTGTCACAGAGGACTCCAAGAGCCTGACTCTCTAGGAGACTAAGACTCTGGAACATTCTAATGGAAAAAAAATTGTAGAAAAGTTGGTGCATTAAATATTCTAAGAGAGTGTCTGGTTTAATTTGGGATATTATTATGAATCAATTGCATTAAATTTTTAGAGGTAATAAGGCCTCCAAACATGGATCAATCAGACATTAACAACAAGCCACATGCTCAAGGAGACTAGGGAAGATAGGGAATTTGAGGATTCTCTCCTGACATAGTTGATTAAATAGAGATATAAGGTCTGGGAACTCTAAGTTATTAATTTAAAGAGGGGTCCCCTATTTTTGCATAGAAAATGTGGTGTCTTGTCCAAAATAAACTCTAGGTAAATTTTTGATTATCTATTACACTCATGTTATCCCATAAAACTCTAAATTAAGAACCCATTAAAACCTTAAAATACAAAACCAAACAAGAAAACATAAGTTTATATCATGGAAACTAAAATGTTTCATACAAATTATTATCAATCAATCGAATGTTCTCCACGCAACCAATAATTTCATGTAAATATGAATATTGTCATTTAAATTAATTCTTCATCACTTTCAATACAAATAAATTTTCCATGCCTAATTTTAAAGGATTGTAGTCATAAGAATATCCATGTATTACCATTGAATTCAAATGTGTAGTGCCTCATCAAACCAAACCAATAGAACTTCTAGACAATGCTTTGCAAATGGAGAAAAAAAGTGTTTAAAAGGAAGAATCAACTACTAACAAAGCTACTCTCAAAGAATTACTAAATTCATAGTAAAGTATATTTAATGCTTTCACATATCATGCAAATGATGGTGCATACCAATTTTTTTTGCATTTTTTAAATATATTTTATTTTCTCCATTAAATCCACTGCCAAACCTTTTAATAGGTTTCTATCTTTTATTTGCATTTAGATATGGCTAATCTTTACCAAATCAATTATTTTCCATTAAATACAAAAAAAAAAAAAAAAAAATCTCCAATATTTAAAATAAATCAACTTTGCATTTAAAATTTAAATCATGTCATTTTCAACATTATCAACTGAGGACTATGTCGAATCATAGTGAATTTTTCAACCTAAATAAATGCATTCTAGACTTTAGCATAATATTTTGTAAATGTATTAAGTTATTATAGTTGTTTTAATTTAACCCTAATAAAATAATAAAGACTAAGGTATAAATTATGAAGGTTCATGCGAGTGATGTTGCTTAGCTAATGACTATATCACATAAGTATATCAAAAACCACTCAAGATTACAAACCCATATTACTATGCAAATTTATTTATAAATGAAAACTGGAGATACAAACTTTCATTTGAAACCAAAAGTTATTGACATAATAAAAAATACATTATCCAAATGATTGTAACACTTGCATTACTTATTTTCTTGAAATTTATATCGCTTTCAATGTAATTTTTGTCCTTTATAACCATTAAAAAAACTTGATGTATGATTATAAAGCGATCTAAAAATTTTACATGGTCAACTTCCACTTGAAATGTAAACTATTTATAATTGAATATTTTCATCTATCTCTTTTGTATTCATATAAATTATGCATTATTAACATTAGATATCTCAATATTTATTGTGTTCACTAATAATTACATTATAATTCAATCAAACACGATAATCAAAAAATAGTTAGATAAGTAAAATGATAACAAGTGCAAGAAAATCAAATTGGACCCTACCACATACAATGAATTTGGTAGGGCATGGTGATCATTTTAAATATGATTTTCAAGATTTTAAGTTTTTCACTAGCATACAAAAAAATGTGATAATAACACACAATAAACCCAATAAAAATAAATGAATGGAAAGGGTATACAAATTTCACTAATTTCTCATGTTTTACATTTCATAATACTTACTAATAACACGTCATAGACATACATCATTGTATAAAATAAATGTAAGGTAGGATAGTTTCCATGTTGTGATGATGAAACTACTTGATATGAAAACTAACTATAAATTATATGCCATGTAATAATAAATCATATGAATGAAAAATAATATTTACTCAATAAAGACTTATGAAAATCACAATTTGATTTATTGCTTCCTAAAATAATTAATTTACTAAAACTTGCTTATAAATAACTAAGAAACATGGGTATAAATAGAAAACCCAAACTACTAACTACTCTCTTAAAAAATGGAACTAACTATACAAGTTTCATCTAATTTGAAAAGTGTTATAGTTCCTCAAGTAACAAATCATTAGAATGTTTTAAGCTAGATGTATAGCTACATAAGTCATTGGGTAATTAACTATATGACTTAATTTATTAGAGAATAAAATATGGTGATGTAGAATATGAATATCACAATTATAATTATTCTCAATTACATAAGATTAATTATAAATTATATATAATAATATAATTCTTTATATTATATTATGTACCTTATATGAATCCTCATTATTCATCTCAAAAATATAAGCACTGGGATCTAATACTCTCAAAATAGAAGTGAATTTTTGAGATATCAACTTTTGAAAAATCCTAACATGTCTGCTTTATGTTAAAAAATCAATTTGCATTTAGTGAAAACTAAAAAATTGAAATAATGTATAAAAATGACTCATAAGAAACTCAAAATTCAATGTTGACTACTAGTAGTGTTTCACAATATCAACACTAACAACATCATGAATGCCCAAATATGATGAAAATTTAAGGTAGAAGGAATTATCTAAAATCTGATGAATAATAGTATAAAGATCATACCACAAAGGTTTGACCTTGTTGTGTGTCTTCTCTTGAAAATGGATTTTACATACGTAAATTCAAAGTTTTTTTCCAAGCTAAGAAATCATGATGATGATCCATGAGTTATTTCTTATTCTCTTGTTTCTTTTGAATAATTTGAACCACTTTGTACTTAATATACTACAAATTTTAGATATATGAGTGTTCCTTATCTTGATTCAATGTGGATAATGCATGTGTGCAATAGTTTTTCCAATGAAAGGAGACATTGATCAAGATGGAGTTATGGTAAAAGTTCACAAGATGAAGAAAACTTCACAAAAATGTGATTTTAGAAGGATTTGGCCATTTTAAAATAAATTATATCTTTATAGGATCTACTTAAATTCCATAATAATTTATGATAAATAAAAAAATAAGATAGATATTTGACCAAAATAGCATTTGGGTAGGTGAGCACATAATTTTCTCTTTTGAAGTATGCCTAGAACTTGTTCTAAGTGTTAAAGATGTACCTTCCAAGTGGTACATAAAATAATAATTTCATATAAATATATGATTAAAAATTGGTCATTAAAACATCTAAATACATCATTTATTAGTTTCTTAAAAGTGATTGGTGTATTTTTTAAGCACAAAAATCATACCTAACCACATAAAAAATGGTTTTAAAAGTTCTCTTCTATGTGTTCTTGAACAAAATTTTGACTTGATGATATCTAATTTTAAGATAAATTTCATGGAATTATATATATTATAGAACTTATATTGATAAATTTTATGATATTATTTAATGCCTAAAATCAATACATAGCATCCAAGTTCCATCATTTTTAATCACAATAAAAATTGAAGATGCACAAGGAGGTGAACTTGGTGTTTTAACTATTTAATTTTTTGGGTTAATTACACTATATACAACAAGGTTAAGAAATATAACAACATAAAAATAATATATTTCATTTAAAATGATATTCAAATGTAGCCACATACCAAAAATAGTAACTGAAAGTACTTAGAAATGATTGAACAAGCAATTTTCATGAACAAAAATTGAAATAAAGAGAGAAATACTAAAAAAAATGCATGATGACTATAAATAATTATAATACTAGATACAAGATCTTGATATTATAAAATTAGAACCCTTAGGATATGATCATGATGTACCAAACATTGATTCCATCTAGATCAAAATTAATAGTGCTCGATTATGTCCACCAATTGTATCCACCCGTGTAGATTTTTTCCCATACTTATTTTTATATTTTTTTAATTTTTAGATCAATTAAATAGAGTCTAAATAAAAATATCTTATATTTTATTCACAAAATTGGTGGGTATAACTGCCTATTTTTCTTCTCTTTTTAATTTGACCTAATTATCCACAATGGCTCAAGAGGAATATAGACATGCAAGTTAGTTATCATGAGAACCCTCTTAAGGAGTTGAAGCTATGTATCCAAAATTATTTACAAGTATTAATAAACTATTTATTTATGAGTTAATCCTAACCCAAGATGAGAGATTGGACTTCACCTTATCTCCCTATATAAGTAAGTGCAACTACATTAATTTATCTTAGACCTTCTCTTGACACAAATATACAAAAATATAAATATTTTTAATCATTTTATGTCTTTAATATCATAATTAAAAATATTAATAATTCACTTAAGACTTTAGGAATGCCTTTTTACTTGTTGGTACTTTTTATAGAAATGATTTAACATATTTTGTATATATAGACTTCTCAAATTTAAATTAAAGTTCTATTGGCACCCAAGATAACACAAGGAAACAAGTAAAACTAAAAATAATGGATAGACACATCAATAAATGAATAAATAAGAGTAAAATGGCCCACCTAGATAAAAGGGTCATAATCTATGACCCCTCGACTGTGGTCAGTTTAAAATCAGTGAACCTATGATTATGATTCAAGCATATGAAAAACATATAAATTATGGGTAAAATATAGGAGTCTACCATGAATAAATTTAAAAAATGAGAAATAAAATGTAATAATTAGAATAATATGAGACCACATGCATAATAAATAAGAAGTAGAAACACAAGAAAAATGTATCAATAATTACCTAATTTAAACCAATTATCCATATGCATAAAACCACCCTAAAAAAAATGTAATAATAATAATTATACCAAAATTATGTTTACACATAATTTCACACTTTGATGTGCATGTTTTTAATTCTTATGTGTGTGAAAGTAAAAACAAGATAAAAATTTGATTCTTACATACTACCTGAGTAATGGAAGGATAAGCTCTAAACTTATAGATTGGGGTAAATTTAAATTAAGGGTAAATTAACAACCAAGATAATAAAAAATAAATATTTAAAACTTATAATCATGTATCCACACATCAAAAAATCAAGGAATAAGATTAAAATGGCCCACACAAATAAAAAGGTCACAATTTGCGAACCACTAATTATGATCAAGTCAAAATCGACAAACATTCAATTAATACCTAGGCATAGTAATAATAGTCAAATAATGGTGGATATATTATATAAGGCATCCATACATATATAAAACACAAATGATAAATAAAACATAATAATGAGAATAACATGAAATGACACAGATAAGAAATGAGAGGTGAAAACACAAGGAAAAGGTGCCAATAATTACCTAATTTAAACCAATTATTTATATGTACAAAACCACCCTAAAAACACTATAATGATAATATTTGTACAAAAATTAAGTTTTTACATGATTCCCCAATTTTAATTGCATGTGTGTAATACATGTGTGCATTAAAGTTTAAAAAAAATCAATACTTGCATACTACTTGAGCAATGGAAGGATGAACTCTAAACTTCTAGATTTAGGTGCACCTATTCTCATTCAACAAATTCAATGCGCTTATAAGAAAATGTAAATTCAAATAGGTATTCAATGCTTTGGTGAATCAATATTTAATATATTTGAAAATAGATGAACTAAAATAAATCAAGTGAATATCACCTAGTGGTATGCAAACTATGTTGTCACTCTTAAAAAATGCTAGGTACTAGAACTAAAATTTGGAAACTAAAATTTCAGCTTTGAAAAGTTTTAAATGGAAATATAAAACTTGTATTTAAATTAAACCATAGTAAATTATGGATTTTAGAGTGAATTATATAAACTTAAGTCTACTTATTGATCAAGAAATAAAATATTTGGTGCTTATTAGTAAAATCATGGTCCATTAAATTAAGAATCTAGTTGTTAATAGTTGGATATCTACCCCATTTTGACATGGTGGATGTGTACCTAATCATATATATCACTAGTCTTAAACTAAATAGTCATTCACATCATGTAATATTAAATAGAATAGTCAAATATGATAAAATATTTGAAATCACTTTGTAAAAACATTTATGTATCCATATAAATATATCATCATGCAAATCTCTATATTAGTATATGACTCATGGAGAATTATGTGACTGAGAGTGATATTATATAATATGCTCTGCTTCAAATAGTGGGTGAGACAAATAATGGGTCCATGTACTTATATAGAATAAATTTCATCATACAAATTTAATCAATACCTATAATGCTCATATGATAATGAAGTATAAGCAAGGGAATATAAAGGTAGGGGAAAAGGATATGCCATGTTAATACCTTAAAATTAGGGACAAATATATTCCATTATATGGTAGTATATGGAAATCAAATTACTTGATGTATATATGCAATACCATAATATGTATGTAGTAATCTTATTGTGGTTAGGTATAAACAGTTAATGTGATGTATAGGAAATGTAGTAATCTTGACCCCAATGGAAATAAATAGCTGGTAATAGTCCAAATATATAATATAACCATGCCTTCCAATGTAAATGTATATGTATTTATGTGTGTGTGTGTGTGTGTGTGTGTGTGTGTGTGTGTGTGTCTATATATATATACATATATATATATATATATATATACATATATATATATATACATATATATATATATACATATATATATATATATACATATATATATATATACATATATATATATATATACATATATATATATATATATACATATATATATATATATATATATATATACATACATATATATATATATATATATATATATATATATATATATATATATATATATATATAGTCAAGATCATGAAGGATGTATGTGTATGATGCCCTTGGTGGACATGTATATATCATGGGATCAATAATGATAAGGATAAAGGATATTTATTAATATGGAAAAGGTATTATAATATATGTATAAGTGTGATAATCATAATGTGTCAAATTATATGAAGGACATGGGGTATGAGATCACATCCTAATAACAATAATGTAGGTTTAATTATGCACTTTTTGTCATAAGCTTTATATAAATAAGATAGGATAAATGATGCTCATCGATAATGTATGGGTATGATTCCCCCAATAAAAATAAATGTGATAGGTAAATAATTAATGTAATAGTATAGTGTCCTCATAGCAAAAAGTATAATAATGAAAACTCAGAATATGTGGGTTTTATTCCCCAATAGCAATTTTTAGTAAATTCTAGGAATAATATTTTTTCATTGAAATTGGTGGTGTAAGGGGGGGGGGGGTAATGTGTTTCCTAAAATAGTAATATATAGGTTATCAATTCAATAAAGAGAGTAAAAAGGATATTCCCCTGGTAAGGTTAGAAACATAAATGAATCACACATAATTTTAGTATTCCAAAATAGATGGTAGGCAAAAAGCATGGTATATTGTAATTATTAGTATGATTCAAATAAATCATGGCACTAGGCATCACATAATATACGTAAGGTAATCACACAAAATCGTATAACCCCACATAGTAAATGTAACCATATATATATATATATATATATATATATATATATATATATATATATATTAATGACATAGACCTAACATGGCATGATGAATATAGTATCCTATATGGACAATATTAGACAAGACATTGACATGAAACATGTACAAACACACACAAATACAAACATTCACATAAAAGTAATAGATAAATCATATGGTATGCAATATCAAAATAAATTTATTTGTGTCCATTATATAATAACATAATGTATATATTTATTTGGAAAGATAAGCATATTCAATATAATTATCTCTATATCATAACTAGAAAGTAGGAAGGATATCATCTAATACCCTTTAAAACTATGCCCCCACTATAAGAATGCCCCTGATATGAAAATGCCCTTGGGTGTGGGCATAATGTTATTGTATAACATCTATAAATATATAATCATACATATTTTATGTATATTTCATACCACCCACTCAAATAATTTCATGAGAAGCATGTGTGACATGTATATATAAACATATATTCTAGGTAAATAAGCATGCTATTTGTCCAACAATAAAGATAAAAGAATATATATATATATATATATATATATATATATTAATTTTAATGATTTTATAATATGATCATGTGCCTTATCTTATAAATACATGTCTAATGTGAGTAAAATAATAATATTTAACAAATGTAAATAAGATATATTACAATGAAAGTTTTTGAATTGTATGTCGCTTGTAGGTGTGTGAATTATATCATGATGATGTGGGGAATGTTTTGCACTACATGGAGTATGGTTAATAAAGGATTTTTTAGGAAATGATGAAAATAAATGTCAATCATGTGAATATAGATAAAATAAATTAAAAAAAAAAAAACTCTGAATAGGAACAATTAGAAGGCAACAACTAAAGCCAAGTCGAAAGAAGTCATGAAAAGTCATAAAGTCAAATAAACCAATCAAGAAAGTGAAATTTAAATCAATGTAAAATGGAAAAAAATGCCACCATAATGTCCCTATATCTAACTATAAATTCATGTCCATATGTATATGCAATCCCCATATTGATTATGTCAACAAAAGATGAAACATTTTAAGCACAAGGTATGTTATCCAAAGTTAACCAATGATACCATAAAGTCATAATTTTTCAAAATGAACTATATAGTGACACAAACTTGACACGTTATTAAAACTAGAATATGTTGTCAATAACTCATCATATTATGAACTATATATATATATATATATATATATATATATATATATATATATATATATATATATATATACATATACATATATATACATATACATATACATATATACATATATATATATATATATATATACATATACATACATATATATATATATATACATATACATACATATATATATATATACATATACATACATATATATATATATATACATATACATACATATATATATATATATATATATACATATACATACATATATATATATATATATATATATATATATATATATATATATATATATATATATAAAATTGATTTTTCCTTATATGCGTATTAATAGATGTTTATTACTTTTTGGGTTGAATTTGAAATGGATGTAATTTTTTCTTAGGTACCCACTTAAATTGTGTTTGAAATGTAACATAATCCACATTGGGATGATTTAAATATTTGGTGACAAATTTTCCATCTCTTTGTATTGTAACTTTGTCTATGGATATTATAATGTAATATAATCATGTGTACTATCAAGTCTTTCTTAAGTTTTTTGTAACTAATGTATACCAAGTATAACATTATACTATATCATAGAATATGTCACTTTAAATAGTATATGAATTTTTTGTGGACAATATGATATATGTTTAATTTAATATTTAAATATTATGTGGGTATATATATATATATATATATATATATATATATATATGAAGTTAAATAATCTAAATCAAAACCATGTTCTTGAAGAGAATCAAGAATGCACAACTTGAATTTGAGTTTGTAATCAATAACAATTCTATGTCTTTGTTGTCCTTCTATATAAGCACTAATGAGTAAAGGTTTTGCATGTAAAATATGGTTCTATATTGGATGATTATAAATAATTATCAGTAAATTTTCAAACTTAGATATTACCACCCTATGTATTGGATTATATACTTAATAAGATGAAACATTATTTTTCATAAGTCATTATATATTGCTATATGTACTTACAACTTATAGTTGTGTGTGTGCACACGCGTGCGCACACGCACGCGCGCACACACACACACACACACACACACACACACACACACACACACACACACACACACACACACACACACACACACACACACACACACACACACACACACACACACACACACACACACACACACACACACACACACACACACACACACACACACAAAATATTAAGTGTCAAAACTATCAATAATATCTTAAATATGTTTCAAATCATGACACCTATATATTTTATGACCATTTATTTATTGATAATCATAAAATAATTTTGAATTAAATGTTTGTGGAATATAGATCCAATAATGGCACTAAATAGAAGGTAATATAATAATATATTTATCAAGTAATCTTTTCAATAGTATAATTTAACTATATTTAAGGTTTTTAAATTATTTTGATCTACTAAGGGAAGCCTATGACTAATTTTAGGTGTTAATCTATGATTAGCCATTAATTCAAGATTTTTCTTAGTTGGCATAGGGATAGTTTTGAGACTTGTATTGTGAAACAATAAAGCACAATGAGAATCATGAGTCTCATAACTAATTACATATAAAATTTTATCTTCAAGTGTTATGACCTCATAACAAATATGATTGAAATATTTCTAATTATGATAAATCAATTTATCCTTTATAAGAGGCAAAATACTTTTATTGATGATGTATTTTTCTCTATATGTATTAGTTTATATATCGAAAAATGCATGATACTCTTGAATATTAGAATATAATCATGAATATGCTTAGATTGAATATAATTAAATGTGGCACATAGTTCCTTATCATTTATAAAGTGTGATAGCAAAAGTCTATACCAATTTGTGGAAGTGTTTTTCCTTATTTTTATTTAATGAATCTAATAAAGTAGAACTTATTTAATATTCAAACTATATAAGATATTAAAATAAAATAAAAATATTCTTATATATCCTGGTAATCTTGAGATATTACAATTTATTATAAATATAAATAACCTAAGAGGTTAATATACTTAGCATTTACTCAGGTCTATACAAGTTTGAGGTTAATTGTATGTGAATAAAATAAATCTAAATAAACCAAAAGCTACTCAGATAATAAAATTGGATGTTTGGTTCCACCTAGACAATTCTATCAACCTTTATATTATTACATTATATGATTGCATCTCTACCTTTGCCAAAATTTTCCCTATAGGTTGTGCCTCACTATTTTGACACAGGTCATTTCATGCTAGTAAACCATAAATTATTATGATATAAGTCACTCATTATGTTTATATAATCTAAAAATTCATGTCCTTCAATCCAAATCCCTAGTTACAATTTTAAAAATAGGCTACCTATAAAAATTGAGAAGAGTGATGGGTTGATATAACCTAAACCACTCCTCAATGAATGGTTTAACATTGCCTACATATCTAATACTTCGAGGAGGGAAATCAATTTACACATAGTTCTTCCCCTTAAGTGTATGTGTGAATTCATGATACATTAGTATGAATCCATTGTATGATCTATATTTTGACACTTGACAATAAAAAACTTAACTTGGCCTCGATTATTTTGACTTGGCTAGGGCTTGCTCATTTTGACTAAATTTTCATATGAGAAGTTTAGGGTAGTCCATCGTAGTGAGAAAATATAAATAGATGTCTCTTTGATAAGTAATAGATGATTTTTAAATGTATGATAGATATGAAATATGATTATACCTATTATGTACAAATATGTGACTCTTTGGGTAACTTCTCACATCACTAGCATGAAAAAATTATTAGGTTACCCATAAATACAATTTAAATTTGGAAAATGATTTTTGATTTGCATGTGCATTAGTCTGATGGAGATTGATGGTTTGAAAAATATGAAGTTGTATAAGTATTTTAAAATATGTTTATGGATACAATAATAGTGATCTAATGATCATGAGATATTCTAATTGTGATTTTAAATATGTTAGACACAAATTATGGAGTTCATGTATATGAATAATAATAAATTGGGAAGGCCAGACCCATAGAAGGTAAGAAGATAAGAGGGAAGGGTGTGAAAGAGCCTTATGTATACATATAAACCATGTATGGTAAATATAATTCAAAACTAAATTTTTTAACTTTCTAATAATATATTTGAGTGTCTAAATTTTCCATCCTTTTACTCTATTATTAAAAAATAAAACAATGCTAGAGTAAAAAGATAAATAGATGTACCTTATAGTGTAAACACACTATTTATTTGGCATAAGGCTTTTAATGTGTACCTTCATGAAAACATAAGATGAACATGAAATAATAAATTTTCATATGTGAAATGAAAAAATAAATTAAATGAAACTTTGAAATTTAAAGAGCAAGGAAGGAATAACCTTGTAAGTTGGTGGGCCATGTTTCCTTGTGACATGTTGGAGATGATGCATGTACCTAAAATGAAACATGTAGTAATAAATTTCTAAATTTTATATTATATATAAAATTAAATCAGATAAATGAAACTTTTTAAATTGAATTAAAATGAAGGATTTCACTTGTAGGTGGGGGAATCATGTTTCCTCTAAAGTTTTAGAGATGTGCTTCCTTATAAATCATTATATATTGGGGGTGATTATGAACCAATGGATAATATTGTGAGATTATTATGTCTTAAGGAAAGTTCCATTGTTAAAACCATGGATTGGGAATATAAAATCCCCAACCCTTATGAATAAGGAGTAAGTTTCAATTATTGAGCAATGCAGAACCTCAATTACACTACTCAGTCATATTATTTTTGAACCCTAATATTGAAGGGTGGATCCTAGATTAGGCTCATATTTACTAATTATTTAACTCCACCATTAAAGGGTGGAACACATATTAGGTTTATATCAATCTGATTAGATCTATTAAACCACTATATATATTATAGATTCAACATGTTCCTTCATTACCTTCTTTATCCTCAATGCCAACTTGAAAAATAGAAAACAAATTACTATAATAGTGTGAAAATAAGTAGTTTTCATGCCCCATACTTTGATCAACTATGTCAATTTAATTTATAATTTCATAAAACTCTATATGTTATTCTATCCCAAACTTTATATGTCTACAAACATGTCAATTATGTACCTATAAAATGTTTTAATAATGTTTGTATATATATTAAATGTGCCCCCAAATTCTATCTCAATCTATAAATATATGTCCCATAATCTAAACCAAACTTATAATTTAACCTAAAAATATAAAAAAATATGGATGTAGGCTTGAATCTCTATGGCAAGCCATCAAATATTCCCCCCTTTTTAGAGCCTATAAATTATTCATCTTGAAAGAAAAGATTTAAATGCATCATATTATATAGAAATATGTAATAATTTAAAAATATGTGTTAACATATGGATAATATTTCATCATATTATGAATAGATTATCAAAGTGTATATGAAACATATATCCTAAGTCATACAAGTGTCATGCCAATATAAAGATAATAATTAAGCATGTAATAATAATCATCAAATATATGTTACAACCCCCCCCCCCCCCCCCCCCCCCCCCCCCCGCCCCCTTTTTTTTGAAGTTTCATATCAAAGTATGCATTTGGATGCATAATGGACACAAACCTTGCTTTTTGAAGTAGGAGATACTCAGCGTACTCATGTACACATAACCAAAAAGGTTAAGCTTAACCTTCTAAGAAAATTTTGGGTCACAAGAAGTCCATATATATGGGAACTAATTAACATTTAACTAATCATCCATAAATAAAGCATTTACATACTAAACATAATAGAAACCATTATTAGGTGGGTACATATGGATTTTACTAAGTGTCTTTAGTATATAACAAAATATCATTTGCATAAGGAAATTTCATTCAATTCATAATCATGCTTGCCACGATCCTAAAATATGGATGAAGATACAATCATTCATATTACATCACCTAATAGATAATGATATAATGATAGCCAATCATTGAATCATTATAAATGATCACATATCGATAAATAGCCAATGTGGTACAATAGATAAAGGGGAATCAAACACCCCAAAGTACATGGTGGACAATACATATATTCCACAATATAGATTATATTCAATCAACCCTTCGTTTCATGTAAAGGAGGTATGTTAATCAATTAAACCTTCATGCTTACATTAGTATGTATTCAGCCATACCTACAGTTAGATTTTATTATGAACATGCAATAGATGAGGCATAATCTTATCCACAATCAAGGAGTTTGGAAAGGATGCAATCCTAACTCCATTCAACATCATACTAGGTAAATTCAACATGAAGGGGTAATATGCTTCACCTATGAACAATTATATTTTATTCAAACATAAAAGGGTCAAAGTTTCCATATGAGTAGGATGCCCACACCAGACTTGCCATTGGTAATGGCATACATAATAGGAAAATTCTAGATAAAAGGGGAAAAGAAATACACATCCATAACTCAATAGAGTGATATCCAATTTATACATTTTTAGCCATGTCCTTTATATGAACATATAAGCAAGGGGATGTATCATATAAAATTCCATTTAATTCACATTGTAGGACATTCTTAGGATTATTTTCTTCATCCATGAACTAATAATTTATTCTAATTTTAAAATGTACATACTCTCATAATACCATATACAAGATGAAACACCCAAAGTGTCTTTGTACTCCATACATAATTGAATACCAACTACAAGTAGTTCTTTATTCTCATATTAGATCAAGAGTAATTCCAATGTGTATAAAAAAGAAATGACATATGTATTCAAAATCCATAATTAGATAGATCTCTATGATTATCATTTAATTTAAGATTCCAACTTGTTGGTAATCCTATCCAACATACACAAGCTTGTCTAAACACTAAATTAAGTGATTTAATTTTCCTACACAATTCCCAACTCAAATATCATGATTAACATATCAAGAGAGTACATATAAAACTTCCATAAGGTTGCATAAGAAATAAATGTCACTCGTAAAATGAGCACAACATCATACCATAAGATCCATGATGAAGATACAAGGAAATTTACTAGTATGGTATTATCAATTGACGAACAATTATCAACCCAATGTAAAACTCAAGTATGCCTAAATAAAAAAATAGGTAAACTCTACCTAAACAATCACTACTCAAGAATACCATGATATTTTATGTCAAGAGAACATATTAAAGATCTATAAGATGTCATAATGAAATATTGCTACACTAAGTGTGTTAAAACCAATTATGGGTTGCTACCACAAAAATGATTAGCAATGTAGTACCATAATAGAGAATCAATGGTGATGCCAATATAGTATATCAATATAGAATTTTCAATGAAATACAATTAACAATCTAGGATAAAATACTAAGTACATCCAAGGATTGAATTCAAAAATATAAATAAAATCCAACATATTACCTCATAATCAACAATATAAGCCTTGTAACTCTTATCCTCGAGGATCACTATCCATTTACAAGGTTAACATACTAAAGATCCAAATGTAACAAAACTGATATCAAATAAAAGTAATTATAACTACATTCACTAGTAAGGCTATAATAAATCAATATAACATCTATGCTAATAAAGAGATAGCTAACATGTAATAACATTGTCAAATACATCATACCTATCCACAAAGTCATCTAGGAGTGGAGAAGCATAACCAAAATAGACAAACCTTCCCAACTAGCCCTATGAGCCCAACCATCAATGGCCCTTACCACCCCAACCATTAGCTAGATGGTGGTTTTGGAAGATAGGGTAAAGGAAGAAATTTTGAGCAAGTTGGATTTCAATCCAATGGACATCCCAACACAATAACATAACACCTACAAAAGGCACAATTACCATCAAGGGTACACTCTATGCAATCATAAAGGCAGAATAAAAAAACTACATATAACTTAATAATTATACTCAACCAATTCAAGGACCAACAAATAAAATCAGCCAAACATGAAAATCAAGAAATTCGGCCATACCACATTCCCAAGGCAACAATACAATATAATAATCAACTACAAATCTTGAATTGATCCAGAAATGCAAAATAATCCATAAGGTCAATTATGGTTCCAACCACATACAACAATAAATCAATTTTTTATAGCAATAATCGATATAGAGGATTTTTGGGATCATTATGAGGTCTCACAACCTCATATGACCCTCAAATACTAAAAACTAGGTCTGTGTGAGATAATGGGACATCAGGGTATCTAATTGGTTTAAAAGTAAAAATTGTAAACCCCCATTATAAAAGATTATTCAAATAATGCTTTATCCAAGTCCCACGCCTCAACAATTACAAAAATAAAAATCTCTTAACAAATCCCAATAGAATTTAATCAAATGAAGTAACACAAAGAGGATTCTAATCAAAGTCATACATAGGTAAATTTCACCAAATTGACTTATACAGTGAACCACAAGAATCAATTTTTAAGAGGAAAAAGCCAATTTAAATTGTCTATATCATAACAAAAATAACTGAAATCTAATTTATGGGGATTTGTACACATTCAAAGTGCATCTATATGGCCCATAAGTGTACCATTCAATACTAACGTGAGCCCAAACCAAATAAACCCTAGGTAGAAATAATAAGTCTATGATCCATTGTTCCCCAAATAAACCTAACTTCTAAAATGCTTTTAAAGTCCAATTTGGCTTTCCTTAAAAGAAATAGACATATACATCAACATTGTTACACATCCCATGTGCTTGGATAGAAAATCCTAAATTGGATTATTCAAGAATGAAAGAATATATATTAAAAAACATTAATCAAAACTGCCTTGAGAATATATATTTCTCTATGTCAATTTGAAATCAAATAGCAACGTATAATATTAACCCTAGATTTTTTTAAGGTGTATATGCCCAGATTGATTTTCATATTGGAAAATCATATGTAACACCATAAAATTCAGCCCACCAAATTCACTATATTCCCCAGTTGATTAAATTTAAGAGTTAGAGATAAATTGATCAATGAATGTTTTTCCCAAATAGTAATACAAGGCCCACATCAATTTAATTTAATTATGGAAAAGTTATAATTTAAATATAACAAAAACCCAAATCATTCCAAGAATTAACCAAGGGTCAAACTTCTAAAGGTGTAGCTAGGGAAAACAAGGTATAACGACCCCTCAACATATACTTGGTTGATACACTAAAAGAGGATGCAATGATTTCAATATGTAAATAAGGCATTTTCTCATGAAAAAGTAAGGTCAACAATGAGAAGTCAAGGAATTTATATAAAATAAATGGGAGTATGAAGCCAAATTATTTTCCATGATATGCAGGGATCAACAAGTTTCTTATGTTCATCCAAAAATTATAGTAGTGACTTAATACTATAAAACTATGGCATGTATATATATACTAAAAATTAAAAAGAGGTATACACAATCCATTCAACCACCATTTATGCATAATTTTTGGTCCAAAGTTATAATGGAAATAGATACACAAAACAAGAAACAAATTCAAAATAGCCAAGTTGTGGTAATTACAAAATTAAAAAAGGGAATCAAAATCATTATACATTATAAAGAACTATTCAGTGAGCATTCAGCTCAACTTGCCTAATCCATTGCAAAGAGAGATGATGCTTATGATACAACAAAACAATCTACCAATGTTCTTTTTTTCCCACAACATGATTTAACTAGATAAATTTCCCTGGTCCTTTCTCTCTCTCCTTTTAGATTCTCCCTTATGCCATTCACTTCTACCTACCTTCCTCTTTTCCTAAAAAACCATCCCTTTTCCTCTTCTCTCTTATGCCTTTTATTCCTCTGCATCTTTCCTTTTCCCCTATATTTTTTTATTTTTTTTATGTTTTGTTCTCTTGCCTTCCCCTTAATTCTACACATCCCATCTCTTAATCCTCTCCCTAAACCTTCCTTTTTATGCCTCTCTCTCCTCCATGCATTTTCTTCCTCTATCCTTTAATGTATCTATCCCTTGCCTTTTTCTACCTTCTTTATCTCTTCCACACTTCTCCCATATGCCATACTCTTCCCTGTCACATGCCATGATTCTACGCTCTTCTTTATTTTTGCCTTTTTTGTTTCTTTTTCTTGTATATTTCCTTTTTGCATTTTTCCTTCTCTATTTTTCCTTCCTATGCCTACACCCTGACTTCATCTTCCTTTCTTCCTACCCATCCTCTTTTCCTCCCTCTCCTTTGTGCTTCTCCCATATACTCTTGACTTCTCCCTTATGCCATACCATTCATCCCACTCCCCTTTTCCATTTGCCATACCTTCCCAAACCTTTCACATTAATTATGGAGAGAGAAATATCCACCATTGTCATTGAATCCCTCTCCCTAAGACACACCCTTGACAACAATCATTAATGGCCATTTCAAAAATTCAATCCCATTAAAATATTCAATGTAAATAATAAAAATTTAAATAATAAAGATATATTTATTTTTTTAAATGCCAATTTAATGTCTAAAATCCATAATATAATAAAGGAAATTTCTATAAATTAAAATAATAAAATATATATCATCTTAAATGCTAATAATAATTTAAAAGCCATAATGAACAGTTAGTTAGGCCACCAATAAGTATCACATCACTAGGGTACTAGGTCACGTGGGAAGGTAGGTCTAAATAAGTTTCTTAGGGAGTTTGAGATAGGTGAGGGTGAGTCAAGAGGAGTTGAGGTGGTGAAGATTTCACATAGGGGAGATAAAATGGAAGTTTGAGCATATGGGAACAACAATAACATGACATGACACAAGAGCAAAGAGTGATAAAGCAAGAATAATAAAAGATGGTATAAATGAACAGTATCACTATCCAAAGGCATGACATAAACTAAAAACACCAAGTTACCTTTTAAAACTTATTTGGCTACTTAGAACCACTCTAATACCCCAAAATCCAATGCCAACATCCAACCTAGCTCATAACCACACCTGCAACCATCAAGTGAATCCATCAGTAATATCAGATCTAGAAAATCAATAAAATGATAAAGTAGTACTAAACTGTAATTAATATTAAGTACATCAATAATCTATGTAGCATCAAGTAAAAAATTATAAACATGATATGTATATCAACCTAAAGCCCAATATCACAACATCAAAACAATAATATAGTCCATCTAATTAAAGGAGTGTAACAATCATCTATACATATGCTAAATCAGTCATTTAAACAATCATGTCAAGGTACACAAGGGTGGGATCAAAAAAATTTCCCCCCTTAGAGAAGATCCATCATGGTGACCATATCAACAATCAAGGACCCACCTATCAATGGAAACATTATCACACTTATAACAAAGGTTCCACTACTCAATCATAATATTAATTAGGAAAACCATTAGTTTAAATTATGGTTAAGCAAGAGTATGTAACACTCCATCCTAGTAGGATACATCTAATATTCACATCATAATTTATAATTAAAACCATGTATTTCCTTTATCCAAGACATAATAAAAATATTTTATCGAATTACATTCCATTTTAAAACACTAAAATAATAATAAGAAGCTATCACAAGTCATATAGCAATAATGTCCAAACACATACCTCAACTCAAAGTGCAAGTGCAATTCCATATTTATAACACATAGGTCATTTATTAATAGCCAAAATGGATAATCATTGCCTTGGAAAAAGGTCTCATAGCTTGAAAAATGCACTTATTTAGCATAAATACCAATAGTATACCAATGTTTGAACATGGCTCTAAGAAGCTAAAAATTTTTAGCCACTCGCATAGGCATGACTTTCTAAGCAAACCCACAATCCCAACCATGGTAATAAATTTTTCAACTCAATAAATGACAAAAAAATCTTTTATTGCCTACCAAGCAAACCTCTTTCAGCTAAAATCTTGTGAAATATAGTCAACTTTAACAAATTTTGACTATATAGATTGAAAATTTGTTAGAAAACCAAACATTAGTTAGATACCCCTCTTATCAAAGGGGATGACATACCATATAAAATTGAAACTTTTAAGACAATAGTTATAAATTACACAATCACATCAAGATTTTAAACATATATCCAAACTGGAAAAAGTGTTCTTACCAACACACATTATGCCTCATGCATAATTTAACTAGCATTCATCATATAATGCTACCATAAGATAGTAACTTATTTTGAAGGATTACTTCTAAATAAATAATTATCATTCAGGGGATAGCATAGTGTCTCACACTATCCAAACTAAATAACAAAAGAAGCCAAATCAGGCCTTACATGCTGCCTAATACCACATGCTCTCCAACAACTATGTGAGCTCATATGATGGTTACAAGAATTAGAGTTCCACCATCATACTGCACTTAACTCATGGTAGTAAATAGAAAGAGAAAAAATAAAGATGGGTACCCAAAATTATAAATCCACCTAAGTAGGACTTACAGTGTTCATTCCAAACACAAAACCAACATACTATCCAGTCATGCATAAAATAATATAAAAATATATTCATACCAAAATATATATACATTAGGTATAGCAAGACAATACCTCAATCACAACATGTTTACATGCACATGCCAATACATGCATACATCTCAAAAAGTATCTCCTTATTAATTTTTATAAATGTCCACAATGTAGGACTAGTTGGTTCTTCACAAGGATTACACAAAAGGATTCCACATAGGATTTTGAGCAATAATGTCCAAGAAGTGGCTAAAGGAACACTAAACCATAATATGACCATTATGCAGGAGGGTCCCATGGCCAATATGTGGCTCTCATGGTGCACACTCTAAACAAATCAAGAGGTTGCCTTGTATTAAGGGATGGAGTGAATTTTTAGCTTATGAGAGACTCCACTCCCTAGCTTGTACTTAGTCTAAACCATTATAGAAGTAGTCTTCTTTACCCTCAACCTCATACTTGCATTGATGCTCATAACTAGAAAAAATGATGCAAAATAACAAATACATCATAACACTATACCTTGGTAGACTAATAAGAGCCCTGGCTTCCAACAAGGGAATTACAAAATAAAAGTGCTTAGATTCATAAATATAGTTTATCAACACAAAATCACCTATATAACACAACCAAAATACCTAAACAACTAACTAGATAGTACAAAAAGTTCACTCATTTCATGTGGTTAAACACTTTCACACCTTACAAGGTTAATACAATATATAAACATAACAATATACATGTATAAACAAGTTGTGTAAGATACATACACACTTGGGTATAAGTAACTATGCCAAGGTATTTTTCCACATCACATTAGTCAAACACATAGATTTTTGAAGCATGATGATCCATAAATATATATTGATCTACCTGATGTGTAGATGTCATGCAAAATACATCAGATACCCATCAATGGTATTACATATTCAAATCCCAAATCTTAACTTGTTCATTAAATTCAATCACACTCACCCACCAGGTCCTCTAGGCTTGAGCCACACCATTAGTCCTCCCAAGATATCATAACTTAGCCTCATCGAATGGCTTGCTTATGCAATCAATCATTGGACATCCAGGTATTATCTTAAGATTCCAACAACAAGCTTATATTATAATTCAATCGATTGACTTAATCCAATCATGTCAAAGGTTGAATGGTGATGCTTGTTTATAACACAACATCAAATTAGGAAAGGGTAAGCTTATCCAAGGTTCAAGGAGAGTACCATAACACCACTATGGGAATCACAATTCCTAATAATAGTAAGTTCAATCAGAACTTGCAATAAACATCTTCATGAATGCATGACATATCCAATATCTCAATAGACCTCCTCATAGGTGTCAAGATGAAGTCAAGTCTAAATAGACATCCCCATGGGTTTATAACCTAGCCAGGATCAATCAACATACACATAGAATCAAGCATATCCATGAATAAAATACATGTCATAGATGTAAAATTGGTCCATGATCACAATTAACATGAAAAAACTAGTTAATTTCAACTCTTTTAGAAGTTATGAAGCCACTAGTTTCATCAATTTAACTCAAAAGAGGCAAACAAAACCAAGCCTACCCTAGCTAAAATGCATAAGTGTTTAGTATTACATAAGTTTGTTGGTTTTAAGGATGCATGAAAACTACCACTCAACCAATCAGGGAACATAATTGGTAACAAAACCTCTTTGGTTTACTAAAAAGTCCAATATATTGGATTAATTAATGCCTCCTAGGCATTATCATTGCAATAAAATTGTGATATCACTACCTCCTAGTCACTTATAATAACTCCTAGTCCATGCCAAAATCTACAGCTGTTTACCATAATTATCACCACAATATCACTACAAGAAGATTTTGCAAAACAAACTTGTTATAACTAGAAAAAGAAGTGGGCCAACCTTGCTATCCACAAGCAACTCACCTCAAGGAGAAATTTCCACTCCACTAAAATCATTTATAGAATGAACACTGGCTAGCATACTCATGTAAGTTCACAGGCTACCATCAACTCAAGGCAATCTTTTACATGAGTGGAGAGCTCAAACACTTAACTAAGAAACTCAATCCTTTTCATACCCTATTATGCCCTCTAGGTTTAGGTTGAACCCTTGATCTTCCCTAGGTCATTATGTTCCAATTATCTAAGGAAGGCTCACCTATACAAGTTGACCATAGATACCTGAACATCATTCCCTTAATTTTAAGAGTGAAGCTTCTATCACCTAAATCTCATTGACCTACCTATACAAGTCAATGGTTGACAGGTGAGACTTGTCCTGATGTAACTAGAATCAAGAATGGTTAACCCAAACCAAGGCTAGGGGTGATAACAACTGACATAGCAGAAAATTTAGATTCCTTGGAATTAGTTCTTCTAATCAATGCATAAAACATACATCAGTAATTAGAAACAACACAACACCTTAACATTCACCCTAAAAGCCTAAGTGTCTTGTGAATTATCTCACAATCTCACTTGATATGGACAACTCATTGGTCACCATGTAGTAACTATACCAATCCTAGAGTTCCCTAGAGTAACAACATGGCTCTGATATCAGATGTTATAACCCTAGTTTTTTTTGAAGTTGCATATCAGAGTACTCATTTAGATATAATGAACCCAAACCTTGCTTGCTAAAGTAGGTGACACTTAGTGTACTCACATACATGAAACCAGAAAGGTTAATCTTAACATTCTAAGACAATGTTGGGTCACAATGAGTCCAAATATATGAAAACCAATGAATGTTTCCTAATCATCCATCAGACAAACATCAACATACTAAGCATAATAGTAACCATTATCAGGTGGAGTATATATATATATTTTTCTAAGTCTCTTTAGTATACAACAAAATATCATTTGCATAAGGAAATTTCATTCAATTAATAAGAATGTTTGCCGTAATCCCAAAATATGGATGAAGATACAATCATGCATATTACATCACCTAAAAAATAATGATATAGTGATAGCCAATCATTGAATCATTATAAGTGATCACATATCGACAAATAGCCAATGCAATATAATAGATAAAGAGGAATCAAACACCCTAGAGTACATGGTGGCCAATACATATATTTCACAATATTGATTTTATTCGATCAACCTTTGGTTTCATGTAAGGGAGGTATGTTAATCAATTAAACTTGTGTACTTACATTAGTATGTTTTTAGTCATACCTAAAACTAGAGTTTATTATGAACATGTAATAGATGAGTCATAGTCTTATCCATAATCAAGGAGTTTGGCAAGGATGGAATCCCAATTCCATTCAACATCATATTGGGTAAATTCAACATGAAGGGGTAACATGCTTTACCTATGAATAATTATATTCTATTCAAGCATACAAGGGTCAAAGTTTTCACATGAGTAGGATGCCCACACCAGACTTACCATCGCTAATGTCATACTTAACAGAAAAATTCCATCCAAAAGGGGAATAAAAATACACATACATATATCAATAGATTGATATCTAATTTATACATTTTCAGCCATGTCCTTTATGTGATCATATAAACAAGGGGATGTATCATATAAAATTACATTTTATTCACATTATAGGAGGTTTTTAGGATTAATTTATTCATCCATATATTGACAATTTATTGTAATTTCAAAATGTACATACTCTCATAATACCATATACAAGCTGAAACACCCAAGGAGTCTTTGTACTCTATACACAATTGAAGACCAACTATAAGTAGTTATTTATTCTCATATTAGATCAAGAGTAATTTCAACAAGTATAAAAATAAAATGAGCATATGCATATGTATTCAAAATTCATAATTAGATATCTCTCCATGATTATCATTTATTTTAAGATTCTAACTTATTGGTAATCCTAGCCAACATACACAAGCATGTATAAACACCAAATTAAGTAATCTAATTTGCCTACATAATTCCCAACTCAAATATCATTATTAATATATCAAGAGAGTACATATATAAATTCCATAAGGTTGCATAAAAATAAATGACACTTGTAAAATGAACACAACATCATACCATAAGATCTATGGTGAAGATGCAAGGCAATGCACTAGCATGGCATCATTAAGTGATGAACAACTATTAACCCAATGTAAAACTCAAGTATGCCTAAACATAAAATAGGTAAACTCTACCTAAACAATCATTTCTCAAGAATACCATGATAGTTTATGTCAAGAGAACATAGTGAAGATCTGTAAGATGTCACAATGAAATATTGCTACACTAAGTGTGTCAAAACTAATTATGGGTTGTTACCAAAAAATGATTATAAATGTAGTAACATAATAAAAAATCAATGGTGATACCAATATAGTATATCAATATAGCATTGTAAATGAAATCTAATTAATAATCTAGGATAAAATCCTAAGTACACCCAAGGATTGAATTAAGAACTATAAATGAACTCTAACATATTACCTCATAATAATAATAAAAAAATCTTTGTACCTTTTATCCTCGAGGATCACTATCCAATTATAAGGTTATCATACTTAAGATCTAAATGTAAAAAAATTGATATCAAATGAAAGTAATTTCAATTGCATTCACTAGTTAGGCTATAAGAAATCAATATAACATTAATGCTAATAAAGAGATATCCAACATTAATAACATTGTCAAATACATCATACCTATCTATGAAGTCATCTAGGAGTGGGGAAGCAAAACCAAAACAAATAAAGCCTCCCAACCAGACCTATGATCCCAACCATCAGTGGTCCTTACCACCCTAACCATCAGTTAGATGGTGGTTTCAGAAAACAAGGTCAAGGATGAAGTTCTGAGCAAGTTGGATTTCAAGTTAATGGACATCCCAACATAATAAAATAACACCCACAAAAGGCACAATCACCATCAAAGATACACTCTACACAATCATAAGGTGGAATAGAAAACACCACATATAACTTAATAGTTATACTCAACCAAGTCAAGGACCAAAAAATAAAATCATCCAAGCATGAAAATTAGGAAATTCAACCATACCACATTACCAAGGTAATAATCCAATATAATAATCAACTACAAATCCTGAATTGATCTGGTAATTCAAAAAAAATCATAAGGGCAGCAATGGTTCTAACCACAACCAATAATAAATTGATTTTTTTAAAGCAATACTTTATATAGGGGATTTTGGGGATCATTATGAGATCTCACAACCTCATATGATCCCCAAATACTAAAAATTAGTTTAGTATGAGATAATAGGATAGCAGGTCATCTAATTGGTTTAAACATAAAAAAAGTAAACCCCCATTATAAAAGATGATTCCAACAGGGCTTTGTCCAAGTCCCATGGCTCAATAATATACAATAATACAAATCTTTTAACAAAGCCCAAAAAAATTTAATAAAATGAATTAATACAAAGAGGGTTCTAATCAAAGTCACACATAGGTAAATTCCACCAAATCAACTTATACAGTGAACCACAATAATCAATTTTTAAAAATAAAAACCCAATTTAAATTGTTTATGTCACAACAAAATCAATTTAAATCTAATGTATGAGGATTTTTCCACTTTAAAGCACATCTATATGGCCCATAATCATACCATTTAATAGTAATGCAAGCCCAGACCAAATAAATCCTAGGTAAAAATAATAATTCCAAGATCCATTGTTCCCTAAATAAACCTAGCTTCTAAAATGCTTTTAAAGTCCAAATCATCTTTCCTCAAAGGAAAGATAGACATGTACATTGACATCATTACATGGCCCATGTGCTTGGCTAAAAAATCCTAAATTGGATTATTCAAGAATGAAAGAATATATATAAAATAACATTAATCAAAATTGCCTTGAAAATAAATATTGCTCTACGTCGATTTTAATTCAAACAACATATAATATTAACCCAAGATCTGACATAAGGTGTATATTCTTAGATCAATTTTCATATTGGAAAAGAATATGTAACATTGAATAACTCAGCCCACCAAATTCAATATATTCCCTGATCGATTAAATTATGAGTTGGAGATACATTGACCAATGAATGTTTTTCTTAAATGTTAATATAATCCCCACATCAATTTACTTTAATTATATAAAATTTATAATATCAATTAAATAATATTAATATAATAGAAACCCAAATTATTCCAAGAATTAACCAAGGGTCTAACTTCTAAAGGTGCAGCCAAGGAGAATAGGGTATGGTGACCCCTCAACATATACTCAGTTGATACACTAAAAGATGATGTATCAATTTCAATATGTAAATAAGGTGTTTTCTCATAGAAGAGTAGGGTAAAAAATGATAATTTGAGGTGTTTATATAAAATAAATGGGAGTATGTAACCAATCTATTTTCCATGATATGCAAGGATCAATGAGTTTTTTATGCTCATCTAAAAATTATAGCAATGACTTAATACTATAAAACTATGGCATGTATATATATAATAAAAATTAAAAAAAGGAATACGTAATCCATTCAACCTCCATTTATACATAATTTTTGGTCTAAGGATATAATGGAGATAGATACACAAAACAAGTAGTAGATTTGAAAAAGCCAAGTTGTGTCAATTACAAAAATAAAAAAGATGGAAATGCATTCATTATATATTATAAATAAATATCCAATTAGCAATCAACTCAACTTACCCAGTCCATTGTAAAGAGAGATGACGCTCATGATACAAAAAACAATTTTTCATTATTCTTTTCTTCCCACAACATGATTTGACTAGATAAATTACCCTAGTCCTTTCTTTCTCTCCTCTCAACTTCTCCCTTATGCCATTCACTTCTACCTACCTTCCTCTTTTCCCAAAAACCATCCCCTTTCCTCTTCTCTCCTACACCTTTTTCTTCCTTTGTGTCTTTCCTTTTCCCTTGCATTTGTCTCTATTTTCTAAATTTTATTCTCCTGCCTTCCCCTTACCTCAATGCGTCCCATCTCTTATTCCTCTCCCTATGCCTTATTTTATATGCCTCTTTCCTCCACTCATTTTCTTCCTCTATTCTTCAATTCCTTTCTCCCTTGCCTTTTTATACCTTCTTTATCTCTTCCATGATTCTCCCATATGTCATACTCTTCCCTGCCACATGCCATGCTTCTACGATCTTCTTTCTTTTTTCCCTTTTTTATTTCTTTTTCCTACATATTTCCTTGCTACATTTTTCTTTCTTCCTTATTCTTTCCTACATCTACCCCCTGACTTCCTCTTCCTTTCTTCCTAACTATACTTTTTTCCTCCCTCTTCTTCGTGCTTCTCCCCTATTCCCTTGACTTTTCCCTTATGCCACACTATTTGTGCCACTCCCTTATGCCATTCACCATACCCTCCCAGATGTTTCACATTAATTATGGAGAGATAAATCTCCCTCAATGGTGTCAACTCCCTCTCCTCAAGACACACCCCCACCAATGGTCATTAATGGCCATTTCAAAAATTCAAGCTAATTAAAATATTAAATGTAAATAATAACAATTTAAATAATAAAGATATATTTATTATTTAAAATGTCAATTTAATGTCTAAAATCCATAATATAATAAAGGAAATTTATAGCAATTAAAATATATATTATTTTAAATTCTAATAATCATTTAAAATCCATAATCACTAGTTAGTTGGGCCACCCATAAGTATCACGTCACCAAGGTACTAAGTCACGTGGGAGGGTAGGTCTAGGTAAGTTTCTTATGGAGTTTGAGATAAGTGAGGGTGAGTCAAGAGGAGATGGGGTGGTGAAGAGTTTACATAGGAGAGAGAAAGGGGAAGTTCAAGTACATGGGAAAAATAATAACATGACATGACATAAGAGTAAAGAGAAATAAAGCAAGAATAACAAAATATGGTATAAATGAACAATATCATTATCCAAAGTCATGACACAAACCAAGTTACCTGGAACTCATCTAAATACTTAGAACGACTATGCTACACCAAAATTTGATGCTAACATCCATCTTAGCTCATAACCTCACATGCAACCACTAAGTAAATCCATCAACAATATATGATCCATAAAATTGATAAAATGATAAAGTAGTAATGAGCTATAATCAATATAAATTACATCAATAACCTATGCATCATCAAGTGCAAAATTATAAACATGATATATATATATATATATATATATATATATATATATATATATATATATATATATATATATATATATATATATATATATATATATATATATATATATATATCAATCTAAAGCCCAATATCATAGCATCGAAAGAATAATATAGTCTAGATAAGTAAAGGAGTGTATCAATAATCTATACATAGGCTAAATCAATCATTTAAATAATCATGTCAAGGTGCATAAGGGTAGGATCGTAATAATATATAAGTAATGAATAGTAATCTTCGTAAAAAGGTGCATGATATGGATAATGGGACCAAAAAAAAGTAGGAAGGTGTATGATATGTATCATGGAATCAAAAAAATAGTATAAAACCATATATTTATCCACTCATAAGCACATAATGTCATGGAAACGACACATACAATAAAGCACATATAGTAACACTCAATGTTACACAAAATAAGAGCCACAATGGATAATCAAGTGTCACACATGGAAAGATCCACGCATAATGAAAAATAAAATGTCATATCATAATGCATAATCTATAAAAATCAAAATTCATATAATGAGAAACTTAATCAAGTAAAATTTAAATAATAAAGCAAGGGTCCAAAGAAAGAGTCATGCACTAAAAAAATTAATGAAGTAAAAAAGGCAGAGTAAAAGGCAAGGGGCAAAAAAAATCATACAATAAATAAATCCTCAATAAATAAAATTAATACACTAAGTAAAGAAGCAAAATAAATCATCATAAATTATTATCCTATATGAAAATAAATAACAATAATGAATCATATAACAAGTCAAACTAGTCTACACCATTAATCTATATTAAAGTCATAACATAGAAAAATAGCATATCCATAAAATGTAGAAATATAAATAATGCATACAAGAGAAATATGTGTAATAAATCAATGTAGCTCAGCATAATAAATGTAAAATTTATCATAAAGATATAATTTGTAACAATGTAACCTATGGAATGAGATCCCCCAACATTGTCATGGCCCCTGCGTATAGGAATATCCTATCTATACTTTTGTGTATCATGTATAACCTATATTTCATGTATTTCACTATATATACCTTAAAATTCATGTGTGTATGGAAAAGGATATGTCATCTACCAAATAGGTGATAAATAATATAGATCAAAGTAGTAACTACCAAAATAAGTTATGATTAGGTCCTAACTTTTTATTTTTGGATTTTTTTAAATTTTTTAAATTTTTGAAATATTTTTTTTCTATTTTTTAATATTACAATAAATGCCTATAGTTTATCATCATAATTTTCAATGCATTTTTTATCAATTATATTTTCCTTTTCTTTTGCACTTTTTTAGATATTGTGCATATGTATTGCATTTTCTTCAATTTTATATGATCTATCATGTGTTGTCTTAGGGAATAGAATTCTTTTAGTCATCCTTGAAGGATTTACCTTTTGGTTATCATTATTACCATCATGTAAAATCCTAATTATATCTAATTCATGTAATAAGGCAATATACTTGTTTGGTATTTCCACTATAACATGCATCTATTATAAAAATTGATGTCTAATTGTCACCCTTAACTAGTTGGCAAGGTGCATCGCCGATATGAATGTATGAATGAACTTTGGCCCATAATAAATTGGTATGGTAATATTTCAAAATAATCCTTTAAAATTTATATTGCATTACAATTCACCAATATAGTGTCCCTATAATTTTAAGAATGAAATATAACATTTAGTTGGGTATTCTTCCTCGTCTATTATGAATCTACAGCTATGCTGGCTAAATTTTTTATCAAGGGACAAATGTATAATTTTAGTCAATAGTGTCAGGACAGATTCCTCACATCAATAAATAATGTGGGGACTAAATCCCTCTCTTATTATCAGGCATAACTACCTTTATTAAACCCAAAAAGGGAAAGCATGGACAGAGTTATTCACAACTATTTATAGAAAAAAAAGTTTTCTATGGGGGTTTCATACTTTTAACTAAAAACTAAAGAAAGGAGATAGAAATGAAATGAAGGGAATGATGTGAAAAAGGGGAAAGTGGGAAAGGAAATGAGAAAGGAAGAATGAGATTATTATAGCTAGTTAAACATAGAGACTCACTAGAATAGCCCAAGATTTAATATTGTAACATGGGAAGAATTTATCATAGAAATGGGATGGGAAAGACATATTCTAGACATTAAAACTAGTTACATAAACCAAAGAGGTTGGATAGATTTATAAATAATGATAATCAACAACCTTATATTTCCCAATAAAGATAGGCATAAAATCATATTCTTAATCCCACCAAGGCTTCACAATGGTAATAATTCATAAAACAAATTCAATAGAACTACACTAAATTTTTTGCATTCATTGGCTATCTATCAATATTTTTTTATCAAATTAAAAGAACAAGAATTAAAGCAAATTAACATACTCATACACATCATTCACCAAAAATAAAAGTCTTGTAAATTGTTTCTATATTGATCATTTGTGGGGCTGTACATACAGACTCCATCTTTCCATCTTTCTAAAATTTCTTCTACTATCAAAAATCCCTTTTAAAATGCATAAAACTTGTATTTATATCTTACAATAGGTGTAACCACCCATAACCATATTTAGAGTAGCTTATTTCTATTTCACTTATAACTTTAAAAAGGTAAAACATAACCTTTTTAAGTTATTATAAAAACTCCAATGGAGAAATATAAATATGGAGAGATAAAAAGTGGCTTTGACTGATTATGAAGAGAGATGACTTCATTTGCTGAGATGAACCTTGCATAATAACTACGACTAGATTTGACTCCTCATGTTTGCTTTGTCAAAATAAATTTCTCCCTTGGGAATTTTATGCTAGCATACACTATAATTCTTTTATCTTCTATAGTTTATCTTGATTAAACTACTCAATCACATTTTATATCACTACAAACATATTGATCAATTTTATTCATGTAGTGCTTCTTCTTGGAGTTTTTTTAGCTCAACATTTTATGGTAATGCCATTCTATAAGACTATGTCTTATGGAGACATTTTATAAAATAACTCTCATGCATTATATTCAAATTCATTTTCAATAGAGATGCCTAGTATCTTTAGCACTAACATTAGTTTCTCCTCATCCAAAAATGTTGTGTCATCTTCTCTATAAGGTAATCCTTTTATAAAAAGAATCTTGTGAAACCTAGGTCTGAATATTATGGTCCCATTTGTATATAGTCCCATCATCATCTGTGAATTCCTCTTCTCCATCTATATGGGTATGAGATATTTTGTCATTATTGCTTAATATTCTTTTTATTATCCTTTAAATAAATATTTGTATTCTGCTTGATGGGTTCTCTCTATTACTCCTGGATCATAAACTCTCTACAACATATACTAAAGAAATAAGGTTTTTCATCTCTTCATAGTAGCATTAGATACTTGAGAATCTAAGCGATTAAGTAGTGGACCACCAATGTCATGTGTTTATTAATAAGGTTGACTAAGTCTCAACTTAAATCCTCATGACATGACATCTTTCTCTTGTAGTAATAGAAAGTTTATTTAAAATTATTAATATCAATTATAATCTCCTATGGGTCTTTTTATTATTGGAAATATGATTGTCATTGATGTCAAAAGGGACATTATGAGCATGTCATTTAAGTTCAAGAATTGAATATGGTGATTAGAGGATATTTAAAGGATATTATCAGAGGTCAAGGATGAGTGGAGTGCTTATGTGCATGAGTGGAATTCATCTAGTTCTTCATATTGATCATCTAGAAATTTTAGGTCTATGATAGGAAAATATGAGAAGGCATTTTTTTGATGACACCATTGCCACATGTGAATGAGTCTGGGGGAGATGGTCATATGGTTTTGATCACATTAGTCCCTATTTATTATGATCCAAATTTGAATTCATACGATGAAGCATGATAGTATATAAAGTCATGTGATGAAGCATGGTAAAATATATAGGGATGCAAAGTTGGCTACTTAAACAAACATCATTAAGTTTCTATACTTAACCAAATTTGGAAAAGGGTTAAGAAAAGCTAAGTAAGCCTATTGATGAGGTCATGGTTTGCACATATGGAGGTCCATGGACAAAGTGATCATATGGGTTTGTTCATTTTTATGCTTAGTTTCTATGCACTAAATCTCATGTCATGTGATGTAGCATGACAAAAGATATGCTTGAGCCAAGTTTGACTCCCAAGCACTTTGACAATGTTTTCCTACACGTAATCAAAATTTCAAATTACAAGATAAATCTAAGTAGGAAATTTTATGATGTCATATATTTCATGTATGAAGGATTAAGGAGTAATTGGATATATGGATGTAATCCCCTATGTGAGAGGGTCTTATGCACTAAATTATAGGTCATGTGACTAAGCACAACAGAGTTATACAAGTGCAAAGTTAGCCTTTTAGGCATATTGAAATGGTCTCCATACTTAGTCAAATTAGCACAAGGTCTTGTAAAATTTTCATGCTTTTACAAATATCATTTATGGACATTTGCAAAGGAAACAAATAACTATTCTGTTATGGGTTTTTCATGAGCAATCTAGACATATGGTTTGTAGGTTCAAAAGAGAAGAGATGAGCTCAAAATTGAATTATATTTGCTCTCAAACATGTTATGGTTTCTTAGGTTAAACCTAAGGGTTTAGGTCATGATATCAACAGGATTTTCTATTTTTATGTTAACTAGAAATGGTAGGACCCAATAACTTAAGTCCTCATTGTCATAGTGAAACCAGTCCCTTCAACCTAGTTTTTACTGGATCGAGCTATGATCAAAGGACTTAATATTTCATAAGTCTTAGAATTTATATTTGTCTTATATTGATCAGTGGATATCACTTAATCATACAAATAATATCTAATGAAGTGAAGCAAAGTCAAATTTTCAAAGGGAGCTCTAAGTAAACATGTTAGTGATAAGTGTCACATTCATGAAGCTTGATAGACATAGACCCAATAAGTGTAAGCTTGTCAGAGTTAATGATCAAGATTGTCAGAAGATATAACAGTGAGTAGGTGATCATCCAAATGATGTCCAATAGAGTGAGCAGACCTAATGGGATAAAGTGCTTGAGGATTATCAACACAATGGTGAGTTAAAGATTGAGCAAGTTTGAGAAGATCGATAGAGCCTAAGTGATCCAAAGACTTAGGAAACAATGGGATGGAATTAAGATATCAATGTTTAATAACTATATAGAAGTAAATATCATGCATCTTTGGAGATCCAATATTATGCAAAAGTTTAGATCAGAAAGATCAATGGATGCATTTTAAATTTGACAAATCTAAAGTTTAGAAGTATATAAAGATCCAAAGGAGGGTATGAGCTTGTTAGATATCAATCGAATGGATTAATTTTAAAGTTGGGATATTTAAATAAAGACCATTAGATCATGGTGATAAATTAAATATCAATGATTGATATTTAAATATATGATTAGTCTAACGGTCAGATGCAGGGAACATGTAGGAACATATAAGTAAGCCATGAATCATGACACAAACAATGAGATTGATTGATCTAACTAATCAAATATATGTAAATGTGCATGTGAATCAAAAATAGAGTCCAAAAAATGCTATAGATAGTAATGAGACTAGGAATCACGTCGGTGATGCATGAGTTCTAGATGTGGGAAACTTATAGTTCAAGTAATAATGAACTAAGTCCAGAACATAGTGTGAACATAGAAAAGATATGGAACCCTAGATAAATTGTACACACACACACACACACACATGTCTTTTAGGTCATATAAAATGGTGATGTAGCTATTGCTATTTTTGTTAAGTAAATTTGAACACAGAGATAGAGGTAGAGAGCAAGAAAGATGAAGTGTGTCAAGTAGAGATATATAAAGATATAGAACTAGAGGAGTATAGAGAAAAAAGAGATTATGTGTAGAGCATGAGCATTTATAGATCAAACCTGTAATAAAAAATAAAAATATTGGATTCATTTATGAATCTATGCTATCATTTGGAGTTGTAGTTCCATAGAAGAATCTAATAGATTGGTGCCATCACATAAGCTAATTTGGTGCTCATATCAGGGAGTGGGTACTTCCTTAGAGTTGAAGCTCTAAAATTAAGGTATTAGTGTCTCCTTAGGGTTGGTGCCTTTCAATGTGTAACCAGTGAGGTTTTGACTATGAGGCTGGATTAGAATAGTATATTCTAGTAGCTATTCTCACTATGGTTTTGCCTAATGGGTTTTTCACATATACATTTGGTGTCATGTGTATTTGTGTGTTTGTGATATATGAAAATTTTATTTGATCTGCATATATCTTTAAAACTACTTTAAAAGTATTTAGATGACTAGTTTTAGTTGATATATTAATTTACCCCCCCTCTTAGTATCTAGTTGTATTCTAACATGTATTAAACCTTTGTCTTGAAAGTTGGATTGATACAACCAAAACTTCTAGAAAATGTCTTGTAAATACAAATTTACCTATCAAACAATCAACATATTCTCAATATGCTATTTTATTTAACTTCTAAATCATCCATTTATTCATAATCTGATGTTTCATTTGAGCTTTAATATCCTAAAAACCACTCGTTTGCATTCAAAGTAGCCTGCATACAAGAGAAAAGAAGGAACAATGTTGTATCAAATTCTTCTCAAGGTTATGATGGGGAATAAAAATTTCATTGAATGTTATGCTTACAAAAATGAGATTTTGTCTTTTTCAGAACCATGTGTGAGCAACTCAAAACAATTTCTTGAGAGGTTATTGGTGATTTTTGATATTGAAGGAGCTTTAAATAATACACATGTGGGCTTGTGTGGTTAATTATATGAAATAAAGAACAAATCTTTATGTTTTATCTACTGAAACCACCTATTCCTAGTAAAAACCACCTTATAGGTTAAATACCATGAATTATCTTCAAAACCACCTTCAAACTATCTTGGCAAAGCTAGGAAGAGGTTGGTAGATCTTTATAGAGAGTATAACATGTTTTCAAGCATATAAAATCCTACATGGGTAAAATAGGATTCTTAAACACTCATGAATGAACCACCTACTATGTGGAGAGAGAAAATGAGCTATTTTAGGAAGGTAATGAGCATGTATACGGTCTTTAGGACTACTCAAAATAGTATGTAGGATTTTTAGAGGATTGAAACATGTTTTGAGGCTTTATAAATCTTAAAATGAGAGTGTATAATATTCTAAATGTGTTCAAACCCTGATTTTTAATATTATTAACTAAAACATGAGGTTATTTTTCAAAACTACCTTGTTTCAGTTGATACCACTATCTTCATGTATAATGGTAGTTTTATCTTTTCTACCACCTTATAATATTTTTAAACCACAAAAATGATAGCTAATAGTGATTTTATAATGTTTACGAAAGGGTTCCAAACCATCTAATGATGTTAAATATCATGTATTTATCTTCAAAACTGCCCTTTTCCAGTAAATATCATGAATTAAATCAAAATACCATCTTTTTAAAAGGATAAAGCCATGTATTATATTATTTCAAAAAACCAAAAGCCATGAACATATGAGTGGGAAAAAGTTTTTAAAAAATTCTTCATATGGTAATATCATGGGTTTTAAGAAATACCATGAATTATGCAGCCAAACTACCTTTTAAATGGAATACCATGAATTTGTTAAGAGGAAACAAGCATTTTCACAAGTCTTATATGCCTTTTGAGACTGCCACATGACAAAATGGGAAGGTAAATGGTCTTGGGAGAATATTTATGTATGTTGTGTGTTTTTAAGGAGTGTAAAACATGTTTTGAGACCTTATAAATGTTGCTTAATGGTTATTTTTGCATGTTGGTAGGTTTTAATTGTGTTTTTTATATGCTAATGGGTTTTAATGGTGATTTTTACATGTTGGCAATTTATTGAGGCCAATTTTAAATAATGACAGGGTTTTGGAGCTAATTTTACATGTTTGAAAGCTTTGAAAACACTGCTAAGTTGCAAAATGGGGAGTTTGGCATATAATGCATATTAGTAGGTTTAAAGGTTAATTTACATGTAAAAATGACCTATAAAGGTCACAATATATAAAACATATTTGTATTAATTAAAAAAACTTTAAAAAATACTTATGAACATTTCTATAGGGATTTATATTCCTTTTGAAAGGTGATCCATATGGAAATGGATCCTCAGGTCTTGGAAATGGCAATTTGACCTTGAAAAACTGATAATGGAATAAAAAGGTGACATGAGGCTTAGGATAAAAATGGCCAAGGATAACAAGAGGTCTTATAAGGAAGTCATTCAAGTAAATGATCACATAAAAATTCACACCCTCCACTGATTTAGAAATGATAGTTTCATTAACCAATCCATATCTATATTTTATAGTCACTTCATCAATTTCTTTGGGGTTCTCCACTTTAGAAGCATATACTTTGACAATGTTTTCATACCTTAGGCTATGATCAAAATGATCACCTTATTTTATCAGAAGATAAATTTTTGAGATATTTTTAGCACCCCCAACTTTGTGACTCAAAACTCCCAAATTAGGGATGACTAAGATATGCTCGTAAAATGCATGTCCATCCATAATGCTACTTTGTAATCCAATCAGTGATTTACCATTTATAAGGTCAAAGGATAAGTAGATCTCAATTTACAACCCAAGCCTTATCCATTAGGCTAAGGATTTGATGACCCATTATGAAAAAAAATACCATCCATGTCATTAAAACACCTCTAATTAACTATATGAGTGTAATTAGGGTTGTTATTTTAAAATTTAAAATTTTACGACAACAGCTAATAGTCACCTCAATGTACAATATAATAGTCAAAATTTATTTTTTTATATTATTTTAGTTCTTACATGATTTATTTTTTATTGAGTTTTTATTTAACTTACTATTGGTCATACTTGTTGTGTTTGCATTACCTTAATGACCCCTTCATTATTATACATTTGAATTTACTGTTTTAATACTATATAATTACTATCTTATGCATTGTATGGTTCTCAAAATATGCTTTGCCTTCTTGGTTTGATAAATGACCCATATCTCTTTCTTTAGTATTATGAAATGGAATCAATTTTTTGGTAAGTAACATTTGTAAGATAGTGCTTGGTTTATATTGAATGATAATTATCTGTAATGTTAAATAAGTATCTATGTTTATCAACTCCAAATTATTGACTAAGTTTTGATCTAGGTTTAATTTTTTTACTTTTCATACATTTTAAAATGTAAACTTATTCTTGTGTTTGACTCATGCTTTATTTTATGAAGTTTTGCCTTAACAATGCACATTTAACTTATGAGGTCGCTAATGTGATATATCATTGTAACAACCATATTTATAGGTAAAATTTTATTACTTTAAAACAAATCATTTCCTTTATATACTTTAGACTATTTTGGATTGAGTATTTTTTATTTTTCAATATTATTTGTATATGAACTATCATGATACTCTCTTGGACCTATGGATGTAAACATATTATCAAAAAATTACTCACATATATTGATAGGTGTGAAATTTAGTTTTACCAAATAATAATATATATTACATAGCATGTAATTATCATCGTCATCACTATCATTATAATATGTGCTTATGTGATTTAGATCTTATGAATTGATCAAAAGAGGAATAGTTAGAATTTGCTAATTTTTTATATATTAAATTATACCAACATGCCTCATTTCTAGAGAAATAGGGACTCTCTTTTACCCTAAATGGATATACAAATTTCACAATTTCATAATATATTCTTAGGTTCAATTCATATGATAACACCTTTATAATTATGTTGTAATCTAGTTGGTTATGATATATTTGTTTTTAATACTAATTTATAGTGGCCAATTTAATCATTTTTAAATTTAGGATTGATTTGACTTAATATCATATGATATCTTTTGCTTAATAATGACCATTTAAGTTGATCACTTTTTTTTAATAATATTTTCAAATTTAATATGTATTGAATATTATGTGTTTCCACATTAATTATTTATTTGTTTGTGTGTAGGAAAAGAAGTGGATCTCAAAAAGAGGCATAAAGTGGAACCAAGAATGTGACACTCTAGAACCATAAGAGATTTTTGACATCTAGGGAGCTTCAAGACTGTTAGGACCTGGAAACACAATTGATTACCATGTACTAGCAACTAAATATGCAGAATTTAACCAGAAGTAACAAGTAACTAGAATTCAAAAATAACACAGAATATGAGAGACAATACCCAATTGTATTAATACTCTTCCAAAAGGAAATACAACAAAGAAGATGCCACAGTCTTCTTCCTTACACACCTCTAGGGCTCCCACACCTCTAGGGCATAAACAATAAATCTCTTCAAGAGCTCGCTCTCTCAATTACAGTCCCAACACTCAACTCAAGCACAGAGTTGGTGTTCACCTCCAACCAGTTAGTATCACTACTACTAGTATCACCAGTCAGTATCACTACTACCAGTACACAAGTACTCCATATACTCCATGATCGAGTACACACCGTACTCCAAGTACTCAACGTAATCCAAGTAGATCTCACCTGATCTTGCTACCTATTATGTTGCTGACCTCCCTGATCTTGTACACTTGCAAATCAACCTAGTTCTGCACACTTGCAAACCTAGATCTCTCTCTCTCACACACACACACCTGCAGATCAACTGACCTTACTTACACATGTAGATCTCCTAACCTAGCCTTGCATACCTATCGACCAAGATCATACACACATGAAGAACCCTTCTGATTCTCCAAACTTGCACCCCTGTGGATCTTTTACCAGAACTTGCACAACCTGCAGCTCTACCTGATCATACACACTTGGCACCCCTATGGAACTAGGAGGAACACACCTTGCTCTCTTCACTCTAAAGGAGCTAACCTTGCTCTTACTCAACTAGCACACCTTTACAATATAGCCCATGAGTCTATTATATAGATCTCATGCAAACAATAATTAGACATCCAATTACAATAATTAGATCCACAGCTCCAAGACTAAAATTAGCCTTTTATCATGCAAACAACCAGTTCATTAACAAACTATCTGTGAAGCTCACAGTTCTGAACCACACAAGCAACCGACGTTGGTCCCTATCTATCTAGGGATGACAGACATCAGCTGATCCCTGACTGATGTCGGTAGCTTCCTGTCTACACCTGACTAATGTCAGTTGGCCTGACCGACGTCGGTGATTGTGACACTCAGCATCCTCCTCCATGTCTGCATCAGTGAAGCTTTTAGCTCCACAACCTAACAAAGACTTTATGAATCCTAAGACAATTCAGGATAGATTATTATCTCTGAGATTCCATGATCTCTAGTAAATTTGTACACTCTAGGATCCTGAGTGAATCAAAACTTTTCAATTATCATTATTTAGGTGAGATAGTTTAGAGGAGTCTAGGACCCTAGGATCAGGAAGCTTTATCACAATTTAAGATATTTCATGGTCTCTAGGAGACTCTATAGATCTAATAACTCTTTATGATACTTCACACACTTTGAGATTCCTACAGTCTATTAGTTTGACACCATAGGACCTTGAGAGATTATATAACCACTATATTAAATTTTAAAATTTTCATTTCTCGTCACACCTATCATCCCCTATCAAACCATCATAGGATAAAAAATTTCACATCAATTAATATAATTTTAAATAATTGAAGGGATAAATAATTAAAAAAAAATAAGGGACCAAAATTATGAATTATGCATGGTTATTTTCAATGTCTAAATTTAGACAAGGGGATGAGTTCAAGTAACTCAAAGTGGATATTTTTATGATTATTTTTTAGATTAAATTGCTTTAAATTTATATTTAAAGCTATAGTTTTATATTTAGATGTTTTTTAGGATAGATTTATATAATGTATTATTAAATAAGTGATCACATGCAAGTTTTTATAAAATCAAAGTGGTGACCATAAAACTATTATAAATAGGATGACCACTCTCTAGCATCATTCCCACACTAAGCTATGATAGGTTATTCATGAAACATATCTAATGTAATGGAATATTGGCTCAGTGTTCAATGTAATGAGGGTCAAGATATGGATTAAAACATGTCTTCAATACAACAAGGCTATTCTACAACTCATAGCTAGGGATACGATTCAATGTTAGTTTAGGCATTTCAGTTATAAAAATGTTTGTGCCCAAAATTTTAGCCAATGAAATGTGAGTGAGTTGGTTAAGTGGCTTGATTGTTTCAAGCCCTACCTAGGTTCAAATCTCTATAAATTCATATGAGGCTAATTATAGTCATGGTTTATATTCTTGGGGTCATTAATGGTTGTTGGTTATTCTCAAGGCTAGTGGTGGTTATTATTGGTATTCTTAGGCTAATTGTGTCCATTTTTGTTATATCTAATATATGTGGTAGATAATCACTTAGGGATATGGGACCATGATTGTGTCCCAGACTAGTTCATAGCTCTAGTCAAAAGTGAATATCAATTAAAAAAAACTATTGTCAATAAATTATATTGGGACAATTTTATTTATAAAGGTTTTGGGAGACTCAAAAAGCTTAAGAAACCTTTGTGAGTTTATTTGTTTTTTACTATCTAAAAAGATCATATTAGTTTTGTTTTATTTTATTTATCTTCTATTAATCATTAGATGATATTTATTTGTTTTATTATGAGTATTTTAGATTGATTAATTCAATTATTTTGACTATTTTAGTTAGTTAATATTTGATCTCTTATTGCTATAGTTAAACATGATTTTTTCTTTTCCATAGTAAGATTCATATTTTAAAAAGTATTATAGATGAATGTATAAATTGCTATTCTATATGATTAATTTATCTTGTAATGAGAATCTACTAAGATTCACTCATAATTGATTAACCCTTCAAATCGTGCACTATATTTTTTCAGTTTTGAGTGAATATTAAATTTGATTAATTTTGGATGTATTTCATTAGATCTAAAAAAGTATTAATTGAGATAAATAATTACTAAGAATATATTTGAAACCTTTTTTTATATCCTACTCTTATTTCTATTTTGACCTTTTTATGAGATCCATTTATTATAACATAATATCATTGTAAATACCATCCTTGGGTGTTTTTTTATACTTGAAAAAACTTTCCTTGATGGCATTTAGTTGTTACTATTCCATCATGACTACATAGGATAGTCATAACTTGTAACTTATGCCCTAGACAAAATTACCAACAACCCTAAAATGAGAGGGTGAAAACCCATCAGATGAGGTGTGCATAAAACCCACATCAAACAAAGTTTAGTACTTTATTTGTTTCTTCATTAATTGATATAGTTATAAATAAGTCATTTCAATGTACTTTACCTAAATATCCAACATCATATGTATGAATTTTATCCATTGGAATAGGTTTTGATGGTGGTACTATATAATAATTCATAGAATTTGATTGAAAAGCACACACATTATTAAATTATATCATTTTAAAATATTTGAATGGATTATTTTATATAAGGTGTAGTAATATAAAATAAAAAAATTAGTAACCTGAGTGTGGCTTGTGACACCCAACCCTTAGGTCCCTATTTCTTACTCTCATAACCCTCATAAGTATCTTTTCACTGATTCCTAATCATCCCTTCTATACTTAATCCTAGCTCATCCAAAATACTTTTTCCAAGACTAATCCATCTTCCCAAGCCCCATTAACTTAGGAAAATAGCACCACACATGGACTACAACACTAGTGCCACTCATATCCACTTTTGATGCTCATATTCAAATGCATTTTTAGCCCTAATGGTCAATTTATTTTTATTCTCCATCCTTATCCTTGTTGGCCTAATACGAGCACATTCAACCCAAGACCAATAGATCCCTATAAAATACCATTCAAAGATCATTTGGAAAGAGTTGGAAATTATAACGAAGCAAGCATGACTACTCAAGCAATCTTCCCTATTCTTTGCATACATCTAGCTAATACACTTACAAGCTTATTCAAATCTTTACACCAGTCCCTAATCACTTAAGCACATCTAGTTTAGTATTTTTCATATTCATACACTCTATCTCATAAAGCACATCAAGTAGGATAACTACATATGGCTTGATCCCTCTTCAGAGTATTGGTATGTAGGAAACATGCCCACAAAAGTGGTGTGGATACATGTATAGTGAATATTACACACACTAACACCCCTCTTTCTCAAAATTGGTCAAAACAAAATGGAGTATAAGGTTTGGAGAGAAAATATTCTCTATAAGGATCTCTATAGACTTCCAACTATCAAAACTTCACAAATAGGGTCACACAGGCATAGTGAACAAAAACCTAGAAAGCTCAGATCTCTTGAACAACAATGACAAAAGTGGATTACAATGTTGGTGCCACTCCTGACCACTTTTAGTGCTCCTATCCAATTAGAAAATGAATATCACATCCTAGTTTATGATAATGTCTCAATCTTGCACAATGAAGCTCAGACCCTATCTTAGCTGTATCAATTAGTTTTCAACTAAGTCTTATTTTCTCCCCCTTATTACTATTTTTAGAAGGGTCAAAATTGCAATTTAATTTACACAAATTAGTTCTTAATTATTGCATATTTATTTACTAATTTTACTACTCAAACCCTTTAACTAAATTATGAATAATACACCAATATTCCCAAATAGGTTAAATCATTTGGTGAACACGACTTACTTCATTTATGCATAAAAACCCTAGGGTAAATTTTCTATTGATTTCTTGTTTTTTTTTAATTTTTACTTACATAATAAAATAAAAAAGTAGCAATTAAATTTTAAAATTTTGTAGTAATTTTAAAATATTTTTCTTTCAAAACCCTAGTTACCCATACTAGGTCCCGATATTTTCCCAATAATTTTCTAATTTTTTACTAGCATATTACAATAAAAAATTCACTTCAAATTTCAAAATTCAATAGTAATTTTCAAAAACATTTATTTATCAAAACCCTAGTTGCATCTTCTAGGTCTCTTTAAATCACAAATTTTCCAATAAAATTATTGATTTCTTACTTGTATATTGCACTCATAAATTCACTTTAAATATCAAAATTCATAGAAATTTTCAACATAATCATCTTTAAAACCTTAGTTGCATACACTAGTTCCTATTGCTTTTTGAGATATCACCTTACATTCTAAAATCAAATTTCAAAAATGGATCTCACTTATTTACAATATTTTCTTAAATTTATTACAAACAATAAGGAGACCATCATTGGTCCTGTCATGTACATGAATGATGAAGTTTACCATATGTTAATACAAATATTTATCCTTTGTGTTTCATGTTTATTTTTCATAATATGGTATGATGTTAAGAAAGTTATTATTAAGCATGTTAAGATATCTTTTGCATCACCTCCCTTGGAGCCTCTATCATGTGTTGAATCATGTTGCATGATCCATTTTACTCTTCTATAGGTCACTACCCATCATTAGAGAGCACAATTCACACCCTTTGTCCTTCCACCACCTTGACCTATTGATTATCTCTACTATTCTCTCATAGCTACTACTAGTCCTATACGAATAGCAGATAATATGATTAGAGTTGTTACTTGACATGTCACCATGCCTCCTCCACCTAGTCAAGAGCCCTACCACCCTCCCATTCCTTCTTATCCCAAGCCCACCCACTAGCACAAGTAGATCCACATAAGACATGATATTATCGATCTGTTGAGAAAAAAACAACTAAGATTTCCATGTTAGAACTACTTCATAAATCCAATGTGTTAAAAGATGTTCTCTATCAGGCACTCACTTAGATTTTGATGCCCATTGATTCAGAGATTTATTATTTTGCATCGATGGTTAACATGTTAAAAACTATAGAAGATGTTATTACTTTTGATCATGATTACATCCCATCTCAAAGAGTTATGATCAAAATTTATGAATATTCATACAAGCTCAAGTCAAAACTAGCATAGTTATGAGAGTTCTAGTTAATAGTGGTTTCAAACTTAATATACGTAATATTACATTCTTACAAACCATGGGTGTGGAAATGACATCCATGCAAAAATCATATAATAAAATTAGAGTATTTTATGATATACCATGATAGACATTGGGCACCATTGCTTTAGATATCATGGTAGGATCCAAAACCCTCTCTACATAATTTTAGGTCATGTTAGGTCCTCTTCATAATAATATTTTACTCATAAAACAATGGATACATGTTATGGGTTAGTTCCTTATACTCTTCATTGATGTGTTAAGTTGCTCCATGAAGGAAACCTATACACATGTACAATAGATAACCATCCATTCAGATATTGTCAAACTATAGTCATCTTTAACTATTTCACTAGATGGGACACCTCACATCATATTTCATCCACCACCTCATTGTATTTATCTTGATTAGATACATACATATGAGGTTGGAGAGACTAGAAATTCTCATACTCTTCCACTTATAATTGTGTCCTTAGCTCCAGATATTCAACTAGTCACAACAGCTTTAGCCATTCTAGCTTGTCCATTAGTCACGATTCCTACACCTATTACAATTATACATTCATCAACAACAATTCCAATAATACCATTTGATTCTATAGATATAGTTACTCCATTAGTTACAACCACTCTCATATCACCATTGTCTTCTACTACTATAGTTGATGAGACTCCCATATCATAGTTACCCCTTATGGTAAATTTTGAGTTACCATATGTACATGATGTTGATATAGATTCTGGGGCTTATTAAGATGATGATATGATACCCAAACTCATATATGACCATTTATGTGGGTTGAGATTTAATCAATATGCCCATGAGAGTACCAAGATGACTCTAAAGTTCTCATTACACATCCTACATCATTCTTAATATCTCACACTACACTCACAGGATATAATCCACATTTATAGCCACGCATAAATCACTTAGCACATATAGTTAACATGGTTACCTCTATGGATATAGATCTAATCATTTAGATTTAGGCAGGGAGCACATAACATCAAAAATAAATTATGTTATAGATGTTACTTGATCATGTATTAATCACATTACCCACATTATGACACAATTCTATTAGCAAATTATCACAGCATGATGGTCACCCATTTTATCTTTTTCATAAGATCACATGCCATGATACAAATTCATGTATATATTTATAGTAGAGATTGGATAAACTATAGGTTCAAAGTATTATTCAAATTATAACACCACTAGCACCAACTTCTCTACTTTCATTAAAGCAATCTACTACCAGAGCTAAATGTCTTAGAGAAGAATCAACATCTCTACCCCTAGAGCAGCCTTCAATTCACCTTCGATAGGATGACACTATGTACATAGATTCTATAGTATATGGTGTTACTTATGATGATGATATTGAGGCATTTGATAATGTCCATGATCCCTTCCTCCATCTACATCCCCAACAACCTCCATCCTTGGACCCTTTACCCCCTCCAGCCTAGTCTTTTATGTCATTATGTACATATTTATTTTCTCAAATACATGTACATAGTTTACTATGTTTGATTGTGCATACCTAAAATATAACTAAAAAATCTAAAACCAATATAACATTTCAAAATATGAAAACATTTAAATATCTAAAAACACCAAAAACATTTTGATTGTATGCATTATTCATGCTTTACATTTCTACTACTATAATAGACTTGCGTTTTTTTTATGTATGTTATTATTTGTTAATTTATCTACATTACCATGCTTCATTTGATCTTATTTAAGTGTGTGTAGTGACATCCAGCTCCTTTATTTTTTCACTCTACCCATTTAGGGGGTATCTTTCTTCTACATTTGAGACATACATTAATATATTTACCCACTAGGGGTATCTTCTACATGACTACACCATCCAGGTTATGTCATTTCTACACCACACACTCTAGTTATCATGATGATGTACATTATTTACTAGCCTACATAGATTACTCTATCAACACTCACTAGTATATAGAAATTATGTATTTATTAGCATATACCTAGTCTTGTATTATCATGTCTTACATCCTTTCACATTCTTGCTTTGATTAGTTAGATGTGATTGTATTTCTAGTTTTTAAATGATTTATTTTCTTTATTCATGTAGCTAGATTTGATTGCACTTCTCAATTCCTGATTATCTCCTATATGTGCCTTAAGACATTTGTCAATGTCATTTGCTTCTATTCATGTGTGTGCCTTAGGACATTTTCTAGTGTCCTTTGTCTATAATATTTAATGTGATTGTGGCTTCCACACCAACCTTGTTTGTTTCAATTATATGTGTATGTAGAATTTGAACATGCCTTGTATGATTGCCTTCTAGTATGAGTGACATGTGCCCATGTCCCTTATTTGTTTGTCTCCTTGGCCACTCTTATACACTTCTTGCTTCTTGCATTGTGTGCTTATTGCTTTTTTGCTTCTCATTTTTTGCAATGCCATGATCCATATCATACATTATATTGCTATTTTGGATGCCATGATGGACATCATGCTCCATCCTTCTTTGTCAACTAACAACTAATAACTAACCAAACTTCCATTTCTAGTTCAATATATTACACATGTTATTAGTGTTTCTAACTCTTTTTTCACTTTTCACATTCAGAAGAAATAAGAAACTAAGATAATGGTTAGGGGTTAGATGATACTTGGATGAAGTTTGCACACCGTATCCAGATGATTGAAGGATCTCCTCTTTGGCTGTGGACGATGACACCTGTAGATAAGAAAGACTTAAAAAAAGGAAAAATGTTAGATAGGTATATGGTGGACTGCCAAGCAAAGCTCAGTCCCAGAAGTGCAAAGACTTCCTTGAGGGATGACAGTCCACTAGTTGATAAAAGAGTGTTGCTAAAAAGAGAAATGGTGAAAGACTAAACACAAGAAATAGAGATAATATGTACCTGTATTCTATTGTCGGTCTATCACAGTCACCGACATCAGTGGTTCTGCCAGCGTTAGTTGGTCAAGGTTGTCGACGTTGGTTATGCTACTGATGTCGATAGGGGAAATGGTCGATGTCAATTAGAGCAATGGCCTTGGATGGGTTTAATGGTCGACAGAGGGGTCTGGAAGGAGTTTGGGTCTATGCAGGGTTTGTAGAGGATTGCAGGACAGTGAATATGGTCTAGGAAAGGGCTAAGGTAGAGGATAGGGGTGGAAAGAGAATAAGAATGAGAGAAGGCTTTTCAACCTCTCTAGGAAGGAAGTTGGGTTGGTCTCAACAGTACTCAGAGATAGCAAATTGACTGATTACCAATGCCTTTTAAAGTACTGAAATGAAATAGAAGAAGAATACTTAGCTCTTGCTTGCTAAAGAACCAGAGGTGTAGGATGCTTGTTCCTGATGCGGCTGATGTAGGAAATCTCGTACAACCTTCAATTTGGTGTGGGGTGAATTTTGTAGAGTGCCTGTAGCCTGGAGAGTGATGACAGAATGCTGGTGTCTCATCCCAAAGCCTGCCTTTAATATGCCAAGATTTGAGGAGCAAGAGAAGTTAGATTCAAATCAAGAGAATTTGTCTTTGGGTCTATGATTAGCCATTTTGGGGGTTAGAACATGGTTTTAAGCAACTAACAACAGTGATTTTACCGGCATCGGCCAATGGGTAACTGATGTCAGTGGCTAGAAGATGGGTAAAAAGGCTATTTTTAGCCTTTTGCTCGTTCCTCCATCTGTCGAGTTTAGCTGCCATTGAAAAATGGTCCAAAGGCAAATTAAATAGGCATGAGAGGTTAGTGGGAGGGTTGAAATAGGTCTTAGATAATTAAGAAGGGTCATAGGGTAATAAATGGGGGTATCTAAGGGCAAGGTGAGGTGTCATGGGTGATGTGTCAAGGGTGGTGTTATCAATTTAAAATAGGTTATTTATTTTAAATTAATAAGTGTGTGGGTTAGGAATGTTTAGAAGTGGACCAAGGGGACCAAGGGGGAGTTGACCAAGGAGTAGACACAATTTTGGTGTCTACATTTGCCCCTTTTTGTCTTGTTGGTTGTTCTTGACGAACTACAAGACAAAAATAGGAGTAAGTTGCCCCAGGTATGGGATAAGGTAGTTTTTGTCTTGTTGGTTATTCTGGTGAACTGCAAGACAAAAAATAGGAGTTGGTTGCCCCAGATGAGGGATGAGGTATCCCCCCTCAAAGCGGGAGTCAAGGGAAGGTACCTTGATATCGGGTGCCATTTTGATAGATTGAGGATGGATATTGTGAGGTTTGAGTGTGAATGCTGCAAAAGTTGATATTGCATGTATACCACTTCACGTGATAGGTAGGTCAAATTGCCATAGTCAAGGGTCGAGGAGTGCTAAAATTGAAATAACCAGTCCCCAGCATTTAGTAATAGCTGATTGGGTTAAACGATCCAAGCTGTAGCTCCAATGGTCACCGTGTTCCAAGTATCCCAGGCTCAAGAAGTGCTCCTGGAAAACATGAAAAATGTCACAAATATTGGGGATCAACTTGCTCACGATCCAAAAATACGTGTGAGGGTCATAATGTGGGTTGCGTACAATTTACTAACTATTCGTGAGGTAGCATATATGCAATCAAAACAACCAAGGCATAGTTGTCCCAAAAGTGGTCATGGTCTGAGGAGATAGTCATGATCTCCAAGGTCATTGGTCATGATTTGGGTTGGTAGAGATAGTTGGTCCATTAGATGGATGGACAAAGGAATGGCTGAGCTAACCTCAGAAGACCCCATGTTAACTAAGTGCTACCTACATAGCCCCTATTTCAAGGGCCTCAGGCCAATGTAGTTCTCCCAAAAGGGAGGAAGAGGGTCAGTTATGGATGTGGGTTGGATGAGGTTAAGTCATGGTTAAAGGTTAAATGGCTTGTCCATCAAGTAGATGAACAAATAGATGTGGCTGAGCTAACCCTAGAAGACGTCATGTCATTTGAGTGCTGCCCACATAGCCCCTGTTTGAAGGGCCTCAGACCAATGTAGTTCAGGCTGGTTGATAGGTTGGTTTGGTCAGGTTATAAATGATGAGGGTATGATGATGTTATAGCCTTTTCCATATTATGTGATGGGTGTATTATGTAACATTGGTTGTAGGGTTTTCCATCCCTAGCAAGTGTCCATATTAGTGATGGACGTATGCTAAAAATGAAATGAGTATGCTTATGCTTCAGTAAGTAATGGTTTATGCTTGGCATAAGTTGTGTTGTCGATAGTTTTCATGTGTATTGGTTTCCATAGAAACTAGTGTGAATAGGCTATGATAATGTTAGTGGTCTGAAAAAGGTTTGGTTGGTTTGGTTTGGTTTAGAAATTGATTTAGTTGGATTTGAATTGGTTGTATGTGACCAAAGTGCGTAAGAAGTGAAAGGTGCATTGCTCTTTCATTGATAAGGACCATAATGATAGCATAGATAAGGGTTTTGCAAACAAAATCCCTGTTCATGCATTACATATTTTGACCATTGGTTTATGTTAGAGAAATAGTCGAATCACTTGACATTAAGTGAGCTCAAAATCCCTTCAGTATGTTGGGATAATAAGTTTGATGATGTGATATGTCATGATAGCATAACCCTTTTTAGCAAGGATAACTTTGCCCCTTTTATAGGTGACCCTGAGAATGACTATAGGCAAGTCCATGACTTAATAGTTTGTCAGTCAATGTTTTTTTTTTGGGTAGACTGATCGATGTGGGAAGTCTACGTGGGGATGTTGTTTTGTTTTGTGGTCATATGTGAAGCTGATCGATGCAGGAAGCTTCTAAGAGAGTGTTGTTTGTAGCAAGATTTGGGTATAGCCATCCTTTGAGGGAGTGGTCTATATTTTGCTTTTTATGTTTTTGAGGGCTTTGAATAGATGTCCTTCAAGGGAACAGTCTATTAGCTACAACAATGATGATGTAGTTGTCCTTTGAGGGAGCAGTCTACATTTAAAGTTTATTACCTTTGAGTAGGTATCCCAGTGTTATATTTTTTGGACTAAAATTTTAGTCATGGACAATCCTGTAGAGGTTTAAGGGTTTCCCTTTTATTAGGATAAAGCATACATGCTTGACAAAAGGGTTAAATAATGTTTGTAGGGAAACAAGGTTGAAAGGAATAGGAATGATGATGATGGGGGTTGCTCAAGGGATGAGCTCAAGTTTAATTTCAAGTGAATGAGTACTTGACTAATAGTATAATGGTTGTAGATGCAAGGCATTAAGGGGCTTACATTCTGGTCGACCTTCAAGGGAAGACAGATGATAAGTCCCTGATCCATACTTGTGCATTATGATATAAGGTCCAAGCCAATTAGGAAAAAACTTGCCTCATTTACTTCTTTCCATATTGGTATCGTGTTAAAGATGATTAAGAAGTTGGTTGATGTTTGGTCGATGCTTGGTTGGTTGATCTTTGGTCGATGCTTGGTTGGTTGATGTTTAGTCAATGCTTGGTTGGTTAGTATTTGGTCGATGCTTGGTTGGTTGATGTTTGGTTGATGCTTGGTCGGTTGATGTTTGGTCAATGCTTGGTTGAGGTCGTGATAGTCAGTATAGAGTCAAATTCCCCCAGTCGCTTGTGACAGGGACAAGGTTTGGCACCCATTGTAGATAATCAATGGGTTGGATAAATAAGAGAAGATGTTGAAGCCCCTCTTAGACAAGGAGTACGATGAAAGGATGCATCCTACAAAGCTTTTTCTTGATAAGATTAGTTTGAGAGGATGAGATCCTGATCTTCTACGTTAAAGTTTGGAATCTTAGAATTATGGATGGTGATGGAGGCAATGGTTGGTAATGATTAGACTAAGGCAGCTAGTGGTTGGGAGTCTTTAGGTTGGACCTCCATTGCCTATAAGGATTTGATTAAGGCTTGTTAATGTTGTGGAGAGATTTGAATGAGGTCATACAAAGATGTCTTCATAGAGGTTGGGTGAAGTTGTTTCACCATGGAGTTATGAATCGGCTTGGAAGATGTTGATTGGGATGTGCCCAAGATTGAAATCTTGGGTTTTGGTGGTTGAGGAGGCTTGATGAATGGATATGTTCAAGGGAGAGAAACCTTCTCTTTCCCTTTATCCTTCATGGTTTGTGACCTATTGGCCACATTGATGGTGTTGATATCAAACAAGGGGGTTGAAGGTGATAGAGGAACCACAGTTTGATGATGGGCTCCTGATTTAGGTGAGGATGTTTGAGAGGTATGGGATGGTGTCGATGGTTTGTCAAAAGGGTGGTCGAGAGGATCCTTAATGAAAAGGATGTCCTTTTTTAGGTGTTGATGAATGACATCTTTAAGAGCACAACAACGCTCAGTGTCATGTCTAGGTGTGCGATGATACACACAAAATTTAGTGTCATCGAACCAAGATGGTTTTGATCTGAGAGTTGATGAGTGTGAAGGTGAAGAGGGTTGGGAGACATGAGATGGTGTTGGATATTTGTTGACAGTATCCTCAACAAGGAGGGTGACTTTTTCCAAGAAATGGTGAATGAAAACCTTGAGGGCACAACAATTTTTAGTGTCATGCCCAAGTGAGCGATGATATAGGCAAATTTTAGTGTCATCAAACCAAGACAGCTTTGGTCCAAGAGGTTAAAATGGTTTGATAGGTGGAAGAGTGATGTTAGAAGTTTGAAAATTTTGGCATAGTATCAAAGCATATGAACCCACTAAGGGGTTCATGCTTGTCGATGCACTAGGTGTTGATGACTTTTGTTTGGGAGTTGTTGAGGGAGATTTTTGTACCACCTTTTGGGTTGGTGGTGTGGCCACTCATGTAGATGACACTTTATTTGTGAGGGGTGCCAAATTTTTTAGAGGAGGTAGGTTTTTGGTGGGTAAAGGGAGTAATGGAGGCAACTTGTTTTTGTTAGGTGTAGGGAGCACTCCAATTAAGGTAGAAGGATGAGGGCCTAAAATAGAGGGAAATGATGATGGTGGAGGAGGAGTTCTCCGACGTGTTTTATTAGCCTTATTTGGTTTAGTCCAAGGACTACTATTGTGCGAGGTAAGGTTCAATTCTACCTTCACTTGTGGGTGAGTGAGGTTAGATATGGGGTGAACACTGAGGGATTTAATCAGTGTTGGTATGGAGGATGTTTGTGAGGGTTCAGGTTTAGATGAGGATGGTTGAGCTTCTGAAGATTTGGAAGTAGAAGCCTAATCTTTGTTGGTGACTTTTGGAGATTTTGTCATAGAAGGGTTGACAGTACGAGATGAAATGGGATGTGTAAAATGAGGAGTTTTGATTCGCTCCCACAATGCCTCATGCTCTAACTTCTTTAAATGGAGAAATCCTAAGTTCTCAACCAATCGAGAGAATGGTTTGGAAGATGTTGGATGAGGCTTTGGTTTTTTAGAAGATGTGGGTGGTTGTGAGACCAGAAATATGTTAGATGCAGCGATCTCAGGCCAAAGGTGAGAAAGAGTCATCACTGGATCATCTTCAGTCGAAGTAAGTGAAGAGACAAGTTCTTCTCTTGGTGGAGAAGGAATTGGAGAATGTGACTCCTCAAGAGGATAGAGGGTAAGGATGATTATGCCTTCTACTTGTGGTTGAGGAGTAGGAAAGGTAGGGTCCTCCATTGGTAGTAGGAAGGATGAAGGTGGGGCTAGCGGTGCTGGTATGGTTAAAGCATCCTCCAATATAAGAGGGATAGATGGAGAACTAATAGGAGAAGAAGGTTCTTCCACCTATGGGAGAGAAATAGGAGAAGAAGGATCTTCTACCTATGGTGGACAAATAGGAGAAGAAGGCTCTTCTACTTGTGATGGACAAATAGGTTGATTAACCTCTTCGGTTTGTGAAAGAGGTTGGTTAGGGATGGGAGGAAAAACCATGTTGACTGTGCATATATTATGCTCTTGGGGGTCATCAGCCATGGTATGAATGTTATTTTGACTAGGGGGATGGTTAGGGAAAGGTTGTCTAAATATGTCTATGTTTTGGTTAGGTGGCGCATTTGGGTTATCCAAAACAAGATCACCTTTATCTATCATGTCTTAGACAATGTTTTTGAAGGTTTTGTAGTTGTTTATGTCATGGCCTTTGACACAGTGATAATTATAGAAGTCATTATCCCTATACCATGCAGGGATGGCATGCGAGGGATGAAATTGAGGTGGTGGTCAAATTTAGGGGAGATTGAGGACTCCCTGTTTGACTAGTTTATCCAAAATGGAAGCATATGATTCTCCTATAGGAGTATACTGATGCTGTATATACTGTTGTTGGAATTGTTTGGTGATGCTTTGTGATGTGAAAGGTTGAGATAGGTTTTTTGTTGTTGAAGATGATGGTCTAAGTACCACAGCATTTGCTGATCCCTTAGACTTGGGATTAGAAGAAGAAGAAGATTTGGATGAAGGGTCATTTGATTTGGCATTGGGGTTTTACTACGCAATTTGATTTTATTTTATTTGACAGCATGGAGTTCAAGCTTCTTAGCCATGGTGAAAGCTTCATCAAATGTGCAGAATGTTTGGACCCATAAAGTAGATGAAATGTATTTGGCACATGCTTGTGAAAAGAGTTCAATGAGCTCAAGTTGAGGTAAAGAAAAGGAGAGTTGGTTGATTAAACTTCTCCATCGAGTAACAAAATTAGCTATGGATTCATTGTCAAATTGCTTGATAGAATATAGGTCCATGATGGAGACCTTTTTAGTTATATTAATTGAAAAATGGTTAAGAAATAGTTGAGCTATTTGAGTGAAGGTAAATAGAGAGTGACTGGTAATAGAACTATACCAATTTAGGGCAACATCAAAAAGAAACATGGGAAATGTGCGTAGTAATAATGCATCATCATGTGTTATAAGGTAACAAGCATGTCTAAACGCTTGTAGATGTTGTTGTGGGTCCTCCTTACTCTGAAAGTGAGTAAACTTGGGAAGTTCCCACTGACTAGGATATGGTCGGATTGGGACTGAAGGATGAATAGGTTCATTATAGATTTGTTCATATGAGAGAACATTTCTTGAACCCGAAATGGATGTCTCAAGATTAGACACCTTATCCATCAGCATCTTGATTAGATCGACTGGTGGATTGATAGGTGGGGCACCCCCTAAGTTGTAAGGTGCTTGGAAGGAGTTAAGAGGGGCATATGACGTAGTTGGTTGTGCTTGTATAGGTGCAACATATTGGTAACTAGTCATAAAAACTGATGTTGAAGTCAAGGGTGGTTGTGTTATGAAGCTAGAAGGCAGAACTTGGCTTGATGTCAGCAAAGGTGGTTGAGTGGCGGCAACACTTGTTGAAGGATAGGTGGTTACTCTTGTATTTATGGGTGCAAGAGTAGGTGGGATGGAGACAATTAAGTTTTGGAATAGTGTACAACTTTGTTGAACGGTTTTTGATTGAGGGGTACAGGAACCCCAAAGGAGGTAGGTCTAGAAACAAAAGGAGAGGTCACACTTTGAAGATTGGTCATGGTCAGGTTATGGGTTGAGGCAATGGCTTGGGTGACCATGGGATGGGTTATGGAGGCTGTTGATACAATTGTCGTGTTAATTAAGAAAGTTGGCATCCCATAAACTGGGTTGCCTGAAGAGTCTCGCATTTGACTTTTTGCGAGATAGTGCTAAAGGGCCTTAACATTGAGGTCAAAGAACCTTTCAAAGTCTCGGTCCCCTTTGAGAACAATTTGGGGTTGAGTTGGGGTTGGAGTACGCTCAGTGTCTAAATGATACTCCATTAGAGGACTTGATATAGAAGGCGAAGGTGGGAGTGGTTGTTGCCTTGCGTGGTCAACAAAAATTTTAGTTTGACTATGTGTCAAAACCATCCAAGGCAAAAGTGGGGTTTAGGTTATGAAAACTATATGTTTTAGCTTCAAAAAACCAGAATGTGTTTTTAATAGCAAAAAGGTCAGGTTTTTAGCTTGCTGTTTGAGAAGAAAGAATTTTGACAATGATCGACGTCGATGGAAAAACTAATGTCGGTGAAAAAAGTTGCCGTTGTCAGTCAGATAACCAATGTCAGTGAAATAATTGCTGACATCGGTGGAAAAACCGATGTCGGTTACTATGTATTTTCAAAAACTCAAAAAACTAAAAGTTTTTGGAAGAAAGAAGAAAGTCTGAGTTGTTTTTAGATCTTAGAATGCAACCTCACCAGCTCAAAAAATCAGATATAGATAGAAAAATAGATGAAGACAAGCAACCTCTAAACGTTAAATCCTAATAATAAGTTTAAGAGTCTTGTTGGCTTATGCCTTAGAAGAGTGTGTTTGGGAAGTTGGGCTTTTAGAACGGGTCCTAAAAGAAGTAGTCTAAGGTTGGTTTTGGGTTAGTTTTGGTGCTCAAATTTTTTTTTAGGTTCTGTACGTGGCCTGGTGCTAGGAGCTTGCTCCCCTCACTTCACGAGTCCAGAGATAAGCTGGGTCACTTAGCCAGTATATACTTCCCCTAGAGTTTATACTCTGCCAGAGAATAGAGTGGGTTCTCCCCTTGGTAGTGAAGTCCAAGTAGGATTACCAGGAAGGGTAAGGTATCCGCTAGGTGATGAAATCCTAGTCAGACCTTGTCTCAAGTATGTTTAGATGTTTAGTTGTGAAAGTGGTCTGGTTGTGTAACATAAGTGCATTATGATTTATTCATAATGTGTTTTTAATTACTAGATGTGAGAGCTAAGTATGCATTCAGGCAGAAATGAAAATTCAATAGATTTTAGCCCAAATTGAAATGTTTTTGTTCGGATGTAAACAATTAGGAAAAGGTTAAGAGCATGAACTTCACTACTCTAAGATGCAAAAAAGAAGTGACGAGAAGAAAAAAAGAAAGAAGTTCTTTTTAACTTGTGCTTATGGTTTTGTTTCAAAATAAAGAGATAGAAGAAAAGGATGCAAGAAGAGACCTAATGCATCTATATGAATGTTTGCCTTTTAGAAGAAATGAACTCGAGGAAAACTCTAGGGTCCCACCGCGCGTGCCAGAATGTTTCTAACTCTTTTTTCACTTTTCACATTCAGAAGAAATAAGAAACTAAGATAATGGTCAGGGGTTAGATGATACCCAGATGAAGTTTGTGCACCGTATCCAGATGATTGAAGGAGCTCCTCTTTGGCTGTGGAGGATGACACCTGTAGATAAGAAAGACTTAAACAAAGAAAAAATGTTAGATAGGTATATGGTGGACTGCCAAGCAAAGCTCGGTCCCAGAAGTGCAAAGACTTCCTTGAGGGATGACAGTCCACTAGTTGATAAAAGAGTGTTGCTAGAAGGAGAAATGGTGAAAGACTAAACACAAGAAATAGAGATAATGCGTACCTGTATTTTGTTGTCAGTCTATCACAGTCACTGATGTCAGTGGTTCTGCTGGCATTGATTGGTCAAGGTTGCCGACGTCGGTTATGCTGCCAATGTCGATAGGGGAAATGGTCGATGTCAGTTAGGGCAATGGCTTTGAATGGGTTTTGGATGGGTTTAATGGTCAACAGAGGGGTCTGGAAGGAGTCTGGGTCTGTGCAGGGTTTGTGGAGGATTGTAGGACAGTGAATATGGTTTAGGAAAGGGCTAAGGTAGAGGATAGGGGTGGAAAGAGAATAAGAATGAGAGAAGGCTTTTCAGCCTCTCTGGGAAGGAAGTTGGGTTGGTCTCAACAGTACTCAGAGATAGCAAATTGACTGATTACCAATGCCTTTTAAAGTACTGAAATGAAATAGAAGAAGAATACTTAGCTCTTGCTTGTTGAAGAACCAGAGGTATAGGATGCTTGTTCCTAATGCAACTAATGTAGGAAATCTCATACAACCTTTAATCTAGTGTGGGGTGAATTCTGTAGAGTGCCTGCAGCCTGGAGAGTGATGACAAAATGTTGGTGTCTCATCCCAAAGCCTGCCTTTGATGTGCCAAGAGTCGAGGAGCAAGAGAAGTTGGATTCAAAGCAAGAGAATTTGCCTTCGGGTCTGTGATTAGCCATTTTGGGGGTTAGGACATGGTTTTAAGCAACTAACATTGGCAATTCTGCTGGCATCGGCCAATGGGTAATCGACATCAGCGATTAGAAGATGGGTAAAAAGGATATTTTTAGCCTTTTGCCCATTCCTCCGTCTACCGAGTTCAACTGTCATTGGAAAATGGTCTAAAGGTGGATTAAATAGGTGCGAGAGGTAAGTGGGAGGGTTGAAATAGGTCTTAGATGATTAAGAAGGGTCATAGGGTGATAAATGGGGGTATCCAAGGGCAAGGTGAGGTGTCATGGGTGATGTGTCAAGGGTGGTGTTATTAATTTAAAATAGGTGATTTATTTTAAATTAATAAGTGTGTGGGTTAGGAATGTTTAGAAGTGGACCAAGGGGACCAAGGGGGAGTCGACCAAGGAGTAGACACAATTTTGGTGTCTATAATTAGATTGTTATATCTATTTAGGCATACCCATATTGATCTAAAAATCTCTCATTACAAACCGTGCTATATCTCAAGATATTTTATTGATTATCATTGTTATATCATGTATCTTTGCATCAAAACACATTTATAGGGGTCTTTCTTCTGAGGGAAGCCATTTTAGGGTCTTCAATCCTACCCTTAAAATAGGGGTAAATAAACAGGGATTTTTTCATAGAGATCAGAGCTCTTAACAATAAAAAAATCTAGCTTTTAGCACACCTAAAACAAAAACTAGGCATCAAACTAGTTAGAATAGACTAGGTGGATAGTGAAGATGTTAGAATAGTCATCAGATTTAGCTTAGGACAATAGCAATGAGATTGGATTATAGCTTTGGTGCCACTACTATTTATTTTTATTACTCCTATCCAAACAACAACAAAACTAGACTTTCCAGAAATAGGCAAAAAAGGAGGTTCAACTATAGTTTTGCATAGTCAGACTAGTTCATAATCAATAGTTTTTAGTACACTTTTTCTTAGAGAATCTAGATTAGGGGAATTATGCATAGCATGATGGATCTCACTTATAGTTTCAAATATGATAGTTGGTATAACTTCTATATTAGAACCCATATTTCAAACACTAGTGATTAGGGGTAATGTGCATGGCACATTTGTTTTCTTTTTTTTCCAAGCTCAACATTACTCAGACATTCTCAGTAGTTGCACGCCTTATTCCATCTATAGGTGGTTGGCATAATTTTTAGTGGCTTTCATACAATCCTAACTTCCAAATTTTTAAGTGACTTTCATATAAGCTTAGTGCACTAGTTTCGAAGTGGCTTTCATACAAGCCTAATCTCCATCTTTCAAAGTGGCCAAGAGTGGCCTAGTTTCTAGTATACATTCAGATATCCATGATAACATTATTAGATTATAGAGCATTCATGTGATTTAAGAGCCATCTCATTTTATACACATTTCATACCATTATTAGTTTAAAGCTTCACTTCATGGGGCAATGATGGAGCCAAAGGACTAGCTAGCCTTTGTATTCTTAATCCACCTACTCATAGAGATTGGACACATAGTCTAAAAATTGATTAACACATGCATAATCACATCACTTCACTCAATGGGTAATGATGGATCCAAAAGGCTAGCCTTTGAATTTTTGAGCCACTTCTAGGGAATTGAGAACTCAGCTCTGTTCATGATATTACTTATGGTTTAGGATCAAGTATCATTACTCAGCATCATACAACATCACTTAGAATCATAACAAGTTATGTATTAGTTTGTGTACCTAGTGAGGTGTATTCATTCCTTTCTCTTCCTCTCTCTCTTACCTATCTTTGTACATTCTTATTTTAGATATAGCATATCTATTAAGAACTAATATACTCTTTATTTTCTCTTGCAGATTTGCACTTCACAACATGCTTTCTCTATGCACACTCAGCATCATACAGCTTCATGGGCTTCACCCTTACAGGTAAGTTTAGGTACACATTTTATTTTTCCTTTGTCCTAGTATTTCACTTTGTTGCATCATTAGAATAAATGAGGGGAAAATGTAGTCATATAAAATGCAAAAATTGGTAACTTGAGTGTGGCTTGTGATACCCAACCCTTAATTCCCTCTTCCTTTCTCTCATGACCCTTATAAGTATCTTTTTCATTGATTCCTAGTCATTTGTAGCCTTCTATACTTAATCTTAGCTCAGCCAGACTAATTTTTCCATGACTAATCCATCCCCTAGGCCCTATCAACTTAGGACAATAGTGCCACACTTGGACTGTAGTATCGATACCACTCTTGTTCACTTTTAGCACTCTTTTCTAAATTCATTTTTAGCCCCAATGGTCAATTTATTCTAATTCCACATCCTTATCTTTGTCGGCCTAATGTGAACACATTCAACCCATGACCAATATATCCCTATAAAAGCCCATATAAATATCATTTTGAAAGGTTTGGCAATTATCATTAAGTAAGTAAGAATAAAAGCAAGACTACTCAAGTAATCTTCCCTATTCTCTACATATAGCCATCCAATACACTTAAAATCTTATTCAAATCCTTACACCAGTCCCTAGCCACCTCAAGCATATCTTTTTTAGTATTTTTTATATTCATACACTCTATCAAGTGAGAGAACTACATATGGCTTGATCCCTCTTTGAAGTATTGGTATGTAGCTAGCGTGCCCACATAAGGGGCATGGATACACATTAAGTGAACCTTACACACACTAACCCCCCCTCCCACGCCACCCTCTTTATTTAAATTAGTCAAATAATAATGGAGTATAAGTTTTGAAGATAAAATTTTCTCAATATGGATCTCCATAGACTTCTAACTATCAAAACTTCACAGACAGGGTCACACAGGCATATCAAAAAAAAACCTAGAAAGCTCAGATCTCATAGACAATAAGAGGTAGATTAAAACATTGGTAACACTCCTATCCACTTTTGGTGCTCCTATACAATCATAAAATGAATACTAGATCTTGGTTTATGCTAGTGTCTTAGTCTTGCATAATGAATCTTAGAGCGTATCTCGGTCAGTTTTTAGCTAAGTATTAATTTCTCCCTCTTATTATTATTTTTATAAAGGTCAAAATTACACTATAATTTACATAAATTAGTAGCTTAATTAGTGCATATTTATTTTATAATTTTACTACTTAGAACCTTTAACTAAATTAAGAATAATACACTAATATTTCTAAATAGGTTAAATCAGAAGGCATGTATACAAATATCCATCATCCATGATATTCATACATCTATGTAGTGTGCATGGTACTAATTCCATATCATGTATCTAAGTTCAAACCAGGATCAAGTTGTAATTTATATTATTAAGCATGATTTGAAATATAGTAGACAAGTTATTAGCTTTTATTATCAAATATAATGATATTGATCTGAGTACCTAATGTGTAATATTATCAAATCCTTTTATGTTTTTATCTATTTTTTGAAGAGTATCCATATTGATACCCAATTATTATAAGTAATTTTATGGATATTCAATCCTAATCCATTATCTATCAATACATGTTTGAATCATGTATGTTTAATTTGAGCTTGAATTAAAAATGTGTATTTTTATCTATTATGTGTGTGGTGGGAAAATCTTATTTTTCAAAGGAAGTCACTTCTTAACCAATATTTAATGCATTCATAATGGATGAAAAATATGTAAGTTATATATCATTCAAAAAATTTATCTCATTTAATGCCTCATATAGGATATCATTGTAAATAGTTGATCTCTATAGTAATTCAAGATATAAATATTAGCTTGGGTATTTTTTATATGATCAATGATATCATACCATTTGCATTAATTTTTTGGTCTTGAGGTAGGTGGAGGGGGATGAGGAGGAACATGTTGACTACCTTTGTTTTGACACACATGGTGGGGCATCCTACCTCTTTAGGTTGTGAAAGCATGGATTTTCATATATAATATAAGCCTTAGGAAAATAATGGGGGTGAGATGGTAGTTATCATGACCTTGAGGTCTAGAGTGAGAAAAAATAAATGGATTCATGCATGCCCTTTGATGTCTATTTGTAACAAGAAGTAACTTGAATTGAATATTAAAACAATATGAATTAAGGAAGGATAAATATTTTTAATTATTAATTTTATCATTATTATCATGATCTAATTATTTGACCCTATTATTTAACCCTAAAATAAATATGTGGGGAGTATAGGGTCAAAGGGATAGAGACAACTTAGAGCATAAGGATGGTAGACTATATTTAAATTAGGCCAATTGTTTGTGAAACTCAGATATAACATATACTAAATTTATTATGATGAGATTATACAAATATAAGTAAAAATATACTAAATATTAAAATGATAATGAAAACAAGATACTTAGGTGATTCTAATAAAAAATAGATTTAGATATGGAATAGGTATAAAGTAGTCTAGATCTAGATTTTAGAACAATCACCTAGTTTTGTAAATTGTACCTCTGTAGCCACCGATACTTAGTGACTTGAGATGATTACATTGATGTTATTTTTAACTCATATGTAGGTTTTTATTATGGAATACTTATTGAAACTAGATTCAACCACCTAGATTCTTTCAGTTTTTGTGTCACCTTCACTCTAGTGCATTTAGATCTAGGTCATATATTTTCACTCTTTGTCAAATAGTAAAACCCTAGTTCTTCATCTTCATAGTGGTTTTAGGAAAAATATATTAATAGTAACATGGGGTTTGAGCTTCTATAAAACCCCCTTATCATTTAGTGTTGCATACATATATGATACTCTGAAGAGGGTCTCAAACTTATGTAATTCTCCCCTATATGTTGGCTTGTATGTGAATCATGAAATGTTTCATAATCAAGTAAAATAGTGAATTGGAAAATATAGAAATTAGGATGCTTCTTCAATACTCAAAACTTGTAAATTTTATGTCCCTATGACCTATATGGAAAAAAGGTAAAATAGGGAAGCTTTTCTCACTTTAATGCTTGATAGAATGATTTTGGTAAGTTGCCTTGTGAGTCGCTAGGTTTTTCTAGGTTAGGAATGAAAGAGGGTTGATCATATATTTATACCAATATATTTATAAAATATCCCACATTAAATCACTTAGGAAAACCTTAGGTATACATTTCATTTTCAAATTGGATGACTTTAGGAAACTAGACACTTTTGTTAGGATAGGACACTTTTAGTGATGTATGCATCTAACTAGGATGCAAGTGTTCAGGTAAATAGAAAACAAGCACATGTCTATAACTTGTAGAGATGGAAGATAACTAATTTTATATCATTTTATGAAAGATATAAGGTTTATGTCATCAAAATAACATTGATCAGACTAAGAGTTAAGCAATTAGGCATAGAAAGATAGTGTATGCAAGCCTTTTGGTAGCGAGAAAGGTCTTTAAATTGAAGTTACATCAATGATATGTATATTCCAAGTGTACAAGACTAAGGTTATATATAATACATAAATAGTGTCTACATTTCCTCCCCTTTATTCAATAATTAGATTTATAATTTAAAAGAAAATAAATGCATACCTCGGTGTTTATAACACACCTTATCTTTACTTGAATCCAACTTGATTGCTTTATTGGTGACTGACCTATAACCAAGAGCATTTTAAAATTTATAATTAGTGCATATATATATAATTTAAAGCATTGAAATTATTGAAATTGAAAAAGAATAAGGTTTAGGAGTGCACATATGTATCGATACAAATGTCTTACCTTTTAGAAATTTGATTTGAATGTTATACATTATAAATAACTAAAATCAATATTAGGAAAAAATTAAATATACAAAGTGATTGTATCTAAAGAGATAGAGAGAGATATTAGAAGACACAACTCCAAACCTTGGAGAAAAGGTGACTTTTCACCTAGTAGTTGAGATTAACTTAGCCATGCAACCCAATCATACTTATAAATTAGTGATTTTAAGTGAACCAAGTCAACTCACACTATAAAAATGGTGAGGTTAGATGATGTAATTAATTCTAACCTATAAACTTGACAATATTGAGTGATTTAATCATCTCAACAATACCCAAAAGTGAGCCAACTATTGCAGTAGATTGGCTCAATACAGTTCATAAAAGTCTAACTTAATGGGTGATGACAGTCCTTGAAAATGTTTAGAATATAAAATTAATTTTATTTTATAATATTAGGTGCATGTTGCATAATATGAAATTATTTATAAAAATGGTACCAATGTATATAATTATACCACAAATATGTATTTGAATCATATAATTGTGAATTTTGGCCAATTTGAAACTTTGTAAGGGTGGAGAACATGTTTCTAAAACATGTCCCCACTA